>VXBI01004465.1:407303-490262 GCA_013397375.1 Toxostoma redivivum
CCGGGCTCGGCAGGGATGGCCGCACAGAAAGAGCTGCCCCGCTGGCTCCCCGCCTGTGCGGGCACAGAGTGCCCAAGGTTAAACCGGTCACTCCCGACAGAGGGCAATGAGGGATATGGAGTGAAGGACATGGAGGGAGCCCAGAGCAGGCCACTAAGTTGACCAGAGGAATGGAGCATCTCTGCTTTGAGGAAAGGTTGAGAGAATTGGGGTTGTTCACCCTGGAAAAGAGAAGGCTTTGGGTAACCTAACTGGGGCCTGCCAGTACCTGAAGGGAGTTTGCAGAGAAGACGAGGAAAAACTATTTATGAGAACGTGTCATGACAGACCAAGGGGGATTGCCTTCAAACTGACAGATGGTTGGAGATACTGGGGAAAAAATTATTTACTGTGGGGATGGTGAGGCCTGGCACAGGTTGCCCAGAGAAGCTGTGCATGCCCTATTGCTGGAAGTGTTCAAGGCCAGGTTGGATGGAGCTTGGAGCAGCCTGGTCCAGAGAAAGGTGTCCCTGCCCATGGCACGGGATTGGCACTGGGTGGTCTTCGAAGACCCCGTTCAACCCAAACCATTCAGTGATTCTGTGAAGCAGCTGTCCCTCAGGTTCTCATCTGAGTGTCCAAGGATCAATGGGTCACTTTGGGAACGGTGTCCAGCACTGCTCCATGCCCTGCTCCTTCACTTGGTGCTGGGTTCTGTGTGAGTTCCAAGAGGCCTGAATTCAACAGGGAGTATTTAGCAGGAGTAGGCTTCCCAAGCAGTATTACATAATATCCCAGCCTTGTCTTGAGCTCAGAGTTCTCATTCAAGGGAGATGCATCAGATTTCATTAGCTTCTGACTGACTGTACTGGTGGCTTTGCTTGTGGCATGACACAGTTCTTGAAATGCACGTGGCTTTATTTTTGGTGGAGCCTTGCTCACCTGCCTGCATTTAGAAGGGGGGAAAGGCGCTTGAGGTTTTTTTTTTTAAGACAGCAATGAATAAAAAAATAGTTTAAGTAGGCAGTGCAGTCACGTGGTACCTGTGGGCTGTGCAGCTATAAAATAGGATTTTACTGTGACATGTTTGCCACTGTGTGCAAGTGCTTAAGTTTAAAACAGTTTGAACATCTAAACTCATGCTCCCTCCTAAATACTTAGCTAGCTACTTAAAGTTTTTATTTGCTCGTGAATTTGTTTTGATGAGATCTCCAGTCTCTTCTCAGTGAGATGGTCTATCACCTCTCTTAGGACTTTAGGGCTCAGGTTCCTACTGGACCCTGGTGTTAATCGGTGATGAGGTGGTAACAATCTTGAAACACCTGAGAGTGACCCGGGGATGCCAATTGTTGTGGCTGAGGATTTAGAATGGATTTTCTCTCTTCATTTATTGTGGCCTAAAAGGTGGTGGAAAAAATCAATGAGTTTGTTTTCTCCCACTCCGAGGTTATGTTTTAAATGGAAGTTTTTTCACCTGGGACATCTTAGTCCAATGTGGAAGCAATTGTATGAAAGTTACTGATTCACAGGTTGGTGTGCTTTAAGGAGAAGGATTATTCATGGTGACTCAAAGTTTTTATTTCAAAAAGAAAATATTTATATAAATAGCGGTGCATGCCTCTGAAGAAGAAAAAAAGAGAGGAACTGACTGAAATCAGAAGTGGTTGGGATAGTGAACAATTAAAATCCTTTGGAAGGCTTTACTCCAAATGAAAAATTGGTCTTTGGTTGGGAGTGAGAGGTAGCTGACAACAGCGGTGGTGGCAGAGTTAGCTTTGGTGTTAGCTGGGCATTGCTTAAATCAGACTCTAATTAATTTTATGTGGTGTTTGATGTGTGAAAGATCCTCGGGTCTCCACGCTAATTTCCTGTGGTTCATTACTGGTGCTTTTTGCTTTTCTCCTGAGGAGGAACCTTTGTCTTTAATGAGGACGCAAACTCAGTGCTGCTGGTGTGGAATTAGGGTTTGAGCTCTAGGGTTGTTTTTTTTTTTTTAATGTTTTCCAGGCAGAATCCAATCTGAGTTTTTTCCCCTATCTGCTTTCCCGGTGAAATCTGATCCGGATTTCCCCTCCATGCTTGCTCCCGGTCCTCGTCGTCAAAATTCCTATAAGAGAAGGGAGAAAATTCAGTTTTATCTTGTGTGAGGAGCTGGGGCAGGCAGCATCTTACAGGCAGTGAGTTTTTCCATGGGCAGCAGCTGTGTCCCTCTTGCCTAAATATTCCTGATTGGGCTTGTGGCAGAAATTCCGTGTGAGAATTCTCAGCCCAAGTGGCTTCCATGAGGAAAACAGCAAATGCAGACCCATCTGATGTTTCCATCAGTTTCCATTCTGATGGATTTTGGCTTCTGCTGGTTTTTATCTGGCTTAGAGCTGGTGATCCAGATAGGAGTCCTGCATGTCAGTCCATGGATTCCTTCCCTGCTGTCTCAGGCTGGTTGGCAGGTCTGCAGTAATGTTCACTAAAACCTTGTTTGTTTGAAGAACCTCCTTTATTTTCCGAGCCCCACTTTTTTTAATGCGAGTGCTATTATAGCATCTTCGTGGAAAAAAAAAAAATTGTTTTAATCAGCTGCTCTTTTGAAGCCTCCTGCCCTGGTAGGAATAGGTACAGCTGCTGTTTAATGTCAGTTTTGCTATTTGGGGAAGTGGAAAATCACTGTGTAATTCCACTTTTTTTGTTGTTCCCAGGGGCACAAATAGAGAAACTTAAGTTTGAAATTACTTGTGTGTGGCACCTGTAACAGAAATAGGATTTTTCCCCCTTCATCCCTCCTGGCTGAGGTGTGTGTACTCGGCTGGCTTTTTGTAAATATTTGGTTGTTCATAGCTGGAAAAATTGCAGGCCCTGGAAGAGCTGCTGCATTTTATTGATAAAAATGTTTTGGAGAAGGTTCTGTATCAGCCAGACATTGCACCATTTTTGGATATTGTTACTATCACAGCACACAGGTCTGGGCTGGAGTGCTGTGAGAGTGATGCTGGAATGAGCTGTGTTAAAAAGTTTCCCTATTTCGTTATCTCTGTCCTGTAGCTGTGAGATAATGTTTCATTAATATGAGGAACTTTCTTTTTGTCTTTAATATTGTGTCTGTTTGGAACACAGAAAACTAATTTCTGGTCTGCTTACTTAAAAGTACATTTTGCATTTGTAAACAAAACTTGTTCCAGGCTTGATTTATCTTAATTTAACATCCTCTTCTTTTTGAAGTAAATTAAAACAAGCAAAAAAACCCAGCCCATCAATGAACTTGTTGTCTTCATGCCTCTGGTTGCAAAAGAAACTATTAATGCTTTGGTGCATCTGCAGTACTTTATGTGCTTGTTCCCACATAGGGTGTTAAATGTTTTGGTTCCCCTTTGTTTCAGCACAGACTTATTCTGTGTGTACCTGATAAGGAATGTCTTCATTGTCCGTTTAAATTGTAGCCAGGTGAAAATCGGAGACCACTTAATAGTCACATTTCAAAGGCCTATACTTATAATATAGGCCCATACTTTTTATTTTTTCATTGTCATTTATCATTAAATATTGCCCTGCTGTCTTGTTGGCCAGCTGATTGCAAGGGTTCAGCCCTCCCACCAGCACCTTTTGTCTGTAGCTTCAAGTGAGTGTGTTAAAAATGAAGTTGAATTTTTTTTAGTGTTTATTTATATTTATGGTTCAATGCTTTTAATCAGTAGGCTTGAAGTACTTTGTATAAATAAAATCCCAAAGGATGTGCTAAACTATTTAACAATTACTGAAAGTTGGGTTAATTCAACAAGATTTGAGAATTTTCTGTCACTTAAGGGTTTCTAGTCTTTTACTTCTTGTTAGTGTCCAGGCTTTTCTTTGTCTTATTCTTAAAAATATGCAACAAGCCAAAACCTAATAAAAGCCAAAAAGCAGGGGGAATGAAAATCAAGTTATCAAAACTCTGGTTTGGTTTTGAAGTCTCTGCAGCTCTGCTGGCTGAGTACGGAGGAAGTGACCAAACATTTTATTTAATAATTGAACACAGAGCTGAGTGCTGTGCAGAGCATTGGCTGAACAAAAACTGCAAAAATGTGATGCTGAAATACCCCTTGTAGCAGAAACGAAACAAAACAGCTGCAGAAGGGGACATAAAAATATGTAGAACGATGGAACCGAATCTGCTGAAGCTCTAGAATAATTCACATAAGTTTTCATTGATTTATTTGCTTCCTATTTTAAAAATAATTTCTCCTTCTTTAAAAAATGCTTGTCTGGTTTGGAGGGGTTGGGCACTCTGCAGGAGGCTCCTTGTCAGCTTCCAGAGGTTGTGTTGTGGTGATACAGATCCGGATAAATGACAGGGACCAACTTCTGTATCTTTGGCTGCCACCTGCTCACTTGAACAGTCATTAAAACCACACAGTTGATCTGGAGCTTTTCTTTTGTTGGCATTACAAAGCTGCCTATCTTGCCTCAAGACCTAGCTGTATTTAGAAACTGTCTTTTTTGTTTTTTAAATTATTTTCCATGCTCGTGAAATCTGTAGCAAATAAGGCAAAACTATTTTAAAGAATAAAAACAAGAATTTCATTCTGATACTGCTTTTACCATTCTGTTGGATACTGTCCCAACATTTGCACTCTCATTTTAATAGCTTTCCCAATATGAACTCCATCAGGCAGCTTGGTTTAAGAAAGTTTTGCTGTTTTCTGTTTAGCAAATCCTCTCATTCCGGTATCCATAAGCTATTTTTCCTTTTTCCTAGATTCCTGCAACTTGATGAAATTGCCATTAGAGCAAAGTGTGGAATGCTACCCAAGGTTACATCTGTTCACTGATATTGTTAGTAATGGCAGTGAAAAGGCAGATAAAAAGAGTCAGTTAAATGTGCTTGAGAGCGGTGAATTCGGTAGCTGGGCAGGTACAAGAGGAGAGCGAAGTGTCTTGGGGCTGGAAACTGTGTATCAGTACATCTTAGCAAGGTCCTTGTGTGTTTACTGATCTACTCGGGGTGACACGGCTCAGTGGCACCTTTGCTCAAGCTGGTTTTAGCTTGAGTGGGTTCTTTTGTATTGCCTCAGTGAAGTTGTTGGTGTTTGAAAGCCAGAGCTTGTTCTTTGATGCTTTAGATCACAGATAAATAGAAGTCAAAAGGAAAGTCTGTGTCTGAGAGCTTCAAACTTTGCTTTTCAGTTGCTTTCTTTATGCCTTCTGCAAAAAGCTTTAGGTATTGTGATGGAGTAGGAACAGGAGAAAACACCTGGATACTTGGAAAGAGTGATTTTAGTCCACTGAGGTCAGTCGTGGTTGCAGCCGTATTTATGGAGGGGTGACCGTGTGTGAGAGCATTTCAGCTGTAAAGCTGTGCTGTGGAAGAGGTCTGGAAGCATCAGGAATGGGGTGTGTGTTGAGGAAGGTGCAATACCTGCTTGCACTGAATAGTTTGGCAGTGTGTCACTTTTAGCTGTGATGGAGACCAGCAAATTGCCTTTTAGTGTGTTACAGGCTACTGAAAGCTTTCTTTCCCTAACCGAGTGCCCAAGTCTTGATTGAAATTCCGGAGGACTTTGATTTTTGACTTGGAAAGGCCTGTTTTCTTGGCACACCTGTTTGCACTGCACCCTGTGTCCTACCAGTTAACAGAGCTACCGCCTTGTGCACAGGGAGAAGAAATGGGAGTGGCAGCCCTAAATTCGGTGGTGTTGACAAAGTGTTAATTGTTTCCTGGCCTGTCTGCAGTATGGCACAAGAGATTTGGTTCCCTCTGCTTTTACCAGGGACGTGCTCTTGCGTTTTGTGACTTGAAAAGTAACAAAGACTGCTTCCACAGCAAACATGAGGATCTGTTTCCTAGCTCCTACAGATTTTTTTTTTTTCCTGTGAATTTAAGAAAGGTAGTTGTCCCATAACTTCTGTGGAAATGCAAATCAGCCGCAGTTCTAAAGGACGTTGTTGAAATCAAGTACTTCCCTCAGTCCTTCAGGGTGCAGCAAGTTTTTTGAAACTTTTGATAAAGATGCCCTAAGTGTGAATGAAGTATTTTACACTTTGGTAACTTACCTTACACTTACTCTTTCATTATTTTAAGACTGAGAAAGAGACAGAATAAAGCTTTGATAATTTAATTTGTTATTTCCAGGAGGCAGTCATGAATTCCTTGATGCCTCAAATGCTGCACAACAAATGCAGACATGAAAGCTTCAGGCAAGTGAGGGTGTTGAGGTAAACAGCAATGGTAATTCTTGCAGAAATCTGATGTCTATTGCAAGTTCTCTCTTGAACATGTGGGGATAGGCTGTTTCCTGGCTGGCAAGAACGGGATGTGTAATTTGAGGAACGTAAAGCAAATATTTTAGTCCTGATTGTCTGTGCCAGCGTTCAGCTGGAGTGGCTGGATCTTGTAGCATTATATGGTACTATTGCCATCCCACGTCCAATATTGATACTAAAAATTAGCCAGACAACAAGCACAGCTTTTTGTGAAGTTCACTGTTGTGACCTGTCACTGCTTAGCTGTGGCATGGGTAGATTTTCATGCTGCTTTGAACTAAAGGAAATCCTTTCAAGCATGTGAGTGTTAGTTGTGTGTTGAATGTTCCACTTCATTCAGGAGAAATGCTCATGCATGTCAAATGTAAATATAAATTTTGATGGGGTTGAAATTTCTATTCCAAAATAAGATTAAACAAGATAAAGGATGTATTAATTTTGAAAAATCTCATGGTGTGAATTTGAGACATCTAGAGAAGCTGGATTTAGAAAACAGTCAAACTTCTCTCTTTCTTTTTTGATCAGCACCAGCTGCATTATCTGATGGATGTTTGCAGTTTCTTATTTATCAGTCACGCTTCTATAATAAAACAATCCTGTTTGTATAGTACAATATCTGTCAGACTGTTATTAAAAGCTCTCTCTGGGCCAGCATCACAATGGAGAACATCGCTGCATGTGAGACTCGTTTCCAGGAGCTTTTGGAAAGATATTGAAGGTCTGTCTCTTGGCAGGATAAGATTTATGTCCTTTTTTTTAGATTGCTCAGACAGAATGATGTTGATTTAAACAGACAAGATATGGGCTTTCACAGAATCAGGACTTTCTAGTACAGTTAAATACAACAGGTATTTTTAATTTGTGTCCTTTTAGCTGCAAAGTGACCACATTCCCTTTGTTAAATGCAGGAGTTTAAAAACTACCACAAAGCACTCAGAGTAGATTGAATTCTCTTCTCTTCTGTGAGAAATGACCTGTTTTACATTAAGCTTTATTCCTATGAAACATCTGAGGGTGGCTGGGGATATCTCTGTCTGCAGGCAGTACGGAAGTAAGCATTCCTGCTGACAGCCAGAGGACAGGGATTGTTCCCCAGGTCAGCTGGCAGTGGTGGCAGACAGACTGAAGGAGTAGAGAACCTTGTGAAGCTTCCCAGTGGTGGTTTTGTGCTAAGGATCTTGGACTCTGTCCAGGAGGGAATGTGTTTCTGTGGTTTGCAATGGATGGGATGCTTGGTGGCATTTGTGGAGCACTGTGACAAGGGGAGTGTCCCCAGACTCACTGCTTTTGCTGCCAGAAACCTCCATCCCCCCTCAGTAAATCAGATTAAACCCCGTGAAGGTTTCTCCTCATTAGTGAAAGGCTGAGTCTGTGCATGGAGAATTTCCCCAGCTCAGTCTGGACCTCCCAGTCCTCCTGGTTCCCTTTGGTGTGTCTGACAGAGCCTGGCCAGCTGCACAAGTTTCATGTAGACTTGGCCAACCAAGTTGGGCTAAAATACAGAAAGGTATTTTATCATCAGTTTTATCTGATACTATCCTTTGTTTTAGCTCTTCTGTTTCCAGATTGATATTACCAATAGGTGCAAAATTGGTTTAATTATTCTGATTGAGAGCGTAGAAAATTCAACTCTTGAGAAATGCGCTCCTATTTTTCTGAAATGAATCCTGAGTAAAAACGAGGCAGTAAGTATGAGCAGTAGGAATTTGATGTGTGCTCTTTTTAAGTCTCTAATGACTGCTATCAGAAAGGGCATGTTGTGATGTATGGAGTGGTGGGCTAAGGCAAATGCAATTTTGGCAAGTTCTGAGGTGTGGGAAATCAATACAAAATATTGTGATGAAAGATACTGCTTCAGAGGACAGCCTGGCTTCAATAATTCAGGTAGCTGCCATGGAAATAGATTTTATTTCCTATGTAAATAGAATAAATCACAAGTGGTGAGGAGTTTGGGTATAAATTTCTCAAATCTATGATTTGGTTTAATAACATGGGGAGGAACATAAGAATTGATAATACAACTTTGATTGTCTTATTCAGTAGACTCGATTAAGAAAAAATGCAGCTTTTTTTTCCTTTGTGATTGATGTGTTTGTATTTTCTCTGTATGAGGAATCAATTTGAATGTGTTGAAGTGTAAGAGTATTAAAATATTTACCCTGCCTTGCCCCTTTAGCTACGCTCCTTGGTGTCCAGCCTGTCAGCAGATTGAGGCGACCTGGGAGAGCTTTGCCAAGGAGAGCGAGCGCCTCGGCATCACTGTTGGAAAAGTGGATGTCACTCAGGAACCAGGTACAGAGTGCTTTAGTTACAGCAGTTATTCAATACAAGTACCATTTACTTGTTATTTAGGCTTCAAAGTCAAATCAGTGTTACCCACAGTTTGTTTCTCCATACAGTTCATATTTCTGAACTCAAGTTTATAAACTCAATTTGAAGGATTAAAGAATTGGAGGGTGATCTGGCTTAATACTGACTTAAAAGAGGCTTATTCTCTATTTTAATCTTCTTCACTGGAGGCTGTTGCCTGTCTCATTCCTCAGATTCCAGCTCTGTAGCCTCCCGTTAGGAGAATTTCAGGGTGTGGTAGAGTGAGCCTGCTTTAATTAAAGCTGCTAACTGTTTCCAGCATGTTGCTGGTTTATTGACTGCTTTAATTGTGGCAGTGCTTTATATTACAGATGTTAGTGCTGTTTCCTGTTGGTGATGCACATATGCAAATATGTTTATAAAAACACTTTACTAACTATTCACAGAAGCATGAGTGCAATCTAATTTATTCCTTTGGTGACTCCCTTCAAAGTTTTGAATGTGTCTTTGTACAAGCAGTATTAATATTGTATAAACCTCTGCTTCTCCTGGGAATGCTTTATGCTTGTTTGGGCTTTGAGGGGATAAAGGATTTTATCAGCAGTATCAAAAGAATGAGAGATGAGATGTTAGGAAAAAGAAGGCCAAACTTTACTGATTTTTCTTTGTTTTTGCTGTATAAAGTGTGTGAAGAATAAACAGATGAATTTTAATACTGCCTTGTTTAAATAGATGTAAACTTAGTACTTGAATTTCTTATGTTGCTGAGAGTCCTGACCCCTAAGCATGGGTAGCTTCTGAGTCAAAGGACTCACCAGAAGGATGAATTTGTACCAAAGCTCATGTAATAAACCTACAACATCCAGTTCAGCGCTGGAAGCTGCAGGCACTTCTGAAACTAAGGAGTGCTCAGACTGGAAAACAAACATTTATTACGTATTTGACCTTTGGTGCTGATGTAATTTGGAAGATATGAGTTTCTATGGAGCTCTCCAAAGTTACTGAGGTATTTTTACTGTGGGCTTTGCATCAGCCTTTGGGTTGTGTTTAAGTACTCTGTCTCCTTTTTTGCTTGCACAATGGTCCTTTAATTAGTCTTAGTTATGTAACCCCTTCATTGAATTGAAAGTAGTCAGAATGTGTTAAATTAGGGGAAAACCATGAGATGAGTGCAGAGTTACATAAAATTGCACTTCCCAAACTGGCAGGGTAAAGTGGCCATTCATGGTGCCTAATTGCAGGAGATGCCTGAAGAATCAATCTACCAGAGTCTTAATGGCTTCACAGCAGATTTCAGTCCCTTGATGTTCCAGCCTTAAAGTGCTTCCTCTTGCCTCATCTTTTCCATTGAAACATTCCATGTGGAACAAGCAAATAGTGGAGATGTTTCTGGACCCTTAAATTCTGCATATTTGTGGTGCCTTTTTTAAGCTCCTGATCACAACATGTACTTGTGAATTACAACAAGTCTTTTTGGATCTTCTGTATCTTCTTTGAGTAGTTGATGGCTGAAAGCAGCTGGAGTTTTAGATGACATCTCTATTCTCTGTACATTCTCAGGGGTGTGTGCATGCAAATTACATTTTTGATTAGCTGTTGATTTCATAGTGGATGTCAGTTTTTGGTATGCAGACACAGATGCTTAACTGTAGCAAATTCAAGATTGTATTAAACAGGCACCAAAACAATTTAATGTGTTCTTAAATTTTGTAGCTGCCTCACATCTGGTTTTACCAATCTAGGGAGGTGCCTTAGATAACCAGCAAACCTCCACCTAAAATGTTGGGGGTGCTTGGATGCATTTCATAACTTTGAGATTTCAGAGTTGCTTCTGAGGTGTTCACTCTAGGATAGGCCACAGGTAAGAGGAGCGAGCTGTTTTATTTCTCTTACCTGAGTGGCATTTTTAAAAACTTCAGAGAGCCTTTCAGTGTTCCTATGGCTTTCTCTGTTCTTAAGCTAATTATGTTCTTTGTGACTCCCCACCCAGTTTTCCATGTGCAGCTGTGCTGTCTGCTTTATTAATTCTGCTGTCACACTTGTGGGTTTGTTTGCTTTATATCTATCTCCCTGTGCTGGCACAACTTTTAGTTGTTTCACAAAGCTTTTTATCACCTTGCTTCTTGTAGCAATAAAGGCAGAGAGCTGAAAAGTTGAAGAAGCTTTCCTTTTTGGAACTTTAAAGATCATTTGCTTTAAGTGTCTTCAAACAAAATTCCAAACAACAAAAAAAGCCATAACCCTTTTTTGTCCATTCCATAGGGGAATTCAAACTGAGGAAAACATTAACACTGAAACTTTTAAAAACACCTGGCTTATTTCAGTATGGCTCATCTTTGTCTCTAAAGGGAGAAATCCTCTTGCTGCAATACTTTTCCATGGCTAATCCTGTTGCCTAGAGCTGTTTGCTTTATTGAAGGCTGAATAAGGCCTTCATTTCCCAAAAGATTTTCACAGAACTTTATAAAAGGCAAAGTTAAATAACCATACTCTTTACACCGATGCTTTATATGAATTGCAGTTGCTGGCTATAGGAATTCATCCCTTTCTAATGGACTCTGAGTGCATCTAATACTGGGCTGGTCCAAAACTTCAGCTGGGTGGAAGTACTGAGGAGACAAATCCATTGATGAGGAAAATTAAGCTAACATTTTTCCTTAATGTATAATCAATATTTAGTATCTGTTACTGTTTGTAGCATATCTGAAGACAAACTGCTAACCTGTATTTACAAAACAATGGTGAAAGCTGTGCAGCCTGCTCGAAAATACAGATCTGTAGGTATTTATAGATAAGTTAGAATGCTGAGAAATTTCAGTTTTACTTAACTGTTTGTGTTGTTTTCTTCCCTTTCTAGGCTTGAGTGGTCGTTTCTTTGTCACAACACTTCCTACAATTTACCAGTAAGTGTGTCATACTGGAAACTGCAGCTGTTGACTCCTACTTGTCACTTGATTTTAATCTGTAATGAAAAGTAGGGGGAAATGAAGGAATAATGACTTCTGATTTCAGCTCAGGTTATTGTAGCTTTGATTGTATGATGAAATCCTTATCTGAGGCTTTTCTTTAGTTTTAGTGACTTTACTAAGTTTCCCTGTTGTCCATACCATTAAAAATGGATCAGAGAAGACATTTGCTGTATCTCTTTGCCAGTGTGGTGATGTCATCCTTAAAATATTGAACCCTTCAGTAAGTCAGAGTATTAAGAGTCACACAGATCCACGAACAAATACATATATATGTGCACTTTTAATTCTGAGCTGTATTTAGAAATGGTTTGGTTGTTAACCTCATGTGCTTTGTGTATTTGCTGTAGTGCCAGTGAATATTTAAGAAAAACAGCAGCTTTATAAATGGCAAAACGCCATGCTGTTTAAAAACTGAGATTTTCTATCATGGCTTACAATTTCCAAACACTCAGCTCTGAGCAAGTGAAATCTATCATGTATGTGGGGGTTTTGGTTGGGATTTTTACCCCAGAGTTTGGGGGCTGTCTGTGCTGATGGGGGTTTGTTTTGCAGTGCCAACGATGGAGTGTTCCGCAGATACCGCGGCTCCCGGACCTTGGAAGATCTTGAAGGCTACATCTTAGAGAGGAAATGGGAAGCTGTGGAGCCTGTAGCAGGATGGAAATCTCCATCTTCTATAATGTAACACTTGGTTTTGTTAACAAAAACAATGTTTTCTATCTCATTATTCATTAAGGGTCCTGTGTTGGCAGCTTAAAGACAAAAGGCCTTTATTCCTTAGACTTGTAGGCTTTGCAGAAGCAATCAGTATTGACAGCCTGATTCCCAGCTTCTCACCTATAAAGGCAGTTTATTTTCTGCATTAGCTTTTGTTTGTGCCTGCTAGGGCTTGTTTATGTCATCTTTGAAAAGAGATTAAGAGAAAAAATACAGCCACTGAGCATTATGTAAGGTGGCATTTCCACTATCTGCTGAGTCCTGGAATCAAGTGTGTGTTTATGTAGATCATTACTTCATGACTTCTGCCTACTGGGCAGCCTTTAGCTTTAAGGATTTCTTATTAATTTCTTTACAAGAGAGACTTGTCTCCCTCTGGAATAGCAAATAGTGTAGTGCTTATAGAATATAGAAGAATTGGTTTTTAGAGAGAGGGATTTGCTTAGAAATCTTGTAGAAAGCTTGCATGACACAAAGGCTGAACAGAAGATGTGAGTGGCCTGCAGTTCATTCTGGCTGAAGCCATTATATATAAATTCACATCAAAGATCCAGAGAGGCTCCTTAGTTTTCATGTGAGAAAGAAGAGCTGTAGGATATTTAGGAATGGGGAGAGGAGCTACAGGGCTGCTGTGAACCTGTCCTTCCATTTGCTTGTCTTCCAGGATGCATGGCATGGCAGGGCTGTTTCACTTCTCAGGATGGATCAGGGTAAGTAACTGTATAGTGTTTTCTGTACTCCCTTTTTATGCTTAGAATAATAACTGAATATTTTTGTTATCCTTTAATGAGAGGAATCATGTATTGCACAGGAGAAGGGAGGGCAAGGGGGTTTTTAGTAATAATTTCTGCATCTGGGCTCCAAACTGGCAACACCACTTTGTATAGGAACATGATGAGTTTGGATAATAGAGTGATTATCAGAAGTAAAGGAGAAATACTTAGCTGCACTGAAGTGTGCTTTAAAATATTAAATGGAAAATATTTCAAGATGCTTTCATTTGGGCACTATCCAGGTTTGTCTATGGCATCTAAATACTGAGAATTTTCAGACCTTTGAGATTCTGATCAGGAAACATCTTCTCAAAACCTTCGAGTGTCAGTGAGATTGAGAGACTGTATTTGACTGTGGCAAAATATGTTACTATTGTAACGTGTGCTTCAGAAAAGAAATGTACTTGAGAGCTGGAACAAGTTTATATCACTTCTACTAAGCATCAAACTAACATACACAACTCAGAACGCTGCTTGATTCTATTTTTGATTCTTTCACTGGTTAGTATTTACTTCTTGTAGCCTTCTGATGTTTTTTTTCCATGGTTGCTCTGAAATGGTGGTGTTTCTCTGTAGCCTCCTTCCTAAAAGATTAACTGTCCTGAGAAGAAACCTCTAATTTGCCTTCCACTTTGATGTATATTTCAGGTGTACATTTCCTCACTCCTCCTGCTCTGCTGTCTTTGCTTATGCTTTAATAAATATCAAAAGATGTCCTGGCATTTAAAAAGAAGACTCTGGAATTTTCATATTTAAACTCTTGTAATTGTTGATTGTGGTTTGTTTTGAAAGAGATTTAATGTCATAACTGACTTCCTACCAGCTCGTTCGACTTGACGTGCTGCTTGACTCAGCCAATTGAATTTGTGGGTTTGAAAGAAATCTTAATACTGTATTTGGGTTATTATATTTAAATTTAGAAGTGAAATCATTTTTATGGTATGCTTAGAGTATGTGGCTCCTTTTAACAGCTAAAAAGCTTAATTAAGAGCTGAATGGCTTAATTTTTAGTTACTGAACAGATGCCACATAAGGATGAAGGGTGTTGTAATACTTTTCTGCAAGGTCTGAGGCTCCTCATCATCCATCTGCATTAAAGGTTGTATATGGCATCTGTAATGCTGAATGTCTTAGGGAGAAGGAATTGTGCATCCTCTGCTTAAAAAGCTTTTTAATGTGAACAAATTAGTAAAACCCCCCAAGATTTAATGGTGTCAGAAGGAGAAGGCCAGTATAAATGCTGTTAAATGAAAGATCTTAGGCAGAAATTTATGCAATGTGTTGGCAGTAGAAATCCTAAGTGGTTTTTGGTATGAAGTTATTAAGTATCTTTTTCCAATTTCCAGCAAATTCATAACTACCTCACTGGCACTCTTGGAGTTCACGTTTGGGTTTCCTATGCCATCTTCATCTTGGCTACCTTACTGATTGGCCTGCTCCTGGGTTTGGTAAGAAAACATTCCTTTTTTTCTCAGTTAACTAGAACTCATGCTTTGCATTATCTTGTGAAAAAAGTAAAACCAACTCTGCTTGGAAGATATTCTTAAATATACCCTGCTTTAATATTATATTACTAAATAATAATATCTCTTCCCTGTGACATCAGGAATGTGTGAGAGGGGATTAAAGCTGTGCCAGGGAGGTTTAGACTGGACATTAGGAAGCAGAGGGTGGTTTGACACTGCAACAGGCTCCTCAGAGAGGTGGTCAGTGCCCCAGGCCTGTCTCTGGTTAAGAAGCATTTGGACAGTGCCCTCAATGCAAATCAGATCACCTTCTTATGAAATCTTACCAAGTTTTTATGAAATGCTTCAATTTAGGTTTTTTTAGTCCATCCACTAAAAGGAGTGATTCTTGTATTGGCCTTTTTGTATCTAGTAAAACTTTTCTATTTAAGGGGGGAATATATGTGGTCAGAGTTGGTCAAGATTCCAGTTTCCACAGCTGCATTTTTCTAGGTGGTAGATTTTCACCAAATGAGAGCAAAACAAGTTAGTATAACTAGAAGCAAGTGAATATCATGTTTTAAAAGAAACTCTTCTTCTTACTCCTTCACTAAAAAACACCCCAAACTGAAAAAGCTGAAAAAATGTGAAGTTAATCTCCCAGCTCTTTCCAAAAAGCTTTTCAATGATTGAAATATATTTCTTTCACATGGTGTCAGCTCTGTCTTTTTCTTTGCACTCTGTCTTTATTCTTAGCATGTGACAGTAAGGCACAAATGTCTTCCTTGCATTTTTAGTGTCCGTGTTCTGCCCTGGGCTGGTTAAATAATGAGCAAAAAGGTGGAACACACATCTGTATTGGGGAGCCAGGGATAGAAATGAAGTAACATCCCAAAATACAGGAAATCTTGACCAAGACTTTTTCATAAATTTTCAGAAAGTAAAAATTCTCCACGATGTTCTGAGCTGTTCTTCAGCAAGCGTCAGTACTGAATAAATTTAGGGAAGTAGGAGGTAGAAAATTGGTAGTAGAAAGCAGGGAATGCTGGTTAGTACACACTGAGGAGGCACTTTTTTCCCATGTTTTTTATTTAGCTCTTATCTCTAGGCAAGATAATATAATTTTGTAAATTTTATTGTGTATATCTTTCTAAAGAGAATGAGTGCAGGGACTTTTGCACTTGCTTATAAATCCCATTTTTATTATTGCTAATAAATGCCTTTTTCCTTTCCGCAGATCCTGGTTTTGATTTCAGACTGCCTCTGCCCAGCCAAGTCAAAACACAGAGCTGAAACTCCTGGTAAGAATTCTTTAAAAGGGTGAGAAGCTGTAATTCAAAGTGTAAATTTGTAGGAGGAAGAGCAGTCCACTGTTCAGATCTTAGGTGTGAATCAATAATCCAGGAGCCAAGTGAGATTGGTTTGTCTTTGGTTTGTCACTCAGTAGAATAAATGAAAGCCTATCTGTGCAAGGAAAATAAATGGAAGTGAAATCTACTAAAGGTGTAATAAAATAACTGAAAAATAAAGAAAAGTTTTCAGTCACAGAACCACAGAAGGATTTAAGGATCATCTGGTTCTAGTCCCAGCTGGAATAATAATCCTAATCAATTATAATGTTGGTCCATATTTCAGAGTATGTCCCTGGTGATGGAGATTTAAAAGGCTTTGTGGTGAGATTGAGTCTAACTGCGGTCTGTGCTTTGTTTAGAAGAAGCAGTCACCAAGGAGAACGCGGAGAACGCGGCGCTGGAGGAGCCGGAGGAGGCTGCAGAGCTTTCCGCGGACGATGCGGAAGAGGCGGCAGATGCCAAAGATCTCTCAAATGGAGAAGATGCGGCAAATTCAAGTGCTGATGAGTCGGAGGAGGATTTAGCACTTGGAAAAGAATCAGGGGAAGAAGAAATGGAAGACTTAAGTGAGCAGCCTTTAGCTGAACCAGAGACTGAAAGCACAGTGAGGCAGCGGAAAAGTCAGGGGGCTGAGAAGGAACTCTAGTTTTCCCAGTGGTGTACCCTGTACGCTTGGACCAAAGAAGTGTCAGACCCCCTGAGGGTCTGAAGCTGGAGCTTACACTTGATTTGTTATTGGTGTTTACGCAAAGCTCTGCTCTGCCAGCAGGCTCCTCTTTTTTTAAGCTTAGTACTTGCTTACTTTCTTTGATAAGCACATTTGCTGTGTGTTGTGTGACTTTAGCCGTGACAATCAAAATCAGTGTCTTATCTGTTCCATGTCCTCTCAGAGAAAAAGGGGGTGTCAGCCTCAGTTCACCAGCTCTGAAATGATCATTGTGTGTGTCACCCTAAGGACTGACCTGGGCAAGATCAGGACTTTTAACTCCACAGTAGCTTGGCAGGACTGTGACTTTTCTGTCTGAATGTTGATTGTTCCCAAATGCCACAGAAGCACAGAGACTATTCACTAGTGAAAGGAGACACCTTACTGTCTTCTATCAAAAATGTTGTTTACCATGGTTTGTTTTTATCACTTTCAACCGAAGCACCTTTCTCTTCCATTTCTATTCGTGTTTGTTTTGGAAGTTGATCCCTGCAGCTCATCCCCAGATGTGTGAGTTTTTGGTGATCCGGAGGCTCTGCAGCTTGAGTTGTTTGACTCAAGGAGTTAGAGTAATTTAAAATCTTAGGCAGAAAGAGAGTCGCAGCTAAATATTTCAAATGTGTTAGAACCTTTAAAAGGTTTAAAGGAAATAATTCTGTTTGGGGGGACATTTTGCCAAAGCAGAACTACTTTTTTTTTTTTTTCTTTTGGTAATTTGTTCCCATCAGGAGATTGTAGCAGGAAATACTCCCTTTGGAGTCAGTAAGTTGCATTTTTCTTGCCAGTACAAGTTTGTCATGTGCAGTGCAATCCTGCCATTTCCAACTCGGGATGCTTTAGGCAGAACTCAAGCTGCTTTAGTGATGTTATCTAAAGAGACTCTTAGGGTTTTTTACCTTTGATCACTTTTCCACTCCTGGAATCATCATGTTGGGAAAAGAGAGGGGGCACAAGTGGGTAGTGGTGAGAAGCTTTGGGTTTTGCTGCTTCTGTCAGAATAAACGTGCGTGTGTTGAGCTGCGTCAAGTGAAAATGGCTCGTCAGGTAAACAGCATTAGATGTGGTTAGACTTGGGTCATTAAACATATCAGTGTATCACTCCTTTGGGGTAATATAGAAGTCTTTTTAGGTAAGGAGTACCCACAGTGAGGTCCTGTATGTTCCTGCTTTGTTGATGTATGATCATGAACATAAGATGTGTCCTAATCTTGATATTACTTTAAAAAAAAAAATATATATTGCATAAACCTTGCTAACATGCATGAATTTCATCTTGTTCTTCAAGAACAAAAAGTAGTCACAGATGAGATCATCTCTCATTAGAAGAGAAGTTGCAAGTGCAAAATGCTGGTTTCCTTTGAGACTGAGATTAATAGGGCCAATTTGTGTTGAAAGCTGTTTTGTTGTTGTTTTTTAATGCTCATAAAGAACATATTTACCTAGAAAGCTCAACCTACCCATTTCTGTCCTGTCACATATGTTTTTGATCTATATGATGGAAACTTTGATTTGTCTGGTAGAGCTGTTCAAAGAAGAAAATTACACTGCATATCCTGAATTTGAAATTTCTTGAAGAATACTCCCAGTCTGGAGTTTGAGTTTCGTATAGTGGACGCCTCTAAATGTGCTTTCACAAAGGTGAAAACGTAGACTTGATAATATCTATCCATTGCACTATCTTGAGAACAGTTTGTGATGTTTAGGTGTTGTCCTGTGTAACTGAGCAGTTGTAAAGTTGGCAGCCACAGAACTCAGCAGTAGGTGAGGAACATGGCAGCCTTTCAAAAGCTACACTTTTATCTGCAAAAACGAAGAAAACTTTGTGGCCACTACAGTGTGAAGAGAAGAACTGTGCACTTCAAAGACAGAAAGATGTTCCTGCAAGATTTGGATTTCACAAGCAAACAAACAAACCCCCGAATGGCACTCTGTCCTAAAAGGCACGTGGTTTGTGACATGCTGTGGGAGAGATCAGAAGCCCCTTTGTGTGCTGTGCCTGAATTCTCTGCTCACATTTCCTCTGTTGTTGCATGTCCCAGTTAGGTTTGGATTATTTAAACCAAAGATAGGAAGTGTTTTCCATCACGATAGACTGAACTGTAAGGTCACTGATGAGCACAGATTAAATAAGCAGGCAGCAGGTGACAGCAGCTTAGATCTGGCTTGTGGATCTAGAAATGAGCTTGGTCAGGCTTCCAAGGGTTCTAGAACATAGGATGGATGTTGTTCCTGTGTTTTCATGAAGCAAGTAGGGAGAATTAACGCAGACTGGGTTTGACATGTATTGGTGTATCTTATTACAAAGATCACCGGATTGTGATGAAGGCTTTGCTTAGAAAAGGTGAGACTGTGCAACCATTGATCTCTCCAACTTAATTTTACATTTGTAGGAAAATTACTGTGATGTGATACTGGAGATACTCAGTTTTGACTGATGTTTGTCTGGGAAACAGCGAGCAGTAAACACTAGAAAAGCTAAATTTGTGTTTAACAGAAAAACTATTAGCTGTGCAGTAGAAGTGTCATGTTAATATACCTTCCAGGATCACGTTTTTTTCCACTAAAAGACATTTTAATTGAATCATGTGAGTTGTGCTAATTAGACTATTACAATAGTTTTAAACTTGGTGTGTTTCCAAAAAGTCAAGATCAACCTTTTGTGCAATCTGGGTGTTCTGTTAGGATAAATCATGAAGAAATGGAACTTGTTCTTGCAACCTCCCTATAGACAAAAGGGCCTTGGAGAAGCTGCTGCTGGCACTGTTCAAAATGTTTTGATGAAGGACGAGGCCTTAAGGCTTGTGAACTGGAGCTGTGTGTCAAAATTAATTTAAGGTTGTTGAGAAGAAATTTAAATATCAATTGGGCTGCATGCCACCGGAATGGGAATGCTTAACAGCAAGTCACAGGAAAAAATCTGGCAGGTTCCTTTTTCAAGAGGCTGGTAATCCATGCAGCATTCCAAACCTCCTGTCCTTGGGATCTGTGTGAAACTTGTACGTGTATGGTCTGTCTCTACTGCCCCCATGGGGGTGGCATGTGTTATGTGGGTTTCCTTCCTGGAAATGTTACACAGGGTTGTCTGTTACATGAAAGCGTTGCAAATTTATACTTAGGCATATTTTTACTGAAATGCCACATAAAATTTTGTATTTATTACCTGCTTGGAGTCATTTTCATTTCCTCTGTGCATAGTTGGTTCATCTGTGTCATTAACAAAAGGGGCTTTTTTTATGATGCTGATGTTCTAATTAATCATAGAAGTTGTGACTTGTGAAGATTCCTTAAAATCTTTAAAAGGAAGCTGGACATCAGTGAATTGCTTCCTTTTGGAGGGTTTCCCTGGAAAAACCCAGGGCTTTCAAAGGTTCAGAATGGAGCTGGGCAGAACAACATAACTGAACCCTTAAAGGCTTCACCTCCACATAAGGTAGTTCTTTCCCCTCCCTGAGAAATCCTCTAATTCTGCCAAAGCTGTGCTTGACTCCCTCTGGGATTTGTACAGACCTAAATGAGGCATCCTCAGGTTGTGGTTCACATTCTAGGCAGTGCTGCAGGAATAGGCTGTAGGGGCAGCTGTGCCAGAGGGAGAAGGGACTGCCAGGAGCTGTCCTTGTGACCTCCTTGGGTGGTGTGAGCAGCTGCTGGATCTGGCACCTGGATTCATTCATTCAGGTGAGTTACCTGAGCTGCCTCTCCCTGTGAACAGGGCAGCTGCAGGGCCTGGGCCATTTGCCACTCACTTGGGTTTTCTTTTTTTCCACCGTGTTCATTTCTGGATGCAAAGTGGATGTTGGAACGGTATCAGATGAAGCCTTTGTGAGCATTTTGTTTGCTGTTTCGTCAGCTGCTTCTTGTTCTCTTTTGTGATGTGAGAATATGAAATTTTCTCCATGAAAACAGCACGTGGAACACTACAGGCAAAATCGGATCAGCTTTTGATCAGGTTCAAACAATCAGACAAATCCAAGCTCTAGTTTTGTAGAGGAAATACTGATGATACTCTCCAGTGGCTGAACTAAGTGGTAGAAAAGCTTGATTTTTCCATCTGGAACTGGACCAGTGGCAAGTCCCAGCGCTGGGAATGCAGCTGCCCAGTAGTGTGTGCTGTCATTCCCTTCACTACTGAGGAGTTAATTGTGTTGTACTCCAGTGAGCACTGTGGTGATTACTTATTTTAACCAAACATCTTCATTCCTCTCCCATTAGAAAAACACCTAAAACTCTCTGCTTTTACTTTCATTTCGTCTTTCCTGAGCAGAAAGGAAAGCTCTGTATTGAACATACAGGGAACAAATGGGGATTTAGTTATCCTAATATTTTCATTTAAATTTCCATTTTATATGGAAAGTTTGTTTTTTATGGCTCATTAGAATTACTTGGAGCCTGCTGCTACTTCAGACTTTTACATCTGTTAATCTGGGTTCCAGGGGAGTGTGGGAGCTGAACTGCACACCATGGATTTTCCTGGCACAGGCTGGGCCGGTGCCTCACATGCTTGCAGAGGATGCAGAAAGGACAGTGGCCATTCCAAGTGTCAGTCACACATCAGGAAATTAAAAGATGACCCTTGATAAGGGCACTTTTTATGTCTTGTTGCTGTGGTTGCAGGGACAAGAGTAACACAGATCTTCATAAATCTGCCCTGGATTGGTTTCATTGTACTCAGAACCATCCAGCTCCTCCCAGGAGAATCAGTCCTCTGCTCAATGCTCCGCTCTTCTGCCATCCCAGCAGTCTCCAGACTTCCCAAAATAGACATCCAGGGGCCTGTTCCAGCCACTTGCTCACTGCTGAATGGCCAAAGAGCTGTCCTCATCCCTGCAGTATCCATTGGCTTTGACTCCCACAGTGGAGTTGCCAGATGGCTGCTGGGGTAAAAACCCTACAAATATTTTCTGTTGGTTCTTCTGGCTGGCTTGAAGGGGACAAAATGAATTGGTTCAGTTTTGACTGGTATGAGATGCTGTCCAAAAACACTCTAGAGAATGGGTATTTTATGACTTTATTTGGAGAAATTGTTTATGGGGAATTTGGAAGCCAAAATAACTGTTTTACTTATGTAAGGTACTTGATATAACAGCTTTGCACATCAGTGTTGAGAAATGGGCAATGGTTTGAACATTAAAATATTTGAATTCTATGCTGCAGTTAACTTCTCCAGTTAATCTTCACTGTAGTTAACTGAAGGGAGAAAGTCCCAGCTGGGTCATCTTTCCCCTGCAGAGGTTTTCATGTGCTGACAGGAGACTGTTGATGTCTGTCTGAAGGACACAGTCCAGACTGGAATGCTGTGCAAAGTCTCCCTTTCTAGCAAGTAACAGACATCAGGACAAGCATGTTGTGGTTTTTCTCTGCAGTCTTTTTGCCTTTTGCAAACAGTTCTTTCTAGGCCATGAGTTGTCTCTGTTCAATAACCCTCTGTGGGGTTTTTAATCCGGAATTTGTGATGGACCTTTTTGAACCACAGTGAAATGTTTCCTTTGCAGAGCCTGGTTCAGCTGAGCTCCAGGTGTGACCTCATTGTGTTTGTAGTTCCTGCAAAAGGAGCAAGGGAGAAGCAGATGTGGGAGGGGACTCTGTTGGGTTTTTTGACATTGACTGTGGCATGAGGTTTGTGTGGTTGCTTGGGCAAACTTTGCTGTTCAGTCAGGATGCAGTTCCTTGGCTCCAGGGTTAAAGTTCAGACAGCCAATGCCTCATTAGGCAGCCAGAGGAAATCTCATCCAGAGAGACTCATTAAAATGAGGAGCCAATTACTTGGAGGGAAGCTGTGTGTGTTGGTGTCAGATATGCCGGGGGACACCTGGCATTAAATTTCACGTTTTCCTTAGTTTTTCTTCCCTTGTGCTGATACTGACACCTTCCACGTCACCCCAGCTCAGCAACTAGCCAGCGTGGCAAGTGGTGGATCCTGCTGGAGGCTCCAGTTCCAGTTGGACCCCTGAGCTCTGTGGAGCTTCCCAAGGTGTATTGGCTGGAATGCAGCAGGAATTCAGTGGTCCCAGAGGGGCTTTGGGGTGTGACTTGCACGTGTGGGAGGATCCATAAAGGGTGGCACCTGAGAAACTTCACAACGGAAGAGGGAAGAGAAACTTTCAGCCTGAGTGACAAATAATGGCAATTAAATAAGTCACCAATATCCAGTGAATGTGGCAGAGAAGCATCTAAGTGGAAAAAGAAATATCAAGGTGGGAAGAGTTTTGAAGAATACAGACATGATAGAATGGGGAGAGGGGAACAGTGGTGCAAAGCTATTGCTGCCTTCAGAAATTTTTGCAACTTCCCAACATGAGAACCTTTTGAGTTCATTAAGGTTGAGTTCAGCTGCACGTATTAAAATGTTCAGCTATCATGCAGCACTTTCTGTCTCATGCTCCAGGATAAATACCTGTTTTTAGCACAAATGATGCAAACTTTAAATAAATGCAAGCAGACGTGTCCTCAGTTTTTTTGCTGCAAGCACAGTGAAATGCCAAGGTTAAAGCAGTTTGCCTTTGAGTTGTTTCTGACACTGATGTGTGACAAATGCCTTGTGGTGTAATTCTGTGTAAATTGATATTAATGTGCAGTCTGCAGCTGGAAAAATGAATTATATACACATGATATACTCTTAATTTCCCTGTTAAGCAATTAGTATAAACTTGTTGCAAACTCTGCATATTTTTTAAAATTTAAACCAAGGAGAAATCTAGAGTGTTAACCAAGACTTTACACTTTGCATGAGGGTTGTCCCTTTGATAAGATGATTTTATTTCCAGCTGGTGAGCGCATCTGACTCCTTAACATTTTAAGAATAACAAAAGCCCTCTGGGTTGTGGAGATGGAATTACCTGAAAATCAGGAGCTGTATGCCCAAGGATGTCTGGCAGCTGGGTCTCTGAAACTGGCCTTGGTATCCAGGATTCTAATGGAAATAACTGCAATCTCACCTGTGTTAGGTGTAACCCTAAATGTGCAGGCTGGGATCTGCTTTTAGAAATCATCTAAATCAAGATTTTCCTTTTTGAGTGTGAGCAAACTTTCTGGATGACAGAGGGGAATGTACATTCCTGTTATTGGAGGTTTAACTACGTATTTCTTCCCTAATTTTTTCTCTTTTTACCATATTTTATTCTGTTATATTCTAGGTTGGCCTTTACCATATGAACTAAAAGATGGTGCTGAAGTCCAATATGACACAAGAAGTTGGTGTATTTATTTTTCTGGGGGTGGGGGGGAGTGTAGATAAATTGAATCCTGATGAGATCCCATATTAATGATTTACAGGCAAAACTCCAGAGTTTAAAAGAGTGGAAGTGGGAATAAATTAACCCAGTGAGAGCTGCAAACATGTCTGGCAAGCCAGTGTGCATTGCAGATTTTGAGGAGTATGCTAAAACCTTTCTGCCCAAATCTGTGTATGATTATTACCGGTCTGGGGCCGATGACCAGGAAACACTGGCAGATAACGTTGCAGCATTTTCCAGGTAGGAGGATGATTGAAGGGCTGGGGTGGGAGGCAGGGGGTGTAAGTTCTGCTTTATTGGTAGATGTGGTGCAATTTTAGATTTTTCTCCGTGAACAAAACTCAGTTTTTCTGCAACTTCTTTCTATTTTAGCAAAAAGACTCTCAAAAAAACTGATTTTCAGGAGAACTCTCTCTCCCCTTTCACTCCTCCACCTAATTTTTTCTGTCAAAAAGCAGTCCCTAAAATCCATTAGCACCTTTTTAGCTTTGCTGCATTTGGGTTCTTTTGTTAACAGAAATTCTCTCCAGAGTCCTTCAGCTCTGATATTTAATCAGCTAGTGAAACTGAAATTTCTACATTCAGGTTCTAGTGCCAGCAAGAGGTTCTTGGGGTGAGGTTGTACTTTTTAGGTCCTTAGTCAGTTTTGCCTTTTCCTTAGTTTTCCTAAACTGAATCAGTTCTGTGGCTGTCCCAGGTGAGAGCTGAAGGGTCCTGCAGGAAGGAGTTGCATTGTTGCATTTCCCAGCTCTGGGGGAACTGGGAAAGCCAGGGCTCGGTCCTGGGTGGCCCAGCTGTGCTCAGGGGTTTCCAGCAGGAGGTCAGCCCTTCACCAGCAGACACTGTAAATGCTGGGAACTGTTCTAAACCAGTTTTGACTTAGATTGTTTGACAGCCTGAACTGTTGTGAAAACCTGGGCTCGGGTCACCCTTAGCCTCAGAAGGACAAGGTCAGCACAAAGCCAGTGGGCACTTGCCCTGGGATTCAGTGGAAGTGTCACAATTGGCATCACATCAGTTGATTGCCTACTCCCAAATGTCCCTGAGCCAGGGCAGAGGGAAGGAGGCAGCTGGAGGCTGCTCCCCTCAGCCCAGCTGAGCCCAGCCAAGCTGCTCAAACAGCTGCTGACATCTCCTTCCTTCAGGGCCTGTGTTGGTGCAGACATTTAACCCCCTGCACTTGTCTTTGCTAAGGCTTTGCTTTTAGTCCATCTGAGCCTAACAAACCAAACCATGATTTTCCTGTTTTATCCTCAGTCTTTGTCCCTCCCTGCTTTGCTTTCTGCAGTCCCACTTGCTGCTCCAGTTGCTTTTCCATAGGCTATGGCCCATTCAGCTGCAAAACTGATGCAAGTTGAAGGTTGTAGAAAACTCTGTGATCCTTCATTTAGCAGGATCTCAAAGGTCAGAAATGGGCCCAGAACCTTAATTTTAAGGACACATGTAGAAAGCTTTATAGTGTCAAGAGAAGACAACTCACTTCCACTGCTTATTCCAGACCTCCTAGCTCAATGCAGAAGCTGCTATCACAGAAATTTCCCTGCTCAAACACAAGCCAAATGTTGCCCTGAGGAGTGAATAGGAGCAGAAGGGGATGGAGTAGCACTCACCTGATTTTTTTTTTATTGTACTTTTTTTAATGCTGCCAGATGCTCTGATGCTACTTGCCCTCATAAAACCAAAATGAGACATTAAGGAAAGGACACTCCAAGGAAGTACTTGCAGGCAATAAACTGCAGGAGCAGTGAAGGTTTTACTTGTAGCTGCTGAAGCTAATCATGACAAGGTGGGATCTAAAGCTGCCAGAGACAGTCTAACAAAGAGCTGGTCAAGTTCCTTGCTGTGCTGGCTTCAGCAAAGCTGGATGTTGGCAGGGAGATAACGGCAACTCTGCTCTGAAGATGTTTCCCACCACAGGGATGGATTCCTCTGATAAGAGACCTCCTTACATTGGGCTGGTTGCCTGTGGGGTTCAGGCTTACCTCATCTTTCCTGAATCTTCTATTAGATTTTGAATAAAACCCTCCAGTTTTAGGAGTTCAAAACTGTGATGTTTGCAGGCAGCCTGGGACTGAAGGAGATGTTCATTAGCAGTGCCTTGAATGGCCTGAGATGTTAAAAGAAATCAATGATATTTGGTGTGGCTGACAGTCCCTCAGTGCTGGGTCCCTGCCCCTCAGCAGAGTGGGGATGGATGAAGGGGCTGGGAGGTGTTTCTGTCTTTGCTCTCCCTCCCTTTATATTTATCTGAATTAAAACAAGGTCCCATTTTCTCAGCACGTGGAATGCTGTCATTAACAGTCCTTAGACCATGTTTGCAATGGCTACCTGGGAATACATCTCTAAAAGGTAGAACCTGCTATAAAGACTTTGTAATATTTTGGTTTATAAGACCTATTTGATACAAGGGACTTGGAAAAACCTTTCTTTTTCCCTTGGATGCTGTTGGGAAAAGCATGGCCCAGCTGTTACAGATGGAGAAATGCTGCTCACTCTGACCCTCACACAGTCCTGGTGTTTCTGCCTGTTCCTCACTACAGCTTGTGGGTAAATAGAAAGTCAGATGGACTTTACACCCCCGAGGCACAAAGATAACCAAGTCAGACAATCTGGTGACAGATAGGAGTATCTTCAGCTTCGTTTCCCATTGATTTCCCCTGTCAGAAGCTTAGTTGCAGGGTTTAGTCTGATTTTAAAAGTTTGCAGTTTATTAAACATAAATATTTATAAGTTTAAATGGAAGAGAAAGCACAAAACTGAACCAGAAGCAGGAATTGTTCGCCTGTACCTTTAGGGTGCCGGATTATTCAGGTGAGGTGTGAGGGTGAAAAACCAGTGTTGGGTTCATCTATGAGTTCTTTATTATTTTTTTTTTTGCAAACAAATGGTTTCATTTCTGGAGAAATAAATAGATGATCTTATTAAGGACTAATATTACTGTTATTAAGAACTAACCCTAATGGGTGGTTATGTTGCTGGATCCTGCAGTATCTTGGGAACACTCCATGCAATTTTTGGAGCAGCACAATTTATGCTCATTGGATTATAAAATGAATGCTTTGACCTTCAGGTACTTTGTATACTCAGATACCAGAGTACAAACTGCCTCCACAAGGACAGTGTTTAAGATGAGTTTAACACCAGGTGCAGCAACTCTCCCCCAGCTCCCAATTCTTCTGGGACTGAGGGAATAACCAGCACTAGGATGTTGGTATCAGTGTGTTCCTGCTGAGGCCAGAGAAGTATTTCTTATTCATAGTTCTCAAATGGCCCTGGCAGAAGTGAGGCATTAAGGCCAGAAAGGATGATTTGGGATGGCAGAGCATATGTCATTCCCTGTGGTGTCTGCCTGCCTTCACCTTGGGTTTGCTCTGCATCCCGGAATGCCGAGTGCCATCACAGCCCCGTCTGCAGCTGAAATCCCCTCTCGGGTTGGCACTGCAGCGAGGGGCCTGAATGGAGAAGAGATTTTTGTGACAAGGTCAGGGTGCCTTTAGCTCGATGGCATTCAGGAAATCAGTCTGGAATCTCCTTTAGCTCGATGGCATTCAGGAAATCAGTCTGGAGTCTCCCCTCTCGGCACGGCATGCCAAGGAGGGGGGATGTCGGTGTGTGTAGGAGCAGGCTCCTGCTAATCTGCCCTGCCACACAATTCCTGGAGGCTTTGGGAGGAACTGCCTTGTTCTGTCGTGTGCCAGAAACAGCAGCTGCTGCTTCAGCAGCGCCAGCAATCAATGCAGGCTTGCTGCAAACGTGGTGTTACCTTATAGCAATTAAAGACAGGAAAATGGCCACAGAGGTAATTTAAACATTGATTTAAAAAGCAAGGCTTAGACTGGGACTGGGTCAGACAAGTCTGGGAAGTTTAGGGGGAGAAAAGGAAAGGAATGCCTGGAAGAATAATTTAGTTTTGTTGTTGTGATGTCTTTCACCTCAGGTTTCCAGTGCACCCTGAAACGAGTGTGGATGACAAGACATGTTGGGAAGGAAGATAATTTTCCCCAGGGAAAAGCAGCTGTTGCTTAGCCTGGCACAGCACCAGCCCCTGTCCTTCTGAAGGGAAGTGGAACTGCAGGAGAGAGAAGGGCAGCAAACTGGGTTGGGTTTAGGATGGAGGCTTGGCCTGAGCAGTGTGTCTTTTCCTGAATGTGCTTCTTGCCCTGCAGCATGAGGGGATTTGGGACAACTCAGGAGAGGAACAAGAGGAGCTGTTTGAAAATATGATGCAGTTGAAAATTTTCAATGTTTTTCCCAGCTGAAAGCAGCCAGTGCTTCCCTCTTACCCACTGCAAAGTAATTTACAATCAGAAATTTTTTTGAGCATGGAGAAAAAAATGAAAAAAACCCAAAAGATTAATCCCCCTTCCTTCCCTTTAATCCTTCCTTCAGAATAGCTTTTAGCTGAAGTTGCCTAAATCGGGAGTGCTCGCTGCCTTCCCCACTGCGGCATCTCCCGCTTCCAGCTGGGAAGAAGGATGCATTCACTGTCAGTTGCTGATTGCAGCACACGAGTGTGGACTTGGCTAGAAAAAGATGTGGGTGATGAGGAGATGATGAATTAAAAAAAAAAAAAATCCAAGTTTTTTTTTTTTCCAAAATGTGCAGGAAATGTTTCACTGAAAGACTTGGAGGAAGCAGGTGCTGTGTGGCAGCAGAATGAATGTGTGCCCTGGTGGCTGGGAAATGCTGCCTATGACGTTTCCTTGCTGCTGTTAAGGGCATTTCCCTGTCCAGACAACACCTGGTTTCAAGTATCTGACAAACTTGGAGCTGGAAACACTCGAGTTTCCAAAGCAAGATCAGGTTTTATTAAAGGATGATGATACTGAGGGAGTGAACCCGTTTGGTGTTTTTGTGGAACCAGTGAGTTCTGTGTCAGGAGCACTGACTGGATGATGGTTGAGAGGATGTGACCTGATTAGGGATCTCTGCTTGGGACTGCATCATTGTTCTTGCATGCACTGCTGGGAGGATTTTGGCTCCTCCTGTTTCTCTTCCCAGCTGAAAGCACCACAGGGATGTTGTACCTCAGGACTGACCCTCACAGGCTGGCTGTGAGATGGCAGTGGCAGGTATCAATCTGACAGGTCACAGAAACCAGGAGCCTGGGCAAGAGGGAGATGCTTCACATCCTTTATGCTTTTGGGTTTGACTGTATAAATGAGCAAGTTTACAACGGGATTTTTGTTTTCTTTCTTTGCTGGGGAAAGATAGAGCAGAGTGGAACCCTTCAGAATGAGGACTAGGAAAAAAGGGGGAGAAAGAAGTCATGTTTTCTTTGTCCCACCCTCAGCCCATCCTCCCCTGAAAAATAACAAACGGTTACAATGGCATGAAAACAAGTGTGAGGAGATGTTCCTGCCGTGTGTGTCTTGGCACTGAGCAGCACAGTTGAATTCCACAGCCACACATCTCCTTCCAAGCATCATAAGTGTCCTTCTCCTCCCCGGGGAGCGCTGCCTGGAGAGCTGGCATGGCCCCTAGCTCCAGGCCTTCAGAAAGGTGGGTCTAGTCCTGGCTCTGCCCCAGACTTTTTGGGGAAATGTCTTTTGATCTTTCTATAAAACAGAGATTTTGTCTTTTACTCCCTGAAATGTCATTTTAATACACAAGCTCAAGCTCACCCCTACTCTCTGGTTTTCTCTCTGTGCTGGTCAGTGTACTATTATCAGTCTTGAGGATTCTGGTGCTGAGCAATTGCTCAAGTTCAGCAGTATTGGACCACACATTTTAAATTCTTCTCTGTAATTACAGCTCAGGAGCCATGGGAGCCCTTTCAGAGAGAGGGAGGCCTCAGTGAGAGGTTGGTGCTTACGGGGAGGCTTTGGCCTGGCTGAGCTCTCCAGAGGCAGCCCCAGGTATTGCACCCCCTCTTGTGGCTTCTAGCGGTGGCAGTACTGTGACAACACCTGGATGATGGGGCAAAGTCCCATGGTATTCCCAGGAATGCAACCCTCCTCATAAAACTTTGGATGTTATGGAGTATAGTTGATCCTGTAATAGGGATCATGATGTTATGATGCTGTTTTGTGTGTGTGGAGAGGAAAAAGGTAAATTTCTGTGTGTGCAGACATGCTGCAGTAAACTGTAATTTCGGGTTAAGTGTGGTTTAGTTTGCTCTGATTTGGAAAAGGGAGTTCCAAGCATGCAGGCTAGGTTTATGTTATCCAATAATCCCCGGTGTCTGGCACCCAGTTCTGCCCCAAGGCTTTCAGGAGGCTGACACCTGCCATGAACCTCATTGTTTTACAGCTCCTGTCTTTCCTTTCAGACAATACCAGCCAATAATGTTCAAGGGCTCTTTGCCTCTTTCACCCTCGCTGCTCTTTGCTCTCTCCCTGCCTGTTCCCTCCAGGTTTTGTGTCCTGCAGGGGTTTGTTTTGCTGCAGCTCTGGGATTCTGCCACCACGTGCCAGCAGGAAAACCCGCTCTTCCCCATTGGGAACTGAACATTCCCCCCACGCTGCAGCCGTTTGAAATCCAATTCATGTGTGTGTGTGCCAGGTGGAAGCTGTACCCCCGGGTGCTCAGGGACGTGTCGGTGATGGACCTGTCCACCTCAGTCCTGGGCCAGAGGGTCTCCATGCCCGTGTGCGTGGCCGCCACCGCGATGCAGCGCATGGCTCACCCCCACGGAGAGACGGCGACCGCCAGAGGTGAGCCCTGCCACGGGGTGGAGCAGGACAGGGCACTGCTGTGCCTGCTGCCTGGGCAGCCCAGCTGGGCTCCTTGCTCCTGCCTGGAATTCAGTTGCTGCTCAGGGTGACCAGGTTGATTCTCACATTTGTTTTTCACACTTTCGCTTGGCTGAATGTGGTTACTCTCTCTGTGAAATGAGGGATGCAAGATGGGAATAATTTGTCACATATAAAATTGAAAACATCTATCTATTACCTATACGTTCTATGTCACTATAAACATTGTCACAGTAACACTCTTCCTATTAGAGAATTGATCTAGAAATTCCAAGGCCTTTCTTTGCCTGGGAAAAATCCTTGCTTTGAAGAGAGCTCTTTGAGAACACCCCAGGGAGGCAGTGAGACAAGGGCCCCTCTGGGCTAGAAGCTGCACAAAGATGTTGCCAGCACAGAGGATGCAGCTTAAAAGGATATTAACTGGAATTCAGATGGGGAATTGTCGCCTACTCCTTTGACTCCAGATGCAGAATGGCACCAAATCTGAGGAAGGAGTGTGGGTTGTGCATTTCAGTGCTCCAGTGATGAAAGGAAAAGGGTACAAAACCTAAATAGGTGATATTAAAAAAAAAAAAAAAAATCCTGTGCATGGTTGGGTAATTAATCTAACAGCATTTCCATGCCCAGTGCAGCAGATACTGGTGTGAAGCAAGTCAAATTCTTAGCCCTGCAGTGGGAGCTGCAGTCAGTTCTCATGACTGCGATGTGCACGGAGGTGGGTTACGGCTATCTTTGAAAAACACACCTCTCCACTGTTACAGCATGTTTGGGGCCGCGTTTTTCCCTTCCCAAGAGCTGTTTTATCAGGAAGCCGACACTGTTGTTCCTGTTTGTAAGTACCGGCGCACTCCACGCGATGGCGCTCCAGCACCTCTGATCGGATTTTGGGAAGGGCTCCTTGGTGCTGTCCCATCCTTTGGCAGCTCCTGCGGATTAGTTCTGGCCCAGGTTGTGCAGGGAGGAAACTCTGAAACATTTAGTGCAAACATATTAATGCAATGGTGAGAGCGAGATTTGAAACACAAAATCCAGAATGTTTCCTAGCAAAAATTCCCACTGCTGCTGCAGCCTGGCAACGTTTTAAGGCATAAATCCATAATGGCATGCAAAATGGAGTGGTACAATAAGGCTGAGTACCACATTTTCAAACTTTAACATGTGATTATTGCATTTAATGTTCCTGGGTTTTCAAGCTGGACAGCTCAGTGTACTGGCACCAGTTGGAATGTGTGGTCCAGTAAACTTATCCATTTGAGCTGGTGAATTTTTCATTGCTTTCAAAGGAGGGCAGTATTAAAATCACACCCTCTGTATTGCATTGGCATTTGGGGGAGAAAAAATGGCTTTGGTTTTGTGCTGTTAGAGGTGGAGCAGGGCACTCCGTGCCAAGCTTTTGGTTTGACCTTATAAGATGTCAGGAATTAGCTGTAAAGTACACATTTGGCTTAAAGGTTCTCTTGAACTTGGGATACTTGGGATCAGGGGGTTTGCCACATCCAACTTCTGTTCCAGAGGTAGCACAGAGTTTAAGTGAGCAAACTGTTGGTTGCTTTAATTCAGCTTCTCCACGGGTTTGCACAAGCCAAGGAAGTCTGATCCATAGTCCTGTGGCTTCTGCAAAGCCTGGCATGCTCCATAAGCTGGCTTTTCTTGGCTCAGGTGTGCAGGAAGTGCTGTATGAGGTGATGCCTCTGCTGTGGCCATGATCCTTGAGAAGCACAGTGTGGCCTGAGTCCTTCCCCTTCCCAACCAATGCCTTGGCTCATGCTGGGAGCAGAGCAGCTCCCAAAGGAGCCTCCCTTTGTGCCACGAGTCTGCCTGGCTGGCCTTGAACCCCAGGAGATAATCCTGGTTCACACCATGCTGCCCTGCAGAGCAGGGTGGTGAGGAGAGCCATGGCAGCTCCTTCCCTGGACTCCTGGTGTTTTGAGAACAATGCTTGAGGAGTTTCCTGGAGCTTCAGCCTCTCGCTTAGAACTGCTCTGCTCTCCCGGCAGGTTTGCCCACGTGTTGTAGGGTAAATGTTCCCTCTGGGGACAAGGGCATGTCATGGTGTCCCTTAGTACTCCCTGCCCTTACAATTTCTTGCTCTGGGGCTTGTCAGGGTTTTGGGTCGCTGGTGCTTCCTGAGGGATGCTCTCCCACAGCAACCAAGCTGGTGGAGAGGAGTGTGCACCTTCCCAGAGCAGGGCAGGGTCTGTCAGCTCACCTGAAACTCCCCTCCATGGGCAGTTCTTTTGCATGAGTCAAGAATCTTTTCTAGGAAAAACATCCCATTGTCATTTTAAGAACTGCTGGTGACAGGCCAACCAACAAAATGTAAGTTATTCCAAAGGTTGGGTGACCCCACTCTGAGCAGAATAAACTGCAGTCATGATCAAACCTTGCACAGCCTCAAATCTAGGTGTTGGGTTTACTTGTATTCCTGTTATTTAGACTTTAAAATAATAAAAAAAAATTAAAATTAAAATTAAAAAGTCTATGCAGGCTGTAATAAGGTTGCTTCTCAGTTTTCTCTGACATGTCTGAATGTAGCAGGAGTCCTTCCTTACAGAGAAAGCTCTCTTGTCCTTGAAACAATTTCATGCACCCTGGCAGTTGTCCCAGTTTTTCTAGGTCTTCCTTCAAGTATATTCCCTGGCATTTTAGTTGTAGTTCATCAGTGTATGTGGCAATTTTCCAAAGAATGGATTTTCTGTTCAGTAGAAACTGAAAAATTGGGAGGAAAATTGTTTTGGATTAACTGAAATGTTTCATTTGATCCAAAACATAATGTTTTATTTCATTTTCCTACTGGCTAATGCTTTTAGCTATAGTTCTGTTTTGAAACAAAAGTGTCAGCTCAGGATAAAACATTTCCATTTTGAAAAGATCAACACATGACATTTTGACTTAGGTGTTTTTTTCTCATCCTTCCCACTCCGATTTCAACCTCTTTGACTAAAAATATTTGCCAAATTCGATGAATAATCTTAGCCACTAAAGAGCAAAAGGTTGTTCTCTAAACACTTTTCAATAGAACCCTTCTGATTCTATGGGATCTTTTTTCTTCTTGCTTGTCCATCAGCAGATTCACTGTTTCTCCATGCCAAGGCATTCATTTGCCACCCTGACTTCATGCTGTGCTTGCAAACCAATGTGATCCCTGTGTCAGCAGGACCCACCTCGAGTCCACTGACTCAAAATCTTGTGCACTATCCAGATGCTCAACAAGAAATGGCAGGTTTTCTGCAGCCTTTATTGTTTATAAACAGATTTGTAGCATTATTTTATTGATATTTGTGTTTCTATTCCTGCTTATTCCATATTGCACTTACTGGGTAGTATAAATCCCTGTATTTTCACCCTACAGCAGCATTGCAGTGCCTGGTTTCTCCATGAATGGCTGAAAATCAGGCTGAGAACCCGACTGTTTTCTTGGGCAGGTCTTTTGAGAACTGTCACAGTTCAACTGAGAACAGTTGCTCAGGGCTGCAGTTTTTGTGTTTGCCCTCTGCAGCTGCACTCAAACCACTCTGCAGGCTGCTGCTGACGCAGGCAGGGTTTCACCATCACCTGTGATGTGACTGCACTGTTTGCTGTGCCAAATGGAGAACAGGAATATTGACTGGAAAGCTGTTTTTTCCCTCTGTTTTAGCTGAGCTTCTGGCAACTCTGTCATTCCCACTAGAGAGGGAGCAACACCTTTATTCCTTCGGCTCTTAACAGGCTGCTACTGTGCTTTTTCTCTCTGTGATGCTGAGCACTGAAATTTGGGTTTCTTGTGCTTATCAGACATGACTATGACTGGGAAGGAGGGATTTGGCCTTTTATTACATTTTGTGCTCAGCCACAGCGAAAGCAGTGGGACTTTGTACCCACCTGTTACCTCTGTGGTGATCAAAAGTTGAGGTTAATTTTGAGATACTAAAATTAATGTCAATCCAGAGTCATGGAGAGGACAATATTTACATGAGACAACACGGCCTGGGCTGACCTGGCCTGGACTCCCCCCAGAGAGTGACATGGCCAGGGGACTTTGTGCTGCAAGTGTGCCCAGGCAGCCTGGCATGCCAGGCACATCCCAGATCCGTTCTGGCCACGTGTCCCTTTCCCTCCAGCCTTCCTGCACAGCTGACAAAACGTGTTCTGTCAACAAGAGGAGGGCAGGCACTGCTCACATGCAGGGTTTGTAAGGGCTGAGAGAGGAGAGGCTGACAGGGGTCTCTCAGCCAAGTGTGGTTTGTCAAGAGAGTAACATGGAGTTCTTTAAACAACTCTGTTTCTCAGCAGATGCAGCTCCAAGAACACGGCTGCTGCTCCTGAGAAATACCACTGTGCCAAAAGGACATAGTGTTGATCCCAAGGAATGCCCTCTGGCCCTTAGCTGGGGGATTCACTGGTGGATTCAGGGAAAAATGCCTGCACTGGGGCACTTTTTGCCTGCTGCAGTTTTTGACTGCTGGGCTTTGGAGATGCCCCTAAAAGGGAAATGATGGGAATTTGCCCAGCTAGAGGAAAAAAGTGAGTTCCCATTCCCATACAAGGTAACCCTGACAAAATCTGCAAGCTTGAACTGGGCTCCTCTCCAGTGCCCTCCCTGAAGGATTCTTCCTCTGAGCTGCCCACAGGGACAAATTCCATACCCTTCCCAAGCCAGGGAAGGCAGTGATGCCCCATCAGATGGGGGAGGATGCTCTGAGGCTTCAGGATGTAAAAAGGGCTCAAAAAGGTCACTGCTGTGTTCCCCACTGGAGCTTCCAAGTGTGCCCTGTCCCGTTTGTTGCTACGTAAAATGCTTCAGTTGAGTTCCCCAAGAGTGAATGGCTTTAAACTGCCAGGGGCCAGGTTTGGATTAGAGATGAGGAAGAGATTTTTTACCATTCTGTGATTCCATGGACTTCCCCAGCTCCCTGTGTGTGGCTACTGCTGTGCTCTCTGTGCTGTCATGGAGCCCAAGAGGAGCCTGCAGGGTGTACAAGGGTGAATGAGTCCTTTGGGCAATGCTCAGGATTAAAAGAAGACCTGGAAAAAAAAGCCATAAAAAACAAACAACTAAAAGCAATCATGAAATGGCATGAGGAAAGGCTGGTTTACAAAAACATCTCATGCTAAAACTCTGGCAAATGTCACATATTGCAGCAAGAGCATCCTGTGGGAATATGGCTGTAGTTGGACTGATTTGAAATAATAAATAATTTGCAGCGCCCCAGAAGTGAAGTGTAAAACATGGTTGTTAAGGAAATTAATTGCTTCTGTTTTCTTCAACTGCAGCTAAATGTGTGAGAAGTGGGAGTGTATTTTTAGAGAAACCTAATTTGAGGTAGAAAAAAATCCCCAACTAAACCTGGCAGCACTTCAGGCCTCTGTATCTCATGGTTTTAGAAATGTAGAAAATTGTCAAAATAAGCTTTAAAATTATCAAGATCAAGCACAGATTGACCAAAACTGGAACTGGGAATTTCTAAAACTTTGAAAAATTTTGTCTGTGAACTTTGGATTTGCCTGAGAGATCTGACCTACGTGTGTTGAGCTGGTGCTTCACCAGAGAGCTGTGAACTTTACAGGAGAGACGAGGGGAATTTTATGAGCATGCTTGCATGAAAATGCCATAACCCCATTTGGGATGGCTGAACTCTCATTGAACTACACTGCTTAAACCTAATCTTAAATAAGAGAAAAGCACTATTTTCTCTGTTGCTACATATGCAGCTAAGTTGAAAGGATATGGTGATATATATCTGGTGATTCACATCTTCTCTTTACCCAAAATGTTTTATTGTGCAGTTTTCTGACTAATTTTTGCTTTTGCAACCGTAGGGCTGTAGAGGTAGGCTTGGGAATAAAAGGCAAAAATGGAAATAAATGGATACCTAAAGGCAGATTGAACCATAACATTTACATTTCTCCCTTATCTGATGTGAGGGTTTTGCAATTCCCGGGTTCACAACCCTCCTGTGCATTCCCAATATAGAGGGAACTATGTCCAGTAATTTAAAAGAGAGGAATGGAATGGTTATGAACTAGAGAGGTTTGGGTGATTGCTGCTCTATTTCCAGTGAGGGAAAACTGGCTGGTGGCCCTGGGAGGGTGTAACCAATTTGTTTGAATAAGCTGTTCATAAGTTTCCACTCCAAGAGGCTTGTAATCCTTATTTAATAAAATGTTGTCATAAAGACCACTTTTTAATTCCTCCATGGGCTGGGGATGACGTCTTGAAACAGAGGTCCATTTACATTAAAAATATGCATACTGTGGTAGACCAAGGAAAACAAGGCTTTCTATAATATTTTGGAGTTCTACAGTATGTTTTCCTTTATTTTACAGTAAGTGACAGATTACTCCAAAAAGAGTAAGTGATAGATTCATAAAAACATATCTGTGTGAGGTTAGCTGGTGCAGCCTGAGCTGGAGCCTGTGCAGAGGGTGATTTTTGGGAGGCAATGTGGCAACATCCAAAAAGCTGGAAGCCTTAACCACATGCTGCTGTTTAGAGAATCTCACTTTGCCTTCCTCCAGCGTGCCAGGCCCTGGGGACAGGGATGATGCTGAGCTCCTGGGCCACGTCCTCCATCGAGGAGGTGGCGGAGGCAGCTCCGGGTGGCCTCCGCTGGCTGCAGCTGTACGTGTACAAGGACCGGGAGGTGACGGAGTCGCTGGTGAGGCGCGCCGAGGGAGCCGGATACAGAGGGATCTTCGTCACCGTGGACACCCCGTACCTGGGCCGGCGCCTCGCCGACGTGCGCAACAAATTCCAGCTGCCCCCGCACCTCAGGTACCTCTGCTGCCAGGGAGGTCTGTGCTGGGCAGCGGCTCTGCGGAGCTGGGAGCTGCTTTAGGCCAGGACCGAGCTTTTCTGGCTGTTTGCACACTGTGCAATGTGAGGATGCGGGCTGCTGAAGTAAGAGATACGGTGTAACAGGGTGGTGTTTTGCACTATTAATTAGTGGTTTGTCTGGAGTTTTTTTCTGGTTTTATTCAGAGCCAGGATTAAAAAACACAGGGATGAATTTTCTCATGTTCGGGTTTGGTTGTTTGTTAAGTCTTACCTAAAGTATAGAACACTTCTAGCCACCAGACAGAAGTGAGCAAAATGGAGATAAACTTAGCTAGCTGCAAGGTTTCTTAAAGATAAACGGTTCAATTTTTAAATTGAAACAATTCAATAATATTCAGTATAAGTGAATCAACAATTCACTTATATTATTTATACTTTTGGTCTAATAACCAAACTTCCGTGACCTTCAGTGCAGTACTAACTGTGCAACCAGAAACTACTACCTGAAACCATAAAGAAGGAAGATGAACACTGAAAAGGGACACCACCCAAAAATTTTTCATTTTGTCCCATACCTATTACTGTATTATAAAAACTTCACATTTAAAGCCCTTCACCATGTGAAATTACACACTTCTGTTTAGCTACACACCCATGACTTTAACTCCATAACTCAAATTTGGAAGCCTTCTCCAAGGCCTCAGGTCAAAAGCAGTGTTTTCCAGGGGTCAGTGCCAGAAAGCACAGAAAGTTCAAAACCCCCAGGTTTCTGGGATCCAGCAATATGGGGCATTTCTTCATGCATGTGTCAATGTATTCTTGGCTCTCTTCAAACCTCAGCTGGGCACAGCCTGGAGTGTTCTGATGTTGAACTGGGATCCAGCAGCAGAACTGGCTGGGTTCCAAAAGGGGCATGGACTTAGTGGGGCAAAACTCCCTACCAAAAGATCTTAAGGATCCTTCTGTGTCACCCTCTGACACTGCTCTGGGTCCAGGGCCATGTTGTTACCAACTGCAGAGCCCCTTTTTGAGCAACTCCAACTATTCTTTCACTCAGATACAGAAACACGTGTGTATCAGTCCTTCTAAATTCTCCACGAGGGCAATTTTTAACCCAAAGTGTGTTTTGGGAAATTTTCTGTGTCTCAGAATTTGTGGCATCATGATTCACTTCAGCACTAGCTCTAGTTCCTCCCCTCTGCAGGGCCAATGAGGAATTCAATTTTAACAGAATTAAACCAGAGTTTTAACCTTACAATGGTGGTGTAAGGGTGCTGATTTGCCTGGCCTTTTGTAAATATGAATTGATAGGCTGTAGAGACTCACCTGATAAACGTATGCTGAAGTGCTGGCACAGTTCTAGCAGCCAAGGACTGGCTAGAATAATATTTACTTGATGGGATATCCAGGACTTGAAGCTGAGAATCTTGCGAGGTTCTTGCATTTAGGTCTTGGTAACAAGCACAGCCTACCATTGCACATGCTAGAATTATTTAGAGCATGAAAATGAACACAAAAAGACAGAGGGAGACAGAGAGAGAGAGAAAAAAAACCAGCTTAATGTATTTTGAAGCAGATAAACTTTGAGGGTAAGTTGTGGGTGAAATCTAGTTTTGAATATTATCAATGAAATTGAATTGTTCTTCCTGTGACTCCAAAGATTGTTGTGTTATACTATACACACATTGTATGTAACATGTACTTAGCAAGAATGACACCTAGAGGTTTTTCTTCATTTCCATACTATTCAAAAGGAAGATAAGCCATGGGGCTTTGCAGTGAATCTGATGCTCTGCCTCACTGGCAAAAACCCCTCCAGAGCTTGGGGTGTTGGCTCTCCCCTGTGCACTGGTACTTGCAGCTAAGAGATGAAAGCTGACAGAGCAACCTGAACTTTGCCCTGATTTCTGTCTTAAAGTACAGTTTTAGGAGAAGAGCAAAAAAAGCCCTAACACATCTAACATGAAAATGTACCACACTGTATGTGTATGCTCTGTGTTGTAACTGTGCTAGAGATCTGTGTTTGGCCCATTACCAATATACACTGACCTTTTACTCTAAATGATAAAATCAAACAATTATTTAAATAGCTGATTTTTCAGGGGCAATAGAATTTTAAGGGGTTGAGGAGTTCTTGAATGCAAGTCCAACAACACAAAGGCACTCGAGGAAAGCAGGAGGACATTTCTGAAGCACTTTGACCCTACCTGCCCAAATATAACGAGGTTTTGAGTGAACCATATGAAATCACATGAAATTGGAGTAATCCTTAAAGGTTCCAATTAATCACTGCAGATTCTTGGGCAGTGCTTTGTTGCAGAGGCCACAGTGAAACTCTCCTAGAGCGGGGCTCTGCTCATTTATGTGATAACTTTTTCTTGGCTTCGGGTTTTCAACAAAGTTTCAAAGCAACAACAAGGTGCCATTGTGCTCTGAAATGTATGTAAGGCAACATTCATCCAAGTGTTGATCTGCATTTTCCAGGCCAAGAAAAACAACAGTTATTTATATAATCTTATCCATGGTTCTGTTTTTCTCTGGGCACCCCACCCTCCACAAACCAACAGCTGAAAAGCTGGATCTTGCTGAGAGCCCGCTCCTTTCTCGTTTCCTTCTGGGCCTGGAGCTGAACAGAAAAGCCATGTGAAATGCTGCTTGTTGCAGGCATGAAATCAGCAGTGAAACCAGCCAGGTTCCATGCAAAAACACTCATGCACTCCCCAAAATGTGAAATGTGAGTATTAAATAGCCCCATGTGGAACAGGACACAGTTTCAGAAGAAACTGTGCAGGGCAACTGGGATATGGATATGCTTGAACCTATGAGATTTTGTTGCTGAAAAACCTAAATAACAGCAATGTTTTCACATGAGCTTCCTTTCCTCCCTACATTTTACAAGGAAATGTACAAAAGGGACACAAGATAAACAGGCTGGCTGTTGGCCTTATTCATATTCATCTATTTCATTGAGCTTAAGAAAACTTCATTTCCTCCTTTTCCCCTCTACCTCCCTATTCTTCTCATAGCTGAATTCTCTGCATTTGAAAAACAAAAGCCAGCCCTATTTCTTTTGCTATAGAGGTCAGACTATTACCTTAGGCCAGAGAAACTTGCCCCAGAGTTATCACAAAGCCATCACAGAAAGATAGAAAAGCTTGGGGTGGAAGGGCCATTAAAGATCCAGTGCTTATGTTGATAATCAAATGGTTGTGAGCCAAAGGATTTGGCTCACTGAGGAATGGGATCTGACATGCTGGGACTGTCTGGTTTTGTTCCTGCCCTGCAGTGCAGCAAAGCTTTAACTCAGGTATATTCAATGCTGGCATTTGGGACTGATGGTGGCCACAGTGAATCCTCCTCAGACTATTTTTCTGTCTTTTGTCACTTCAGTTTAAAAAACTTCTCGAGCAGTGACCTGGGATTCTCCTCAGGGAAAGACTTTGGAGAAAACAACGGGCTGGCTGTGTACGTTGCTGAGGCCATCGATGCCACCATCAACTGGGAGGACATCAAGTGGCTGCGGGGGCTGACCTCGCTGCCCATCGTGCTGAAAGGGATCCTCAGGGGTGTGTAGCTCTGCTGCTTCCCCTGGGAAGGCAAGGGAAGAGCTGTCACTTTCTCCTGCACTGTTAAAAACCCACCACTGAAGGTGTTTGTGGAAGCAGCTGCTTAAATAAGTGCCTGGTGTTGTCACTAACACCACCATTAATATGATCTTGCCAATAATTTTGCAGTGGATAAAATAATTTGGCAAAAGAATCTCTAACTGATGAGTTCTGGAAGATAATAGAGAAAAGAAAGGCTAAGCAACCAGAGTGGCTGCTGATCCAAAGGGATAAAATGTTTTGCTCCAACATTTGAAACTAGTTTTCTGGTCTTACTACTTAAAGATAAAATATTTTTCTGTATTGAGGCAAGGCTTTGGAAGGCTGAAGCCCTAAGGTGGCTTTGCATGAGCTGGCAATGGTTTTCTTAGTGATTCCCTCATTGTGGTGTCTGCAAGCTCCCAGTTATGGAGGAACACATCCTGTTTGTTTGGGTTTTTTTTCCTAGCTGATGATGCCAGGGAAGCTGTAAAGATTGGGATAAATGGGATCCTGGTGTCAAATCACGGAGCACGACAGCTTGATGGGGTCCCTGCTACTGTAAGTACTGATGCTAATATGCTCCAGCAATCTCTGATTTCCTCTGCCTTTTGGCTTCTTGTTTGCTTTCTCTGAACATGTGGAAGCTGGAGGAAAAACCTGGAATAAGTGTTCTATGCCTTAAGCCATGAGTAATAACCTCTCTCCACTTCTCTATGTATGTCACATTGTACTCTGAGTTAGACACAGCCTTTCCTTGGTAGATCAAATTGGAAAATCTTTCAGATTTTTTTTTTCCATTCTCCTCTTTAATTTCTTCTTTCTCATTCTTTTTTTGAAAAACCCTCATTGCCATTTGCAGCACACTGAAGGTTGTATTAGGGTTGTTTTTCCTCTTTTAATATTCTTTGGAGGCTTCTAAAAAATTACAGTTAAGGAACAGCTAAAGGCAGAATGAAACTCTCCATTTTTCTCCTTTCAAGTATTTTCACCTTTGGAAAAGGGAGAGAGTGGTTAAATTACAGTTTTTCCTTTTTCCTTTTCCTTGTCGTGCTACCCCATGACTTTTCCAAAGGTGAAAGGGATTTGAGAATTTCTCAGTCGGCAAAAGAGAAAGAAGTAAAGGAAAATGAAAAACTATGTGCTCAGGATGAAGGAAAAACCCAAAATTCCAGTCATCACTCATCTTGCTTCATTTGGTGTGGGAAAGCTGCACAAATAAAAAGAGAATGAAAGGGAGGAGAATCAAAGCCCAGTTGTGCCTCTCTGAGTATTTCCAATATGTTCTCAATGAAAAACCTCCTGTTTTCCATGATGGCTCCCTGAAGGGAGAGGGGAACAGGTCCTCTTGTCACCTCCTGGGAATGTATTCCCCCGTTTCACTGAGAGTATTTAAAACTCCTGGGCAAGCCAGTGTGTGAGGCAACCCAACAGCAACAATATATAAGGTTGTTAAAAACATCATTTAAGGAACGTGCAAGAGCTCAAGAAATCAAAATTAATTTTTGACAGCTGCAGCAGAAGAGAAATTTGCAAACTCCTTGTTAGGGGTTGCTCCTTTGCCACACCACAGTACAGAGGAGAACTGCTAAAGCTGATGTGTTCCCTGGATGTATGGTACAAAGAACAACACTTCACAATGCTGGTTTTATAATGTATCTGTATCAGATCATGTTAAATGGTTCTGATTTAGAAACATAATAATTTGCTTCAGTTTCATGGGGTTTCAGATCGTGAGCTGAACCCAAGCTGGTCAATATTTCTAGTGTCTAGTTACACATTGAGGAAATCTATGTTTTAATTATGGTTTGCATCATGCTTTAGTTATTAGAGCACTTTAATGTTGGTACAGTTTGTCAGGATGTAGAAAGTGGTCTCTGGATATGGAAATAGATCCAAAATATGTCTGGCAAGAGAGCAAAACCAAAGGGAGGGGGAAAATCACAGCAAGTGCCAAACTTCAAGAAAATTTTAATCCAAATCTAAAAACAAACTGCACTTTCAAGTTTTTTTTCCCCATCTTCTAGTCATTTTTATCCATTAAAAAGGAAATTAATTACATCCGTATTTGAAAGATGTGAATTTGTGTGTCTTTTGTCTTACTTCCACACACTGTTTCCACTCTCCTTAATACTTGGCTTCTGGTGCTGTTCCTTTCCTGATTTTCATGAATAGGAACTATTTAGGTGGCCTTATAGGAAAAATTGCCCTGTAATTAATGCTCCATTGAATTCAGGAGGCTCATCCTTTCATTGGGACCTCTTGTATGGCAAGAAGAATTACTTAATTCCCTGGTTTCTTACTTGTAACTTGAGAACAGTAAAAATACTTCCCCCCCTTACTTGTATCACTGGTGTAGGGGATAAGCTGAGAAAGGGGATGAGCAGAGCTCAGTGAAAGCAACATACATATGCATTAAAAGAAATTATTTCTCACCTTGCTCAAAACTTAGAGGAAAGTTAATTTTTTCTTATATTAAGAAGATTTTCTCTATTGTCATTCCTGTCAGGTATGTGTCGTGGGGTCAGATGGCCCTTTTGGGTGACCCTGCTGATTCTCATTCTGTTTATGTGACTCTCCAAATAAATTTGACCTTTGCATGTACCTTCTACCCTGCAAAGTCACTGCTGGTTCTCAGTACAAAGCTGTGTTATTTGGGTATAGATTTAGGCCTGCAACTGGGTCATTAAGCTGCTGTAAAGCTTGGATCCTATGTGTAAGAATTGGCTCCAAAAATAAACAGGGTTTCAGGAGCAGGCAAGCTGTGTTCCTGGTTTCTCTCTTTCAGATTGATGTCTTGCCTGAAATCGTGGAGGCTGTGCAGGGGAAGGTGGAGGTGTTCCTGGATGGTGGTGTAAGAAAAGGCACGGACGTTGTCAAGGCCTTGGCCCTTGGTGCCAAAGCTGTTTTCATTGGGAGACCTGTTCTCTGGGGATTGGCTTATCAAGTAAGTGAGGAAAAGCTGAAATGCACAACTTCAGATCTCTGCACTCACTGTTCAGCCTTATTGCATGCACACATGTGTGTGATCTGTTTGTGTGCATCCAGATCCTCTGATTTGCTGGTTGCTAAAATTTGCTATGACCAGCCCTCAGGATTTATGTTTGTGCACAAAACTTTCCTTGGCACAGGTATATATGTCTATACTTACACACTTATGTAACAGTTCACATTGTCTTCTAATCTCCCAGGGTGAAGAAGGAGCAAAAGCAGTTCTGCAGATGCTGAAGGAAGAGTTTCATCTGGCAATGGCACTGACAGGTGGGACAGCAACATTTCCTCTCCATAATCACTTTTTCTCAGAGCTTTCATTTGCCCCAGGCAAGATGCTATAGCAACTTGCATGAGGGGAATGTTTGCAATCTAAACAGGTTAGTCTGTGGAGAAATTGGAAAAAAACTTGTTATCCCTGCCTTATAAATGGGGAACTGAGTAGATTAAGTGAAAACATTTTTTTTTTTTTTTCTCGAGGACAGCAATAAATCCATAGAAAACTAGTGGCAAATCTTTGGTCGCTAAGGGGTGGATTTGATCTGACAGAACGTAGATTTTTAAGAGGCAGAGAAAGAAAAGGCTTAGAGTGGGTTGGAAAATCAGGGGCTTGAACTGATCTGCAACTTGTCCTCCAGGATGCCGGAGAGTAGAAGAAATTGGCAGGACACTGATCCGAAGACATCAAGTATTGTTTTCCAAGATTTAGGTCTGAAGACTCTTGCCTTGTGTGTTGCCTGTTGTGCTTCCAGACAAAATCCAACTGTATTCCCTCTATGGGCCTCCTCCTGCAATCCTGACTGAGGGAACACTCTGCTTTGTAGGAGATCACTTGTTGAAGAAAGAACTCAAAAAAAGCAAATTTTACAGGTGTTTCCAAATCTCTCAGGCTCTTAAGGAAAGCTGCTACGCTGGGAGGTGTGATTAGAGATGGGCCTTTATCCAAGACCAGCATAGAAACTTCAATGTGTATTTGCAAATGCTGATAATTAATTTCTATGCCTGGGAGTAATTTAGCTGTTAAAGTGAAACTATAAACAGAAATGTTTTGATAGCAAACAGAAATGCTGAAATTTAAAATGCAAAAGATGCTTCTTGCTCACTGTTTAGAGAAACTAGACTGCAGATTGTAGAGATTAAATCTTGCTTTCTTACGAAAAGAATGTCCTTTCCCTGGTGACTTTATAAGCATCTGGGCTTGTGGCACGTAGGCTGTAGGAGCCCAGAGGACTCTTGGTTGGAAGGAACCAAAGAGCAAAGCAAAACTGGGGAAATGGAGCTGTTTAAGTGGCACAAGCCCCCCTGCAGTCAGACAGCTGTTATGTAGTGCTCTGGATGGATGTCAGATCCTTGGCTAGAGCACATCCCTGCAGCCCAAACTGTGCCAGCTGCATCCACCTGGAGCTCCAAGTCACATTTGTCACCTGCATTGATTTGCTAACAGTGAAAAGGGAAGGCTGAGGCTACCTGGGAGAGTTTGTAGAATTTGCAGCCATGTGCAAAAGGGGAACTTGAATAACTGAGGGATTAACCCATGGCTTGGGAAGAGCCTAGTGGCTCAACTGAGTTTTCATGCACACCCTTAAGTCAGATAAACCTTGGTGTTCTTCACTCTGCTTGCGATGAGGATGCAGAGACACGCAGGATGTGCCTCTGTTCTCTAAACAATCCAAATATCCACTGAATTCAGGAGAAATTTTGCAACTGTAAAGAACAAAGGAGGTAAGAATATACTGTTCTCATCTTGGGTGAAACCAAGGGTAGCTCTTCACCTGTCTCACCTCCCTTGCAGGTGTGGCAGTTTTACAGGGAGCAGGGAGAGGACGCATAGGTTTGGAATATCTTGCTGTGAAAATTTAATGTTCATTTTTAAAGAAGACTAAAAAAGAGAAAAATCCTTTAATTTCATGGTTTCACTGACATCACAAGCTCCACCATTTGTTTCCCATCAGCCTCGTGCATTCTGACTCTCCCACTTTGCTTGGTTTGAAATATCCCTTACTGAGCTTTAGAGGCAGCTTTGTACTGAAATGATGGAATATTATAATGTGAACTAAAGCTGGGGCTGGAACCTGCAATGGGGAGAAAACCCAAAAGGCCACATGCTTGCCCTCCAGTTGTAAAATTTGTACTCTTATTTACTGCAGAATGCGGTCTGTTGTGTGAGAGTTTATCTGTGCAAGGAAATATGAATGTTTCTCAGAGCACAGAGAAGCATAATTTCTGCTGTTTACTGCACTTATCATATCTGTTGCAATGTGGACTGTGTCAGATGTCAATTACAGACTAACTTCAGCAAGACTGTTTATTTGAGATAATATAAATGTTACTTAAAAGACAGGGCCATAATATCTTATGTTTACATGTTTAAGATCTATTTCTAAAGCTCAGAAGATGCAATTTCCTGTCTTTGCCCCAACCAGATTCGAGGAAAGTTCTGAAACTCTGTGGCTCAGTAGAAGTTCTGATGGTGAGGAAACCGGTTTCGTTACTTGTGCGTAATTCACTGTTTCCAGTTCCTCTGGGATAAGGGTTTTACATTGTTTTTTCCTGCCTGTTATCTGAGAATCGTCTGACTGCCTTCCAGTTCAACCCCAGTAAAACTAGACAAGCATTAAAAACCAAAATTAGAGGCAAATACTTAAAGGCTGTGAGACTGTTAACAGAAAGTAAATTCATTTGTCTAGTGGAATTCTCTTTTTAAAATACTCCATGGTGAACAGAATTTCTTTTCATTTTGAGACAGCCAACCACAACTACTTTTTGAAATCACTAAATTTAAGAAAAAGGGTAGGCATTCTGTTTGAGCTGGATCAAAAAGCAGAAAGACTGAGTGCCCTCTACCATTTAAAAGCTGAACAATGTCCAAGCTAAGAAAAAAAAAGTCTATCTCCACACTTGCTGCATCTGGAGAAGCTGAGAATAAACCAGAGCACACAGCTGATAGTACATCTTTCTATGGTTTGTGAGAGTGTTCCTGAGGAGAATATAAGTAATGTAAAAAAAAAAAAAAGGTCTTTGTGAAATATGTTAAGTATAAAATAATTTGTATAAAGTAACAAGTGAACCCAACAAACTTTTAGGAACAATTAGTCATAGTCCTTAGATGAAGGCACAGAAGTGGAGGGGAGCAGAAGTTGTTTGCTTTTATGATGCTTTAGTGTAACTGCCTACCTAAATGTCAAATAACAAACATGATGGGTTTAATAGCAAAATTATTTTCTGGCTTTACTTTGGCTCCATATTAAGTCACAATACAAAGAAAAAAATGTCTACGTAGAAAAAACCTAATAAAGGGAGACCAGTGAGTGATATTTCTGTACCCAGAAACACAGCACTCAGCTGGTGTGCTGGGTACTGAGAAAATTCCCAGCTGGTTTGGGAGGCTGGTGAATGATCAGTAACTGAATGGGGTTCTCTAACCACCTCCCAAGATGCACCAAGAACATTCCCTGGAAAAGGAGATTGCAGCTCTTAATGAGAAAATATTTATCACATATTTTGTGAAGAGAGAAGAGACCAAAAGCAAAAATCTGAGGGTATGAAAGAAGAGGATGATCCCGTGCTTTTTAGGAGAAAGTGGTACTTCCCAAGAGGTGCAGATACGAGGCAGGCTCTTACATACTGGTGTTTCATGTTCAGTCTGTGTGTGGATTTCTCTGCTGCTGGCAATTCAGAAGTTTCCTTTTTGGAAGCATCAAGTTGTCTCCTTAGCCTCAGTGAGCTCCTGGAGGATTAAACCCACAGAAGAACATGCAGAAGAGGGCAGATTCTCTACAGGATATGTAGAAACCACTCAGGAGGTTTGGAGAGGCTTCAGCCCTGGCTTGGGATCTCAGCAACTGAGATCAAGACATGCATTTCTAGCACTAATTTCTAAAGAAATCACTCTGTTTCAAAGTGGCAAGGTCAGTGAAAGAACCTGTGATGTTTTCTGGACAGCTGATAGATCACATCTAGGCTGGACATGCAGGGAGCATGGTTCTCCTAAGTAAAAGAAAAAAAAAGTCATTCTGGAAAAGCCACCTTGAGCAGGTGTGGCTGAGCTGGGAACATCTTTGCCATGATACTCTGCCAGTTTAATTCAGCAGAGGAGAGCACAGAGGTGCAGGACTGCAGGCGTGGCTCAGCAGATGGCAGGAGTCAGCCGAGGGTTGTGAGAACATCCGACCTTTCAGATCAAACGTGGAGGAGGAGGAGGAGGTTACTGCAGCTTCAGGACAGATTTTCCTCTCTCTCTCACTTGCCTGTCAGTCCTTTGAAGCAGAGACCTGCTGCTTTTCGAATGCTTGGAGCGTGCAGGCAGGGTGGAGAATCCAGTAAGTAAATAATAGGAGTCATAATTCAGTGCACTGAAGCTGAGGAGCTGTGAAAGACATGATCTGTTTTCTTGTGACCTCCACCTCTCACTGTGACTCTGGGACACGTTATTGTGTTTTATTTTCACCAGTGGCCAAGTCAAACAAATATCTCTGGAATTGGTAAGAACTCCACCCCCATTCCCAATTTTTCAGGTTGAGCATGAAACTTGTCTGTCTTACTGGGAATTTCTGAACATAAATAAACAGACACTTAGAGTAACTCGCCTTGATAAATGGGCAGTGTAGGTAGGGGCCTGCTGGATATGCAGGCGACTCAAAGATGAAGCAGAGCTGGGGAAGTAGGCAGGAATGGCTCTGCTTTTCTTGGCTTCTCAAATGGTTTTCAGGCTGAAATCAAATACTTGAGTGCATGAGGAAAGCTGGCTTCTGAAGTCATGATTTTGCACTGAACCTCAGTGTAAGGATATCTCTTATAAAGCTACTTTTGATGTGGAAATTTGGCTCCAAACCACACTGAAGGCCATTATAAATAACCACTTCATCACAGGACACACAGAAGTTGGCTTCCTTGAACACTCCTAGAAAGCAAGCCTAACCTTATTGAGCCATAACCTCAGCTAGTGTAAATCAGAGAAGCTCCATTGACTTCATTAGTTTATACTGATTTACACCAGCTGTGACTGTGACCCACAATACAGCAAGATATGTCAGCTTTTAAATTCTGTCACTGGGTGTTGAACAAAACTGTTTTTAAAACAAGATTGGCAATCCCAGATTTAGATCCTAATGAGATGCAGCACTGTAATTGCTTCACGATGCTTATATGCTCCATTTTGTTTTCATTTTTGCATTGCTTCTGTTTTTCTTATCTCCTGCCAAACAGAGGAAGAGTACCACATATGTTACATTCATAACAAATGAGAGAACATGTCCTCCAGATGCAAAATGTCTTTGTGTTGTAGCTCAGCTTCTTCCTTTGCATAGGTACATTGGTTATGTGCCAACATAAGAACCTTGAGGGCAGCCCTGCATTTCCCCAGGGCCTGGAGCTCTGGAAAGGGGTACCCAGAGGCTGTCCCAGGAGAACTTCAGAGATCTGATTCCTCCTTAGGGCTTTCCAGCTCCTAAGTCATCATTCCAGGTGGGCAGGATGAATTGTGTCCAAGAGAACCCTGATAGGACTGTCTTGAGACAATCAATACATCTCCTCTGTCACAATCCTGCAGGGTGCTCAGGTAATTATCCACACTGAGTAATCAACTGGCACCTCTGTGGTGTGGAAGGCTGGGAGGTGCATACAGATGGATTATTCAGCCAAAGGGAAGACATTCACATAACTAGACTGACAGTGATTAATACTGGTTATTATTTTATGACAGCAGCAGCTGTAAGTTCCAGTCAAGGTCAAGGCAGCGCTGTGCACTCCAGAGATGCTTTTCTGCAGGCAGCAGTCTCTGCTCAACAGAGTCAGAAGGGTAAACTGACAGACAGAGGAAGGGAAAGTCTCTCTCTGAAATGGGAGCAGCAGCTAAGTCCCTTAACTTTCCCTTCCACCACCTTAATTCGCTGTTCTCCCTAAGGCAGGTAACTCTGGGGTGGAGAGCACACAGCACAAATATTCAACAACCATGGGGCTGGTCCACAGGTGAACTGAGAAGAAAGTTTTAGGAGAACTGAAAGTAGTGGATTTCAAACACTTAGTTGTCAATAAAAAGGTTCCTGCAAAGACGGTATTCACCATTAGGTTTAAATCATGTGAGATAAGTCTCATTTATTCACCAGTCACCAAGACTTCAAAGGAAGGTGTGAAGATCCTACAATAAGGTAACATGGCACAAACTCAGATGTTACACAAATTCAAGATGGGTATTGTACACATCTCTACTCTATGGTCAGCAAATTAGTTCAGCATGTTCTGTTATTGGACCCAGAAACTAGCATGGGAGTGAGTTAAAAAATCTTCCTAACAGGTGAGACCTGAACGCTGGTCAGAGATGGGAATTCAAACAGCAGGATCATCTCCATATCTAAACTTCCTTCCTCTGGGTCTGTACACATATTCTATCAAAGAGAGAGGCTGAAGAGTGTAGGTGGGGGTCTCTGTTATAATTTTAATATAAATTGTCACTGACTTAGTAGTTACATGTCTGCAGCCTTTCCACTAGGCAGTTAAGAGCAGCAAAAATTACTGAATTTGTTATCAATTCCTTTTGACAAGCTTATGTCTCTACCCAAGAACTTGGAAAAACTAAAGAAGTGCCCTTCATACAAGGAACTCCACTGGCAAGCTCTTTGAAAGAGCTACAAACAGAGAAATGTATATTAGGAAAAGGGAACTTGTGCTTTCCTGAGACTGTGACCAACAGAATATTTCTGCAATTAAAGACTGAGAGTTGGCACTAATCCACCTCATTTCCTTACTACCTGCTGGTGAGTTTGTTCTGCAGCTCCTAATCCATGGCTGCAGGACTGGGGGGCAGCAGCATCCATCTCTTGGCTGTGGCTTTCATTGTATCTCACTGCATCCCACGTGTTTACTGCCACACCAGCCTTTGCTGTGACGTCCTTGGGTTGGATCACACAGCAAAAGTGGGATGAGAAACATGGGGGAGACTTCTGTGCAGAGTCTTTGTCCTTTGGAAATAATTGGACACGAGGTGTGGACAGGTATGGGTGCTGCTGGAGGGCTTTTGGTGACAAGGTAAGAGCTCATTTTCATTTTTCAAGAGTCCCCTCCCCAGGATTAAAGTTGAAGGTTTGCCAGATAGGACAAGGGACCTGCGTAGGTGGGATTTTGGTGGCCTGTGTTGCTTCAGTAGCACTTTGTATCAGCAGAGAAAACACTGAGTCTTGTGGCAGAGGAACCCAGTCCCTGGTTCCCATACATCATCTACAGCCATGGTAAGGAATCTAAAGAGGATTTGAAGGCAAAGACCTTCAAATGAGCCTACAGGCTCTGTTCTCCCTGCCTTCCCAAGAGACACCAAAGTTTTCATAGGTTTCACTGGAAGTTTCATGGGTATCCATCAAGTTCACAGTATTTGAATTGGTGGGACTTACAGCTGTCCTGTGAGGTGCTTGATGGTTGCTTTTATCAGGAATTTTGAGGCCACAGCTGGAGGAAAGCAGCGAGTTCTGTGGCAAAGCTGCTGTGGTGATTGTTCTTAGTTTGGCAAGGCCTGTGCAGTAACCCTCTAAAGGCTGCTGGTATTTCCCAGACAAACTTGCCCTGTTACAGAGTTGGTGCTGAAACACAGAATCATGGGCTTGGGTTAAAAGGGACCTTAAAGCTCATCTAGTTCCTACCCTCCTGCCATGGGCAGGGGCATCTTCCACTAGACCAGGTTGCCCAGAGCTTCACTTAATCCATCTTTTGTGAAAGGAAAGAACACTCCTAGTGCATGCCATGCACACTTTAATGAATAACCCAAATAGGTCATGATCTCTGTACTTTGCTCTCCATGTTATTTATCCATAAACTATACCTTCAACAGTTTCTGTCTCCCAACCTTGGCTTTTTGTGTGCTCCCTGCTAATCTGGAAGGCTGTCACAGCTGCACAGCAGGCTGACAGACATCTCTGATAGCTCCAGCTTATGTTCTGGTTATTCAGTGCCAGAGACACTGGGGAGACCTTCTGGCATCACTGACAGTCCTTCTCCTGTTAGTCTAGGGACAGTCACTGGCAAGTAGTTATATGTAGGTTTGTAACTGCTGCACAACAGACTACCAAACCACACCCGACTGAAATAATTTGCTGGCATGCTAATGAGCATCAACCCAGACAGTTCAACCATCTGCACGCTCTGCTTTTTATAGGTTTCAAGTGTGTTGGGTTTGGGTGTACATGTCCCCTCTGCAAGCATAAAACCATACTTTTGATCTATTGCAGAAAGGCCCTTTTACCATAAAGATAAAAAGATTTAAAAAATGATTCCTTTTGATTCTCAATCCTTTTTCCATTATTACTCTGATATGGATGGGACCATATTGTCAAGTTATTATAGAGGATGCAGAGTGCATGCAAAGAACAAGGAACTGCAGAGCACATCCAGCCTCCAAGCTCATTTATTAATTTGTGTTGCTGTTTACTGATGTGTTTGGAAATCTTCAGTACTATGTGATGAGCAAAGATGTTGGCTGCAACATCAAGTGTGTCTCAGCCAACACTGTGGCTGCTGCCATGATTTCTAGAGCTGTGGTTGCAGCACAATCATTCCATTCTGAATTTGTGCACTGGATAATTTACCTTGAAGGATTTTTGTTGCCTCTGAGAAACTTATTGGTTATTAACACAGGAAAAGCAATAGAACTATTACTACAAATATTAATATATAGGAATGCAGGAGAGAGCATCCTGAGCTAGCCCTTATCAGCCTCACCTTCCCACTCTCTTGAGAAAATGGCTACGGAGAAATTCCTTGAAGTATCTCTTTCCTTTTCTACTTGTAATTAGCATAGACCCTATTGCCACTGCCTCACTGGGTGGAAGGAGTTGTCACTGATTAGTTTTGTCCCCTCTTGTTTTTGTTTGTAGTGCTGTCCATGGTTATTCCATCCTGCTGTGCCACATCATCATGGTAAATGCCAGAACAGCACATCCCAATATTTGAGTGTTCAGTGAAGTGTGTTGATTAATTACTCTTCACTTGTGCTGTCATACAGACACTTCTGTTGTCCCAGAAAGATGATTTCAAACAGCACAACAGTATGTGAACAGCTGATAAAACCAGGACCATCAGCCTAGTAAGAATGTTGGATTTTTGGGTGTAGTGCAAAAAATCAGTGTAACTTTATAGGATGTATGTTGTCAAAAGCAGAAATTCCTAGTAAAATGTTTTCTATTTGTGAATTTAAATTTTTAAAATCGAGTGATCTTAAGTCCATACCAGCAGGTGATTTAGGTCTGTACAACAAAACCTTGCATATGTGTCTGGCTAAGGGACTGCCTGTTTATCTTATGTGTAATGTGCACACCCCAAGCAGTTACTGGTCTGTGAGAGCAGAGGAGCCATGCTAAGGTGTGCTTTCAACATCTGCCTATAATTTTTCCTGCCCTGATCACAACTTTTTGGAATTCAGTTATGTCCTGATGGTGAACCTGATGGTGTGTCTGATTTCCCAGGGATGAAACCTTTTTGCCATGCAGGACCCAACACCTCTGCAGCTCTTGCCATTGCAAATCTTCCAATAAGTGTACATAACTGATCAGTAAAAAGATGAAGAGAGTGCTTGGTCTTAGTTTGGAGGTGCAAGTGAGATGATTTTGAGGCTCTTTCATCTCAGAAAAGAACATACAAGGTGCTGCGGCTGAAAGTTGAAAATATTAAAAACAAAGCATGGAGGCTTTTTTTTATAGCAAAAAGGATTATGAGTATTGGAATGTTCTCAAGGGATGTGGTAAATTATCCTTTGTAGTCTTTAAATGAAATACAATTATTTTTTTAGAAGATATGCTCTATTTTGGCCAAAAGATATTGGAGACTTGTTGATTGAAATGTGCTGGTTTTTCATGGTCAAAATCAAATGGGATGATTGGAACATTTTTAAAATTTCCAAAGTCTATCACCTTCCTTTAAGAAGGTCATGTTTTTGGTGGTAATTTTTTATTTATGGCTTAATCTATGAGAATCAGACAAGAGAGGATAGTTTGCATGACTGATTTCTGTGACTCAAGCTACAAAAAGGTGAGTTCCCTGATCTGAAATGGTGCTAAGCCTCTTCACCAGGATTTCCCAATGGCTCTGGGCATTTAGGATTTTTAATCCTCTATGATCCAGTGTTGATACCTTGCTGAATTAGACTCATTAAAGCTCTGCACAGTCACCTTGTTTCTCTGACATCTCTGCTTTTGACTTTGCTGGTGTAGCTACATCAGATGTCTCGCTGAATTGCTGACCCATGGTAGGTTTGAGAGCATAATTCCAGGCTTTGTGAGAATGGAACATTTCTAAAGCAGCAGCCCCTCACTAATCTGCAGAGAGAAAACACATATGACAGGCAGTGGGGATTCCATTTTTCAGGATCCAGGATTTAAGACAGGCTTAAAGGAGTCTTATTAAAAGTGTTTTCAAGTGCATGTGGCTCCTTCTGACAGCACCCAGGTGGTTAAGAAACCAGCATTAAGAATAAAAGCCGTTTCTCTTTTCTGCACAACAAATGGTTCAAGTGTCTGGTATTCAATTCAGAAAGGAAACCTGCAGCAGTCATGTCCCCCGAAATAAACCAACCAACATTTTGAGCTGCCAACACTTCTGTCTATTACGTCAAGGCATCGCAAAGTTTAAAGCATAGCAAAGTAATATATATATATCTCTTTTTTTTCAGTAATCCCAGGGTAAATATTAGGTAGACAGCATTTCTGCTTTGCGCATTAAAAGCCCGACTGAATTTGAAAAGCCTGCAAGTGCACTTTGGGGATTTCGGAAAGTGTCGTTTGACCATGAGCTAAGACCAGAAGCTACCATTTTGCAGATGGGGCAGGAGGGAAAGGCGTTTGGCCTCATTCATAACTTCACAGCTACTGCAAATATCAGCTGATGAATATTTATGTTATGACTGGCAGAGGCCCGAAAGGCAAACGGGGAGGAGCGGAGGGGGAAGCTTAAGTTAGGAAAATGGTTGTCTGATCTCTGTGGGATTTCTTTACCAACACTTTCCATGCTTGAACAGTAGCTGCTGAATGAAATCATTATGTACTGAGTCCCTGTGCAGGAAAACAAGGTTTGTCAAGACTCCGTTCGTTAGCACCTCGTACTTTGTTTGAACCTTGGACATTTGCTGGGCCCTGTAAAGGGAAGTTTTCTTTTCAAATACTCTATAGGGCGGACCAGTCTTCTTTTGTTTAGTCATGGTTTAATTAGTATTGTGCTTGAATTTTAAAGTAGCAAAATACGTGAGTGCCATTCCTCTCTATACAACATAATTTCAAAATGATGTATTTCTTCATATTTGTATTATCTCAAATCAACCACTGAGAGGGGAAAAAAATCCCGACCTCTTCCTTTTGCCTTCACCAGGCTGTAAATTAACAGCAAGGAACAACTTCCATTAAAGCTCACCAACGTGACTTCAGCGTTGGGACGGATCAAGCCCAGGAAGGAAACCGGCTGGAAAAAGGAACCCCTGGAAGGCAGCAAGGGCTTAGCAAAGCCATGGAGGCTGCGGGTGGGCGGCCGAGCCCCTCCGCAGGACCACAGGCTCACAGCTTCAGGGCTTCCTGAAACACAAACATAAAGAAATAAGGGCGGGCAGCCTGAGCTGGATATGCAGAAAAAATAAAAGTGCCTACAACCCGTTGGTCACCTCAGAAAATCCTTGCCCGGGGGCTCTGCAGATTCACCACCCTCTGCTTCAGATGGATAGGGGAAAACCTGGATTTTGACTGTTGTACTTCTTGAGGAAAAAAACCCCTACATTTGGCGCTAATACGTCAACTTTTTCTCTGGATGATGGCGTTTCTTATACTGCTTATTTAGAGACGCGTCAATGCCTTTAGATGAAGGAAAATCTTCAGGAAAAGCCCACAAGAAACCACTGAAAACCCCCTCTCAACCTTCTATTCCTTCCTACCCCGTTGGGAGCTCCCTGCGTGTCCCATCTACAGGAACCAGCAGATGGTGCTGCAATACACCAAGTGGTTTTTTCCCTGGAAAGGGAAAACCTGGGCTCGATCTACTCGGGGCTGCCTCTGGCTTCTTCCAGCCCCTGAGGGAACCGCGTCCCGCCTTCCCCTCACGGCAGCCCGGTACAATCGCGAACGCGCCCGGTGCAGCTCCGCTTCCTCCCGAGGCCGGGCGAATGTCCCCATCGTTATTTCCTAACATCCGAAGAAGTTTCTGGTGGGGAGAGGTCTTTGGGACTGAGGGGAAGCTGTCGGGGGCGGCAAGGCAGCCATGAGGCCGCGGCGCTTTGCCCTCACGGTGCGGGTTTTGGCGGGCTCCCCTCAGGGAGGGCGGCCATGTTTGACTCCCTCGCCGCCGCTTTGGTCGGGGCTGGGTTTCTGCCCGCGGCTTGGAATGGAGGTGCTTGGGACGTAAGGGAAGCCCAGTTTTTCCTCAAAAATTTATTTTTAAAAAATTCTCAACCTCCCAATAAATAATGGCGAATTTGTGTCCAGCCCTGCTGCTGGCCCAGCAGGGAACTTGGGGTGCTTCCCCTCTCAGGGTGCTGAGAGCCACCCAATTGCTGCTTCCAACACCGGCCTCCAACCTCTGTGGAATTGTGAGGAAAATTGTGAGGAAAATCCTCACCAAAAAAAAGGACAGGAGAGAGACCTGTGAAATTTGGACTGAGGTGTAGAAACACATACAAGAACTATGAGCGTGCAGGGCATACTCGTGTGCAGGAGGTCTGCAAAACATGGCAAGGTGAAGTAAGACCGATGTGGATGTGATACCTTATTTTTAATGTGTAAAAAAGGCAACTTCTTGAAACATTTGGTGTTTGTGAGATTGTCCCACCAGCACCTGTAAACCCATGGTGTGCCGTGGGGTCGAGGAGCAGCAGGGAGGGAAGACACAAATTGGGAGGCACAGATTAGGGAAGGATATAGGACAACCCTGTGCAGCTGTTTTTGTTATACCACTGAGCTGTAAAGTTGAAAAATGATTTAAAAAGCAAGGGTTGTGCCAGGAGTACTGGTGTGTCCTGCTTATAGACGCTTGGGGCATTCTGTGCAAATTGAACTTCCCCCCCACTCCGCTTTTTTGGATGGCTTAATACTGCAGAAGTGGAAGAGCAACAACACAGTTGGAGTGTGGAGCCTTTTCCCATATCCCTCTGGCACCAAACTGCACCAGAGTGACCTGAGGACAGAAGCAAAGCCTGGCTGCTCCCATTGTTTCATTGCTGTAATCCAAAATGTGGAGGTTATTTCAGTGTGGAGGTTGCATGTGAAAAGGGCCTCCGTTTTTTGTTTTGTTTTGTTAAGAAAATGAAGAACCAGATGGGATGAGAAGGATAACCTGTGCATGATTTACTGGACAGCAGGGGAGCAAAGTGGAGGGACCTTGTTGGAGCTGGAGCAATTTGCATCCAGGGAATGTGGGGCTGTACCCAGAGGTTTGCACATGATGCTCCATGCACTGCAGTTACAGCTCCCAGGACTGAGACAGCCTACATTCCTTTCACAAGTAAATAGCAAAACTTTTCTTTTCACTGCAGGATTATTTGATCACGGTGAGTCACGTGCGTGTCTTTGTGTGTGGAGGCTTCTGGTTAGGTTTTCCTCAATCTGCTCAGTAGCTTTTTGGGAAGATGACCCATTTGTTTCTAATCAAAAGCACCTAGGAAAACCTGCTCCATAAGAGAGGTTATTCATCTCAGTGAGGGAAAAAAGATGGAAAGACAATTACTGTGTCTTGTGACTAATACAATATGTGACTCAAAACATTAAGCAAGAGTGCTGCTGACGTGATAGCCTCATCTCCTCAACTTGAATTCAGTCTGAAGCATCAGGCTGAAACATGAAGTAGCTCCTCTTAAGCCAGGCTGCTCCAGCTTTGCATCCAAAGCCACTGAAGTTAGTCCACAGAGAACCTAGACAAAAAGGAGCTGTTTAAGTGGCTCATTCCTATTACAAACAAAATTGGGTGATCTGTGCTGTAGTCTTTGTGTTTTGATTTAGCAGGTAGAAGGTGGATTTCGTAAGCAGCCTCACAGAGTCATGGCCTGCAGCCCTTCTGGAGGCTCCTGCTGTGGCTCAGGCAAAACCTGCCAAGTAATCTCACCTTTTCCTCCTTACCAGACTCTCCTCTGCCATTATTGGCTTTGATGTTTGATGCAGATTTTGTTTTCATCTCCGTGTGGGAATTGACGCTGGTATTCCTTTTGCAGGATAAGGTGGCTGTGGGGTGATTTTTCTGTCCTTTTACAATGTGCCTGTACATTTCTCTTCTCCAAATGGTTTGAGGAGCTGGAAATCAGAACATGAAAGGATGGGTCCTTGCAGGAGCTCCTCATGGGAAAGGTCTGCAGAATCATAAAAAGGTTAAGCTGACAAAGTCCTTAAAGACCTTCTCATTCCCCCCCTCCTGCCATGGGCAAGAGCACCTTCCATTAGAGCAGGTTGTTCAGGAGCACATCCAGCCTGGCCTTGAGCACTTTGAGAAGGTGAGCTCTGTGCAGTGGAACAAATAATTTGTTTAACTTGTCACATTTATATTTCAGAATACAGCTGTCTGAGCGACAATAAAAATAATTATTCTGTGAGAAAATTGGAAGATTATGGAGAAATTCTGTGCGTGTCCCGGAGGACTGAAGTTTATTTTCAGTGAACCCTTAGTATCAATTTTATTGGCCATATGGAGTGAGGTGATTTTTCTTTTGGAACTGTCTATGTTCTCTCAGGTGCAGTGATCACCAGTGTGGGTACATCTTGATACTATTGATGCTATGATACTATGTACTCCATATTCTTGCTACTCTGTATAATCTGGATGATGCTCTTGATATTCTGCCTGTGAAGAAGCACAGCGGTTGCAGATACTTCCAGCACTTAAAGTTTTTAAAAATTATTCGTTGCAAACATTATTTAAAAGAGGCAAGCAATTTGGATTTTAAAGGGTGTTAATTACAGAAATTTTTTCCTTCTTCTCTTCCTGAGCTTATCTCTTCCTTCACTCATACTTCACATTTATGGTTTTGGGACCTGAGCTCAAGCACAGAGCTGTTTCATTTCTTCAGTTGGAAGATCCAGGACAACACAAAGCTTCAGGTAAACATTGATTTTGTAGGGAAAACCACATGGCAGCATTTTGGAGAAAGTGCCTTTGAAGGGTGGGGGCTGGATCATCCTGCCTGTGGGAGAGCTGCTGGGGAGCTGAGCTCCTCAGCGTGGGGATAAAGGGTTTGTGGTCTGACTGAGGACAAACCAGTCAGCGATCCCACCCGTGAGCTGATGCTCCCTGGAAAAGCGTGTGCTTCCAGCAGCTCCCAAAAGGGGACTGTTTTCAGGCATGTTTCAGAGCCAGCCACAGGATGTAGCATCATATTTGTGACTCTTGTAGCATTGTACTGCTCTGGGCGATGTTGTTTTAGTGAAGAATCATTTCCCAAAATACAGCCCTACCGTGTTTTGCAACAGGGTGGCAAATACTGCTTTGTTTGTCAACTATGGGGTGTACTGCAGATGGTGAGTGATTCATTGCCCAGCAGGCGAGAATTTAATTTGTAAGAAATGTGTGTAGTTTAGCTTAAAAAAACCCCTTTATGTTCAAAAGTCTTGTGAGAATGATAATGATGAACTTGGATGAGCTTCCAGAGGTATTTAAGGTAAGTGGTAGATGAGGCTCCTAACACCTTGCCAGATTTGGCCAGTTTTGTGCAGTCAATTTAAAAGAAAAAATAAATTGTAGCCATGATTTTGTTTCTGATTTCAAGGAAGCTTAATTTTGTACCTTGCTTTGGGATGTGACATGCACTCTTGTTACCCCTGAAACTGGTCAAAAGCAAAGCAGATGAATTCCAGTTTTCTTCTGGAAGTCCATGGACTTGAGGAGATTGCAGTATACCCTCCCATCCAGGAGAGTCTCATGTGGTTTGAGGTTTTATTATAGACTTTTTCTACATCTGTACTCAGGGTAGATTCATGTTTAAGTGGAAGTCCAGCAAGGCCACAGCCAGGTGTTAGGATGTGGCATGGGTGACTCAGTAGGTGGTACACTTCCTTCTCCATCAACACTGAATAAGTGTCCTTTGTGGTAATGGATGGGTCAGCTCCTGGCTGACAGGGAGGAAAACAAAGTCACCACCAAGGCTTTGGTACTTGTACAACAAAGTCCCCTGTCCTCTGAGAGGCACAGATTTTATCCAGACTGTTCAGTGTGACATGGCTGGGCTTTGTGGGCCTGGGAAATGAGAACTGCATTTTATTGCACCGTCCACAGTTCCAAGTTCCCTGATACTCCACTGCTTGGACCCTGTGTGAGGGCACAGGAGAGGCCCCTTCAGCCCTCAGAGGTCTCCCAGCAGCAAGCCTCCAGAGACAGAGATAAAACTGTATATCCCACAGTTCTGAACCTCTCTGAAACCTGCCAGGGCTCACAAATGACCAAAGCATGCATGAGCTCTGTTCTGCTTTGAAAATGAAAAAACCCCTTAAGAATCACATCTTGGAGCAGTAAAAATGTTATTTCACCTTAAAGGTTGTTATTTCAAAGGATATTTTCATAGTGACTGAAAAAGAAACTGGAAATCCCATATTATTTCTCCTTTCCTCCCTCAGCCAGGCCCTTTCTGTGCCCAGAATTTTATCTGGTGTGAGGAAAAGGCTCCCTGGATAGAGTGAGAGATGTTTGAAGACAGCATTTAGGTGTTGTTTGCCACCTGGCCCAGCTGCAGCTGGCCAGCTGCTGAGATGGCATCTCCACTGTGGATGACACAGTTAGGGCCTTTCTTTTCCAAACCCTGCCTTAAGGAACAGAGGGGGAAAATATTAGAGATTTTAGTTGTAAAATGGAGAGAATGGTGCTTCTGAAGTAAGCACCTCAGGTACAGAAAAGTACAGATGTAGCTCAGTGCTCTGTAAGATACAGAGTTGTTTCTCTTTGGCTGCAGCTGGGCATTGAGCATGGAATTAAACAGCAAAATTTGTAGTCCTGACAAAATGAAAATTCTTTTCTGAGTTCAGTTCACATTTTAAATCTGCTTTTTTTGTAGCCGCAGAAACAAAAACCCATTTTCATCAATTTTGGTTATGCAGCAGAGTTTTACAGCAAATGCCACTTTCTGTGTCTCCAGAGTTCCAGTGTTGGCCATGTAAGAAAGATCACACTGTTTTTCTGTGTAAGGGTTTGAGCATCTTTGGCTGCCAAGATTACAAAAGGCAGATCTTTTTTCTTCATGTGGAAATGACATCTACGTTATTATTTTTACTACATTATCTTATTCTGTGGCTTACATAGTGTTATGTAACTTTCAGTAAAAGGTATTGTGTCTTTCTGAATGCTTCTGTGGCCTCACTGCTGTTTCAGTAGAGATCTAGGTGTTCTAAATATTTGTGTTACCAAAGGGATCTGGATCCTTAACCTCTGTAGGGACCTTTGAGAATCCCTTTAAGCACCCACCTGTGCTTCAACAATTTTGAGAAGCTGTTCCTTAATCTCTCTCCAAGCACCTTGTTTGCACTTTTTCTGTAGAAAGATCTTTCTGACAGAGGGTATCTGAGTTAGGAACTGGTGGTTGTGATGACACTTGTGTCAGGTGTTGGTTCATAGCTGGATGCAGCTCCAAGGACAAAATAACCAGAGGCACCTGCTGGTAAACTGCTCCATTCAGCACAGATCAGAGGAAAGGAGCTTGTGTGTCTTTACTGGTGAGTGCAGTGGCTGGAATAATGTTTCCATTAGAATGTAGCTGTCTGTACTGCCTGCATTGTAAAAAGAGAGGGTCAGAAAAATACCTGAAGTTATATCCTGGTTAGTCATGCACAAAGGAACAAACGCTGGGGGAAATTTTCACTCAGATATACTGCTTACTCATGGTGGGTGTTACAGTTCCTTACCTAGAGGCTCAGCAGGGGATTAGTGCTCCAGAGAGGGAATGGCTACAGCAGGAAACAGTGAGCCAGTTAGTCCTGGAGCTCCAGGCAATTTGTACCTGTATTTGTATTTTTCTGAGAAACCTCTGTCTTTTGAAAAGCTGGAAATCTTTTTTGTTGGATGTATTTTAGCCTTTCTGATGAAAAGTTGCAGTTTTCTGTGAAAAGCAAAGCCCTGCTTTGGAGGGGACCATACTGGGGGGTGTAAATGTTGCATTAAATAGAAACATTTCCTACCAACTCCACAAATTCAAAAGAAACTGTGTTTCAATGAGCTTCCCAAGTGGCAGTGAAGTTATTTCAGTGATTCTTGTGCAGGCAGAGCACCCTGGGATTGGCATATGGCTGTGTTCATTGCAAGCTGTCCAAATTCAAATTATTTTTTAGACAAGCAATTTTCATTCCAGGACTCTTTGTGCTGTGCAGGAGCAGCCACAGAACACCTTGTTTTCAATAATAAATTTACTGTTATCTATAATAACTCTTGTAATGGGAGACCTTGTATTGAGCTGTGTGATCTAACAGCTGTGATTGCTGAGGGCCCTGCAGTAAAAAAGCTTTGGTTGTTTTTGCAAAGAATTAAACTGATTCATATGGCAAAATTATGTGAATTTCTACATGATTTGAAAGTAGTTTGTGGGCTTTTACTCTCACTCAAATTTAAATGGTTCCCAAATTTCCAGCAGAATGATTTTTCACATTTGAGTACTGCCAAAGACAGAACTCTTTAGAGCCTACAGTGTGGTTTGAGCGACAGCTGCACCTCCCTTCAGCAGAGAAAGAGGAAGGTGGATGTGAAAGGAAGGAACCAGGATAACAGCAAGCAGAACATGGCAGGAGAATGTTTTCTTGCATTGGTCTGGCTGTCTGGGGAAGTCTTGGAGTGCAAATGATGAAAGATGTGAAGATCTTAAAAGATTGGGATCTGCAGGAAAAAAAGGTTGGAAGGTGATGGCCAGCCCAGGAGACAGTCCATCAGGGAAGCCCAGCTGCCCTAATCCTGGTTGTATTCTCCTGATGGGAGCCTGTGGCTGACAGGCCCTGTGCAGGGCAGGTTTTCATGTCTTCATCTCACTCTTCTATTTGTGGTGCTGGTGATTCCCATGACCTTGGGATTTTGCTGTGAAAGGAAAGTTTGAAAGCTTAGCATCATTTATTTATAATTATAAATAGTAATAAAAACAGAGACAGTTTCTGGGCTCAGTACATTCCTCACAGTAGGATTCCCCCTTGACACTAATCTCTGTTCCAGAGAATGGAATGCCCTCCATTCCCTTCCTGCACGAAACTTTCCCTCCTCCAAACAAAAACCCTGTGTTGCTTCCAGTAGCTCAGTTGTACCATGGTGTTGGTCCCACTGTCTCCCATCCCAACACCTCCTGCACTGTTGCTGGGCTCTGATGATTTTAAGCAGAGAGTCATCCAGAATGTTTAAATTATTTTATAAATTAGACTTCGAGAAGTGGCTGCCAAGTATGTAATTTCCACATTTCCAGACCAACTGTGTGTTTTCTCAGAGGTTTTAAAGCTAGTTTTATAGGCTGAGTATGGCAAAAATCGGTGTAATCAGCAAATACTGACCTTTATGATAGAACAGGATATTGGCTTTAGTAATTGTGGTCCAGGTCAGGTGATCTAGATCTGGGAAGAAAGTGAACTTAATTTGCCTCTCAATGTGATCTGATGTTTCTCAACATCTGATATCTAGAAATATATGTCATGTCAGAAAACCACAAAGTTAAGACCAGAAAATAGCACAGAGGTTTTAAAATAAAAGAATAACTTCCCCCCTCCCTTTTTTTCCCCCTTGGACCAAAATCTCGAAATATTTTTAAAACAAAAAAGATATTATTGTAAGTATATGGTAGTATGGATCTAATAATTGCCTGGAATGAGGAATCAGATCTCATGTGTCTTGTACCTGAGTTGTTATTAGAAATCCTAGGCAGTACATGGGTTTGAGCTTTACCCATTCACACCAGAAGAGTATCTGGCCATTTAGTGGTTTGTTTTTTTTGACTGAGCTTTTTTTTGGGGGGCTTTTTTTTCTTAAGAATGTGAAAGTTAAATTGTGACAAGGACTCAAGCAAAGCATTCTGGAAGCCTCTTTTATCTCTCCCTGGCCTTTAGTTTTGTCAGTGTGTGTTAGTCTGAGCTTTGTGAGAGTGTCTGAAATGTCTCTGTGATATTAGTGTGGATTTGGATAGAACTGGATTCTTTTGAATTTCTACCTCATGGAGAGAGCAGAGCTGGGGTTTGTACATCATTATCATGAGGAGCCTGATCGGTGAAAGCCTAAAGGTAACCAGAGCAGGTTTATGCAAAATGGAAAGAGTGAGGAGGACTCTGCTCCTTGAAATGAATGTTTCTTGAGTTTTGTCAGCTTTACTTTAAATATTTATTCTTTAACCTTTAACTTTAACCTTTAGCTCCCTCAGTGTTAATTGAAATCCACATTCTTTTAAACATCAGGCAACACAAAGGGGCTGTCTCTAGTAGGTTTTGGCCTCAAGTCACCAAGTTGCCACTCATCAGCTGAGCTGTAGCAGCTGATGACACATGTTCTCATAAATGAATGCTTGCAAATTAATATTAATGGGAACTGAATGTGCAACTGCCCTAGTGAGATTTGGACTTTTTGTCCAATTTATAATATTTTTTGTTTTGTTCATTTTACTGTGGAGAAATCTGTTTGCCTTTATTCCAGTGGAAATTAAAGAGCTAACCTCGGTCAAAGTTTAATTTTGTTTTTAGCATTACATTATATTTTCAGAAATCTAATCAAGCCTAAGTTCACTCAAGGAAATCAGCTCCTGTTTTCAGTCTAGCCTCCTTTTTCTTTGAAAAGTTATGCTGCATGTTAGAGGTCAGGATTGAAATGAACCACCTGCTCAACTGGATCCAAGGTAACACTGAAACTAAGGCAGCACACTCTGATAAGTGGCTGTGGGCACAGACATTTCTGAGCCATTCTTTTACAGTGCCCCTTATTATCTGTCAGCAAGAGAAACTCATGCTTATGAGCAGTATTCCAGTTTTTACACCCCTCCTAGAGAATGGGGAAATGTTGGATTAGATTGATTTTAATCCTGCTGAAAAGCTTTGCCATTTTTAAAATCATCAGCATCTGGATGTTTCTGAAATTGCCACTGGTAGAAAAAGAAGTTTTTTCCATGGCTGCACAGAAAGAGTGATTTTGACAGAGGACTGGAATGAATTGTTCAAGTATTGTACATCTGTGGCCTTCCAGAAATTAAATTGCCTGTACATATAGATGAACTGAGCACCAAACCAATTTTGATGGGATACTAAGTACTGGGGTAAGAAATTGAGAAAGTCAGTCAGTCAATGGAGCCTGTGGATGGCAGAAGGGGAAGTCACTCCGTGGAGCTGTGTAAACCCAGTTCTTGCTGTATATAACTCAAAATAAGACTTTGCAGTTTCATGTAACTCTGAATTCTTACATTGTACATCTTCAGCCTTTCCTCCATAAAAGGGGCAGAAACCTCTGGTAGAGCTGTTTGCTTTGAAATGAGTTATTCAGTACTGCATCCATCTAATCCAAAGCTTTTCCATCAACACTAGACTGAAAGTTTCCTGTTCTTTGGTTTTCTGTGGTCTACCTTCTTAGTCACCGTAACCTCTGGACTGCCAGGTCATACACGACTTGTAAGTTCTGGCTTGTGTTAGATTCTAATGGGAGCTCCTAAACCCCTTAATTTGGTTACTAATTCCATTGGGAAAGACTGAAAAATGAGTTTGAAAGCCAAATGTTATCTACTAAAAAGCCTCTTTTACTAATATGTAAAAAATGTCCAGTTCCATCGAAACCCTGCTTTTTTTGTCTGAGGATATAACATCCTGGTGACATCAGAGACACTATATTATTTTTGGCCCATTCACAATGGCTTTAACTCTCAGTCTCGTCTCAGCCAAAATTATGTCAAAAGGGGTCAGAAAGGAGAATGTAGTAGCCGCACTAAGAAGGTCATTTTTGCTTAATATGTTGGGTGTGCTCTCTGAAACCCTGGGGCTTAGTATCCGAGGAACATTTGATTGGCTTGGATCAAGTACAAGTGCTTCTATACTGGAAACTAATCCTAATAGATTTTACAGGATGTTTCAAGTTACTAAAACACAAACCTCTGGATGAGGGAGAGTTAGAGGGAAGGAGGACCCTGCTGGGCTTGCCTCTGAAAGAAACAACAGATGCAGAGCCACTCGTTTGCTTTTAAGGAGGATGAGTGAGAGGGCGTTGGGACACTGACTGACAGCCCCTTGATGGCTGGGGAGATGGGAGTTACACACCATTTCCATTATGTTAATGGCAACTTAAAAACACAAATGGCAATCTTGGGAACTCTCTCTGCTCCACAGAGCAGCTACAAACAAACAACAGTCAGCAAAATCATGTGAAATACTGGCAGTGGCAAGGAAAAAGTTCCTTTGACTCCTGCTGAGATTTCCTTGGGATAGGGAGAGATCGCTGCAGGGTAGATGTTTGAAACAGCATGGCACACAAGGGGGAATCTTTAGATTTATGAGAGAAGAGGGACAACTATGTTTGTACACGTGATCAAAAAGCACCAGAGATGGAGTGAGAAAAAGATATGTAGACTAGGAGCTCTCTGAACTGTATTTTCTCAATCAGGTTCTTTTGAGGGGGGAAGAAATCCCCAGAGGTGCTTCTCTACCTCTGGAGAGTTGAGAAGGGAACTTCTGCTGTGCACCTGAGAGTCTGTGCTGCGTGCTGGAAAACAGTGGGTGGCAAAGGTCTCCTTCCTGGTTTCAAATAGGATCAACAATCTACTGAATAAGCCACTTCAGCCTTGTTTCATATCTACCTTTACATCTTTGAAAGTTTGTATTTCAACTAAATTTTATCCTTGGTCCTGACCTCTTTTTCTATAGTATTATCCTTATGTCTGTATACAGCAATTATTGAACAGAACATTAGGGCTCCTAACCATCAAAACTTGGTAGAATTTTAATTATCCTAGGAAAGGATGAAAAATATATTTAATTTCACTCAGTACCTACTCACTATTTGCTTGTTCATCATCCTGGACTGTATTTAGATAAAATTTGAAATGTAACTATAATGACAAAAAGACCACCGAAATGTTTTATTAGTTGTATCTCTTAATGTTCTTGTTTATATAGGGGAAAAATTTATTTGACGGTATTTTGCATGTAAAACTAACCTGTTAAACACAGAAATAGAGAAAAACTTGTGTGAAACATTCACATTCGAGGCTTGGAAAAAACCTGGACAACCCCTACCCCTAAAAGCTCTGATAGGGTTTCTACTTCTTGCCTGAAGCAGTAATGTCTGAGACCTTGACTGAATTAAGTCAATCTGGTCGCAAATTTTGCTCAAATCTCAGTTGGAAAATCAGGCCACAGCAAAATTAACAACATAAACAATGTCTCAAGGAATAAATGCACACAAAACTGGAAAAGTAGGCTAAATTTCTGTGTTTGGCTTAGGTCAGGAAGAAAGAAAAGGAGGACAGTGTTCTTTTACAGAGAAATGGACAGGGATCACCAAGTGTGAAATAAGTCAATGCTATCTTTCCACTTCTGTTTATTGGAAAGCAGTGGCAGCCTTTTTCATACCTACTTCACCATGAGGAAGGAAGATCTAAACTAAAAAAAGAAAAAAAAAGTTTTGACTTCTAGTTTTTCTAGTTTTTTACATGTCTTTGATCAAGGGCCTGATTTTGTTTTAGCCTTGTTTGTTTGTTTGTTCTCTTTTGCAAAATGAGGATAGGAAGTCTTTTTCTGTTAGCTTCATACATGGGGTTTTTCTTACCTAGATATTTTCACCAATAAAATCCTAAAAGACTGAAAAAAATTAATGTTTTTGTCCAAGTTAACCTCTTCCTAGAGAGCAGAGATGAGCACCTACATCCCATCCCATTGATGTCATTTGAATGTGCCCAGCTCCTTTAACTGTACAGGGAGACTGATGCCCTCAATCAATGCCTGTCTGCCTACACAGGGGACTGTAAGCATGGACTCTCTGTACAACACCTGGCATGTTTGGGCTCCAACTCTGGTTTTATTTGTACTGGGAAATACCAACTGGAAGCAGTGGTATGATGGGAGGGGTTGAAAACCCCACCTGAGTAGCTCCTAAGGCTCCTAACCCTCCAGGGATCAGTAAGACAGAATCACTTGCTGTGTGGTACCCTGATTAGAAAATGAATTCAAATATTCACCTATAAGATTTGCAGGCACTTGGACAAAAGGTTAATAAAAAAGTATTTCTGGCAACAGACTTGTTCTGAAAACATTTATTTAAGCCAGTTTTACTCTGCATAATTTTGCAGGTAATTTGCACCTCTCTGTGCATGTGCAGTGTGACATTTCCACTAGGCCCAGACCCATCTGCATTTCTGTGCAGAAATCCTGTCAAACACATGGTTTGGCACCAGGCACACTGAGAGCATGGGGTGGGTATCTGAGTGGAGTTCATACCTTGTAGTTTATTCAACTGGAGATGAATGGACCTGCTGTTTCCAGCAGACTGCTTTTCTAAAGAGTTCACTTGTCTCAGAGTAGCAGTGAAAGAGTAAAAAGGTTCAAGCCCTCAGCCCTGCTAAGAACTAGACCATAAAGGCACCACCAGCAGCTTGACTGACCAGAAATGCAGAGCTCCAAACACCCAGTGCTCCATGGTGTGGTGTTTCACCCACCTCAGACAGTGTAGCTGCAACACTGAATCAGTTTTTGTTGTCCTGAGAATGTTTAAGATTGTGAGAGCGGAAATCTTAAAACAAAAAACCCCAAAATCAAGTGGGGATTTTCTTCTCTCTGTGTGCATATGTATTATTTCTGGCTTCCATGTCATTTTTCCTCTGCAGTTTGGCTTTGTTGAGTTGATAGTATCACTTTGGTCAAACCAACTACATTTCCAGACCTGGGCTGCACAGCCCATTACCGAGGTGAATGGAGAGGTTTTTAACAAATAACCTCATTAAACTGCTACACTTTTTGCTCAGCAAGGAAAAGTTCATTGTGAAGTATCCCAGTTCTTTGGGTTCCTCAAACCAACTGGAATTTGCCCACCTTGTCATGAGGTGCTTTTTTTCTCTTGTCACATGTTCTGTGCTGTTTGCCACACGAGCTGCAGATGGTAATTTTAATTTGAAAACACAAATGTAATAAATTCAGCAGATTAGTCTTTGGCTGGGATTGAGGGCTGAGATTGTTCAATCGGCTATTATGGAAAACACATCAGCCAACCTCATCCCTGACCAGAGAGCAGTGGTTCCATCCCCTCACAAACAAAGCCTTTGTTTTGTCTTCCTTGCTCTGTGATTCTGGTCTCTACTGTGCATTTGTTTCCAAAGCAAAACAAAGAATTCATAATCTTTGGCAGTTGAAATATTTCAACTTGGATATTCCTGTTACACAACTTACCTACTAGCTGGTCGAGTAGGAGACGACCTCACTGCTGAGGAGCAGTATTTTTTCAGATCCCTGTTTGTTTCTAGTCCAGCTCCAACCAGGAGTCAACCCTAAGGCAGAGTCTAAGGATCAGGGTGCTGGTGCTGCTGCCCCACATTCCATGCTGCAGAAGGGCTCAGGCCTGTCCATTGGATACTGTTTGTGAAATGAACACACACATTATTCCGATTGCCTGGGATGAAATGGAGAAGGTTATGGATAATCAATGTGTGCCATACAGCCCTTGACTGCTTTACCTGCATTCTGCCTATTGCTTCTCCCTGGTTAGTTATAATATGTCTAGACTTCTATCAGATTTAATGAAGACCATCATAATGGCAACAAAGATTTCATTTTTCCTCCAAATGTGCTCCAAACTGACCCTGAGTCGGAGTGCCAGCAGCTTCCTGCAGTGCAGACAGTCCTGTCCTGTTGCAGGGTATATTCTAGGGACAGATTTGAGCTAGAAACAGATTTAAACTTTTAGGTGTAACTGCCACGAAACTCAATTTTCCATTGAGTCATGTGATATCTCTTCCTTATTATTTTGGCCATTCTGTTCAGACAGGTTTTAAGTGTTTCATTTTTTATTCCAAGGCACTGAAAACAAGAGCCAAAGAAGCCTAGCAGAGGAAGGCAGGAGAAGAACATGTAAAACGACGTAAGGTACTGGACTGCTCTCTATTTTTTTTGTTTTGGTCCTTTATCAGTGTAAACTGCAGGATCTATTAACCACTGAGCATGATGGAGTCTTGAAAAAAGCAAATTAATTTAGAAAATTGATAGACTACCTGAGTAAGGACAGCACCAGTATTCGGCCTGAATGACAAGCAATGAAAGACTCTGACTTTTTGGATGAATATTTGTAGGATTATTTGTAGGATATAAAGTTGAAAGTTGAATAAGAGAGAGAAATGAAAATGGAAAAAAATGACATTTCTTTACAGGTCTTCTGCCAACCAGTTGATTTTTTTGAGAGTGCATTTTTTGACATTTAGTAACAATAATTTGATTTATTTTAGTATTTGAGGCCCTTGGCCAAGCTTGGGGGTTTGTTATGCATTGCACGTGTTGCACATGTAGGGACAGCTCTGCTCATAGGACTTGCAAAGTGCAGGAACAGAAATAAAGACTCACAGTGGTGCTGGTTGTTTCCATGGGGTGATGGAAAAGGCCAAACAGGTCACTGGCATAGCCAAGAGTAAAACCCAAGTGTGCTGACTCCTGATCTTGTGTCCTGCTTACTAAACTTTGCCTCCTGTAGCAGAATGGCAGCCAAAATGCTGCAATTGTCTGGGGTGGGAACAGGGTTGAGAAAGACACTGAGTAAAAACCATGTTCAGCTTTTTATGAATTTGTAATTTTCTGGATTTGTCACTAGCAGTGACAAAACTGCCAGCGCAGTTTCTGTCTGTTGAGTTCTGCTCCTAACAAATTTGTTAGTGGGTCTTGACTGCTCACACTCCCTCTGTTTCAGCATTTCTCTCTGCATGGTGTCTGTACAGATATTTTACTGGATTGTTTTATAGCTTTTCAGTAATGAATAATATTAATTACCCAGTAGCAATATGTGAAATCAGGCATCTTTGTGTGCTGAAGAGGTGTAAACTCGAAGCTTGGCAAACCATCTTTTAAGGGAGAGTTTTGACAAATGTTCTGTCCCTGCTCCTGAAGCCTTTACACGCTGGCACACAACATATACAGTGGTTGCCATAAGGTTTTATTAGGGCTGTTTTTCCATTTCTGAGAGGGAACAGTGCTGCAGTATCTGCAGCACTCCTTGTGTTCCCTGTAGGAAATGGATAAAGCACACGGAGCACGCAGGAACAAAGCAAATCCTGCCAGCCCCAAGGATGTATCTGATCAGTACTGCATGGGTAAGGATCAGCATGCCCAGAGCATGACAGGAGAGCTGGGCTCAGAGTCATTCTCGTGAGCAGTGAGTTGATTTAACCACTGCCATTTACCACTGAGACCTAGATTTATGTGCTTATAGTCATTTCTATGTCAATACGTCAGTGCTTAATGCAGATCAGCTCTCTCTAAAGAGGACAGGAATGATCCCATTTCCTCTTTACTGATGGGTGAACAGGAGCCACAGAAAGACTTCATAATTTGTTCACCTAGCCAGCCAAGATGGAATAAGGGATTCCCAATTCCCAGTTTGTTGTTCTAGTGATTGGTGGAGTCTGTTTCCATTCCCAAGCAGCAATGTCTATCCTAAACCCATTAAGAACACTCCTTCCTATTCCATATTCCAAACTAGAACAAACTGTACTGATCTGACCTCAGTTGTGAAGCTATAAATTTAATTTACAAGGTCATTTATATGGGAGGAGAAGTAGTGTCAAAATACAAGAATCTATGCAAGTAGAAAACAGAAGAGGCATGGATAACATAACCCCTATAAAATGTCTCCACATGTGATTTGTGTGGAAACAGTTGCTCTGAGATCAGAAGGAAATCTGTTGCTTTTGGCAAAACTGGCAATTCTGCAGCTCAGGAGTTACTAGGGCCTCTGTGTGATACTTTTCTGAGCTGTGGACTTATCTTAAAGACTTCCTGTTTTGGAGCTCTAGGTCCTGCCAAGATGTTTGTCTTAGCATGATTCAGTTCTGTTATTAGAATGATATCAAGATTTACAATGAGCTGGTAAAAGATTAAAAGACAGAACTGCAGCAAGCATAAAGATGAACATAGTCTGGAATGGGAGGTAGAAGAGTCAAGAAGGAAATTTCAGGCTGGATGTTGATTTAGCAGTATTTTAGGTACTCTGTGCTTTCTGTGAGTCCATCAGTCCAGCAAGCCTGTCCTCACTGTAACACTTGTTAGCTCTAAAAACCCTTTTCTTCCACTGCCAGCTCACTGTTGTGCACTGTGGATAGGAGATAGAAATAACCAAATTACATTGATTTGATTTAAAAAATATGAACAATATCTTTAGAGAAGTAACTATAGGATATGGTATCTTTTCTGTACTAGGTGCTGACACAGTTCCTGTGCACACAGGGTGACATTTGTGCTGGTCTTTGGTAACTTCTGTAAGTGATGCTGATCAAAATAGGGAGCAACCACCTCTGGTTTAAGCTGTGGACACACAGGGCTGATTCTGAAGCCAAGAAAGGCAATTGCAGCTGCATTACTGTGGGGCTGGGAAGAGACAGCTGAAAAACAAACTATTATTTGGCAAAAGGATCTGAACATGCAAGGTCTTCCACAGGCATTAAAGGGTCTGACCATCAGTGGGAAACACTACAAGTTTCTTTGGAAAACTTGTGACGCTGATACCGTAATGACCACGTCATCTCAAGGCTCCAGCCCTGCCATACCCATACTAAATAGCAACAAAAAGACATAAAGTCAATTTATCTTAAAATCACAAATCAGTGCACTTGGGGTAAAATTTCTATGAAAGCAGAGTTGGTAACTCCCAAAGACAAGGCAGATAGAAACCTGTCTTGCTTGAGCACTGTGAGTGCTCTCAATTTTGGTCAATTTGATTCATCAGGGTATCACTCAGGTGCTACCAAAATGTGGTAACATAAAATAGACCTGGAAATAGCATTAAAAAGCACAGCAGAAACAGGCATTTTACCACAGTTCTTGAGGTGTTGAGTAATACTTCCTCCACAGGTTCATCTTTCTTTCCCTAGTAGCATCTCAAGGATATGGATTCAGGAGTGGAGTTCTCATCTGAGGTTTAGCCACACTTTAAGGAAAATACTAGTAAGCTTGGGAGAGAATGTAGATAGAAAGAAACCCCAAACTATTCAGAATTGCTGCTTTTCTGAGTTTTTCTGGCTAGGATATTTGAGGAGGGAAACCTTGGTTCTGATGAGATTAGAATTTTTCTTTTCTCTTCCAAGGAGCCAGGATTTTACCCACACCTCAAGAACCTGCGAAGGAGAAGGTAAAGTGCCTCTTGTCCAAATGTGTAGGGAATCATTGGGCTAAGCTGTGGGATCTGGGCATAATTCAGTATTTCTTCTCCAGCCACTGAAAAGGTGAGGGAGCTTTTGGAAAGTGGATTCTGACTTAAATGTCAGAAGTAAAAATTAAAAAAGTGTGACTGGATAAATGAATGGAATGAGATGATGGATTGACTCATACATTTGCAGTTACTCACCTGGTCCCCTCCACAGTATAAAGTCACCTTCTTCCTTTCAGTGGCAGGTTTTGTTGTCACTTGTAGTTAATATTGTAATTAAATAAACACAGATTTGGCATGGAGTTTATGCTGGCCTCTCATATTCATGGAGTAAGGAAAGAGGCACCTATCTGACCTGGCTCTGTGACACATGGGACCAATCAGTCAAAGGTTTTGCTCTACAGAACAGTTGTTTAGATAGCAATTCACAAGATTTACAGAGGAGATAAATTATACTGGACTCCAAACCACACCGTATCCCTTGCTTGTCTTAAGGTTAAAAGGGGAAAAAAAAACATTTATGAATGGATAGAGGACAGGATGGGAGCTGAGCTCTCTCTCCCACTCCCTCACAGACAGACTTGTATGTATAGCTGGTTTATATATATATATATATAGGAATTATAGCATTTAAATATACTGAATAGAGACTGAATCAGCTGCTGAATTTGATGGAAGCATGGGCACTCAGAAAGGTGCTGATTTAACAGCTCTTGAACTCTGTAGAGGCTCTTCAGGAGATGTTGAAGCCTCTTTGGAAAAAAGCACTTCATTTCTGTTGGTTTTGGGAGAAGAGCGCTTCAGTGGCAGCAAACATCCTGTAATAAAGTGGATTTTTATTGTGTTAAAAAAAAGAAAAAAAGAAAAATCTCTGTTTTGAGCTGTTACTAATTGTCACTGTGCAATTGAAAGGTCAAACCTGATGTTCTTGCTCAAGCAAAATGCTTTGGAAAGCCAATGGAGTTTTGCCTGAGAAAACACTGGATAGAAGCATGCACAAATGTCAGCTTTGGGACTGAATTTGAACTGGATTCAGGCATTAGTTAAGAGAGTTCGAGAATAAGCTCTAAATGTTGAAAGTGCTGTCTTTAAAGGGAACTTCTACATGAGAAATATAGGGTGATACCCTCAATTTATAAACTCTCAGGAAGAAGGAGGAAGTGTCTGTCATTTATGGCTCTGCTCCCTTGGTCCTAGGGGTGTGAGCTACCAAGTGTCATTAAATAAGTCTAAGGTCAGGCTAAATGCTGCTCCTAAAAGTTCCAGCTGGCTGTCCACATCCTGTCCCTTCTGAGCAGGTGATATCAGGGTGATTTTCAATGCAGGTCTTTTCAGAATGTCTTGGCATCCATTTTTTCATGAATGTGCATGAACCAGCAAGAGTGTTCACAGTGTAACAACTATCCATGGTGCAGCAGCCAGGAAGGGGCTGAAGAAGTGGGATTTCTTTTGTTTAGCAGCTGCAGAGGCAGTTCTGCTGCTTGTCTCTTCCCAGCCTGAGCTTGTCCCACACCAAAGCTCACCTGTCCTGCTCTCTGATCACCCTGTAACATTCACAAGATCATTTCTTGTGTGGCTTTTCAAGCACTGACTGAAACATGTCTTATTTCCTAATTTGACCTTTGCAGATCTAATCAGAGTAGCCAATCGTGGGATAGAAAAGGCAATGACTAATTTTTGTGAACAACTTACACAATGCAGCATCCTAAATTAAATAATGAAATATCAACAGCAAACTACATGTAAGTTATTCTAAGAGGGAAATGGAAAAGAAGTTCACAAGTCCTTTCAAATAAATCTGAAAATATCTCAAGCTACTCATAAACAAAAGAAAAGAGATGGAGGTTTCCCAAGAAACTTATCATACTGCTCAACTCCATCCCTGTCCAAAACATGGGGAGAATGAACAGCCACTTCTTGCTTTTGTAATTTTAATTCCCAAACGGGACATAATACAAAATATTAAGTAGATTTTGAGTATATCTGCATTGAGGAACGTCTCCTGAAAGTGGAATCAAATGTCTGTAGGGCTCATGTCACTCAGATATTGATGAATGAGACTTTTTTACTGGTATTTCATCTGCTCAGTTGTGGCATGGTGGATGGAGCTGAAGAATATTGAGGTGTTCTTAACTCTTAAAATAATGATGATGATATTAAAGTCTGGAAAGTCTGAACTAGATCTCAGCTCTCCTTATGCTAATGCTTGACACAATCTCTGTGTAGAGACTATTCCTATGCCCTATTTTAAAAAGCAAGATAAACTAGAGGAAATAAATAATACTCCTTTGCATCAAAAGATGAAAAAAATCCAGACTTCATTTGGAGAAGTGCCTTGTACAGTTTTGTCACAGTCAAAATATTGTGACTGTGGAATTTGCTGTGCTCTGATACAGAGGACAGAGGAAGATGTAACAGGAGCCAACAAACAGGAGAAGGAGGATCCATTCAAACCAGGAGTAAGGCTGCATTTTGAACAATGAGCTTATTTAACCAGGTTAGAAAAAATTACCCAGGAACATTGTGGATCTCCATCACTGGAAGTCTTTAAATCAAGAATGGATGTCTTTCTGATGGCCATGCTTGTTGCTAGAGCAGGAGTTACAGGCTCTGAAATTCCATGGCTTGTGTCATCCAGGAAGCCAGGGTAGATGATTGCATTTGGTCTCCAGTGGCCTTCTAGTCCCTGCAAAGCATTCAGCTGGTTTGCTGCTTGCAGCATGTCTGGAAGAGGAAAAGTAACATTTCTCATTGCTGGACAATAGATGACAAGTGGTTTCCACTGGAGTTACAGATCAGGTTTTTTTGAATTTTCCAGGCAATGCACTAATTTTTCAGGGAATAAGGAAACTGCCAAAGGACCTTTTGGTTATTTAAAATTTCATTACGGCATCCTTTCCACTCCTCCCCCTTGTCCTCCCCTACAAAATCAGTGTAGAGGTGAACAATGCATAGAAGTGGGGTACTGGTGCAAATATGGAAACACTGCCCCCGAATAACTGTGTTTCCAATGAGCATCCTTTAAATGACATTAAATAAGTTGACTGAATTTCTCTGAGTACTCTGAAACGACTTTTGAAAGAAAACAGATTTCAGCAATTTGAAAAAAAAAATCTATTTCATTTGCAAATGACTGAGGCTGGCTGTAGTGTTAATGAATTGCCACAGACACCTGAGGAACAGGTTCTACAGAGTTACTTCCAAACTTCATTGCCAGAATCAGTCAGTTCCTATAGAACTCCTGCTCTCATATACCAGGTAATAGTAAATATGTTTGCAAAAGAAAAGAAACAAACTGGCATTCCTTAGTGGTGTTCTGTTGCAAATAGACCAGCATTGTGCAAGCACTTACAGCAGCCCATAGCCAATTAATTAAACCACAGAATATCTGTAAATATTTACCTGATGCCTGGGGTTTGAAAAAGCTGTAATACAAAGAGCTTACTGCATAAAATAGATTTGATTTACATTTCAACAGATGTGTTGGTGAGAGTAAATGATGGGGGAAAAAAAGAAAGAAGAAAAAGCTAAAATGAAAACAAATAGATTATGTTTCCAAAATCCTACCAAGTATGTGATGCACTGAAATGATCAGACTCTTAACTGCTTGTAAATCTGCCTGGACTGAGGTTGTGAAATTATTTTTAGGGAGACAGCAGAAGCCTTTCTAATGCTACCATTGTGGCACTGTGTCAGCTGAGTAAGAGGCAGCAAGGATGGCAGAAAAGTCAAGTGGGCAATCTGAGAAGGAGGCAGTTTAGCAGTACAAAAATTTCTGTCCAAGTAGAGGAAGTATCCTGATGTAATTGTATTTATAACCTGTGAACTTCTGAAATCCTAGGGAGAGTACATCTGAGGACAGTGCTGTGGCTGTACATGGCCCAACTAGGAGCTATTTAATTTTTGAGGAAGGGCATCAAGAATTCTTGCTCAGCTGCTTAATAGAGTGTGTCAGAGCTCTGCTGTCCTCTGTGGAAGTGGTACCTTCCCAGCACAACAGTTCTGCATCCAGTCCTGCCAACCTCAAATATCCCTCCTGAGTTGTATCTGATACTTTCATAAATCTTAAACTTGGTTTCAAATGAAAGAGCTTCAAATAAATGTCTTTCAGCTACTTTTATTTCGTGTCTGGTTTAGGAGTTTGGTATTGGTAGGGAATAAGGTTTTTGTGGTCTTGGCAGCATGCTTTCTCCTGTTGGACATTTGGGACTCCTCATGCATCAGCCTGAGGCATGGTGGCAGCAAGGAGAACCTTGGAAGAGGAACAAAGCAGAAGAAGAAGTCATTGTGGAGGAGTTCTGGGGATTGGAAGAGTTGCACTGACAGATTGTGGGTACGCATTAGGATTTGAGGTTGGAGTTTTTTAAGGCACTAAGTGAAAAAGTGGGAGACTGTAGAAGTTCATTAGGGCATTTCTGCTGACATCCTCAGCTGGGGAAGCCTTAGCAATGTTGACACAGACTGTCAACTTCTGGTTTCAGATTCACTCCTCCAGGATGAGAGACAGGAGTTCACATCCCTCAGACATTGTTTCAAGCTGTCTGCAGGCTAGAGAAGATAACAGTGCATCAGCTTACATTTTTATGGGTTTGCTTGTAATTACAGGAAAGGAAAATTGAGGTTTTGAGTGTTGATTTCAGTGGGAGCAGAAATGCAGAGGCGCTTCTGAAAATCTTGTCTGCAGTTTATTTTGAAAACAGAACTCTTAAGTTTTTCATCTCAGTTCTGTGAAAACTGTCAAAGATGGAAAAAAATATTAAGTCCTGCATGTGTGCAGAAATAGATGTGACAGTTTTACCTGATTAATTCTGAAGAAAAGCAGCACAGCCTTATGCAAATGAAATTTTTCAAAAGTACGTGAAGACCTGAAAAGTTACACTAAGGGAAGTTAAAGCTGGCTTTTGAACATCAAATTCAAAAGAACTTCTTACTTAATTTTGTGGATTGTAACAATTCAGTTTCTTCATGATACTCAAACAAATTGAGCTTTGTCTTCCAGGCCAATGGAAATATATTATACAGTGCTGTTGCAAAATAAAATGGCTCCAGCAACTTTATGGAAAGGGGAAAGGTCCCCAGGTTTTCTGTTCCCAATCCAATTTAGTTTCAAGCCTCATGCTCAGTTTCACTTTCAGAGTGCCCTAAGAGAAAATGTAATTTAGACTAGAGCTGCATTCACATGTTAATGGCACTGACTGTAATCCTTCAAAATGATGGATACTGGAATTTTCCCTCCTTTACAGGAGGAATTGCATTTCTCAATGTCACATAAGGGAGAGAAACAAACATGCAGAAACAGCAACTGGCCCTCAAATCTTTGAAGATACATGTGTGTTGCCAAAGCTGAAGTAATTTTCCTGCCAGAAATCATTGTGATGGAAAGTTAGAACTCCTCTATCTGCACCCTTTGTACTGTGCTGACCTGGTTAAAGATACCATTCTGTGTATTGGAGAAAACTGGAAATTGTGGGGGAAGCAGAGAGCTCCTCAAGCAGGTGAGGATTTGTCTCTTGAGGTAAAGGAAAAACTTAGACACAAAACCCAGTTTCTGTTGTCTGTTGTGTTCTGCATGTTGGGAGTTCTCAGCAAGTGTTTGAACAGCAATATTTATTTGTTTGGGCTGGTTTTGCAGTATTGTATCTGCTTATGCCTTGTTTTGCATGGGCTGATTTACTGCTGTTGCTTTACTACATGTTAACACCTGTGCTGGTCACATGAAGAGATCTATCCTGAAAGGTGATATCCTCAGAATATTCTTCAAGAGCCTTTGAGGGTAAAAATTGGATGGGTTTGCCTGAAAGAGGTGGGTGGAAGGATGAGACAGAGCCATTCTGATCTTTTCCATCAGTAGTACCAACATTAGGAAAAAGAAAGGAGGCCTAAGAAGGATCTTCTTTTCAGAAACAGCACAGGTAAAGTTATTTCACTTACATTAATAGAACCACAGATCCAGACTCTGCATCCCTGCAAAATTATCCATGTCCTCTGTGGGAGCTATATGGGAAAGGTCAGTCTGTCACTTTGAGACTGTTGGATGGGCACAGTCCTTACACTTAAGCTCAGCACCATCAAACACAGCAAAGATCAGAAACACCTGAAAATATTGAATGCAACAGCTGGTAGAACAACAGCATAACAAAAAGCAGGTGGAAGCAGCTGTGTGTGCTGCTAATGGATTCACTCTGTGTCTCCTTCTGAGGTGCACATCACACTCATGGATACACATAAGGGTTTTCAGACAATCAGCACTCAACCCTGAGGGACTATCTCTGTGTGGACTGGATGCATGTTGTACTCAGAAGTAGCTGCTTGCCTTCACCAGGTGATTTCTCTTCCATTTGACAGTTATCCATTCAGTGTTACTGGGATCAGTACACAGAGATGTTTTATGTCACTATAGGGTCTCCTATGGCCAAAGACAGAGCTGAAACCTCTGTGCCTGTGTTGTTGGACTTCACTGCAGGGGTGAAGTATGAGGTGTTACTGTGATGATGTGATAGGAGCAGCATTCCCAGGAATCTGGATAAGAATACTGAGTGGAATAATGTAAGTAGCTTCTCATGGGCTTTTCATGCACTGTTATTGCTGATGTATCTTGTCTGAGGCATATCCCATTATCCTAAGTTATTGCAGTGTTGGCTGAGGCCTGGTGTTTTTCCATGGATTTACATGTGACTGCCATGATGTGAAGGAACAGAGGGGGTCATACAATCCAGGTGATTTTCCTGAGCAGTAGTGAGCATGGGCTCTTGGTAGATGTCTGTGTTCTCTGCTCTTCTCAGGTGCCCCCCTCCAGAAAAACTCCTTACTGTAGTTTTTTTTTTTTTTTCCTTTAAACAGGCAAGGAATAATACTAGGGATAAAAACCTACAGTAAAAGGAAGTCTACTTCTTTGGTGTTTTGGAAAACATTTTTGTGAAGAGACTTTTAACATTTGTTTTTGCAAAGAGATACCTTAAAACACTGGCAATTGACAAACAGGCTGGGGTAGGGAACTGGGTTATATCAAGACTGTTTGGTGATGCATTGACATTTGGTGTCACGGCTCCATTAATCAAAAATATTTTGGAGGAAATTCTTCCTGGTTCATTCATGCACAAATAATTTACACTGGGAGCAGTGGGTCTAAACCTCTTTGGCAGACTGAATGGAGGAGCATGATGAACAGCTAGGCTGGCTCCTGAGTGACCAGACACTCACTGCCTTAACCAGGGCTCTCCTTCTTCCCAGGTATGCACTTCGTCTGTTGTGCCTGGAGGGAGCTCACAGTAGATATTTGTGAATGATAAAATAAAAGGGGGCTGAGGGCCCAGAGACTCAACAGAGGATCTTAGGTGAAAGAAAGCTCAGTTGTTAACCTTCCTGTGCCTGATATGTGGTTTGTCAATTAGGCAGCAGAAGAAGCTGAGTTGGTTGTATATTGACCTACAAGCATTAAACAACTGGCTGGGAGCCATATCCTGTGAAATCTGTACTGTCCTTTTGATTTGAAAAGCAGCACCACAGTTGTAGTTCCACTTAGGGTTTTTGAAACACAGGTTTTAGAAAAAAAAAAAAAAAAGAAAGAAAAGTGTCTTTTACCAGGTGCACTTTGACTATTTATTTGGAAAAAATAAAAAGGAGTTTGCACAGAAATATCCATAGTGTTCCAAGGGTTATTAACATGCATAGCCATGCCTGGCTTGACCGTGCAGTGTGCTCCTAGACAGAATGACAAAGCTGGAAAAATGAAGTCAAGGAAATATGAGCTGATTTATTTTTTATGTGTAACAAGCTAAACCTTGATCCAGTGCATCTGTGGAGCAAAAGAATATTTATTCAGTTCCACCATCGAAAACACTGAGAAACACGAGGTGAGTGTGAATTGTCTCAGCTGAACTCATGTATTCTCCAGACATAATTAAACACTGGCCCAATTTTTAATGTGGGCTACTTAATTGGATGTCAGAAATTCCACATTTGGAGGTTCAGTTTGACCTTTAGTTACATAAAAGAAGCATTTAAGAGTCTCCAGTGAGTGTCAGTGTCTGAATGCAGATGCCTTATTTGAAAACTGTGCTCCTTTACAGTGATGCATTCCAGGAGGAGAAAGCCCTGATCCTGCAAACAGTTTGGAGCAGGCTTCAGCTTGCTGCCAGTAACACCAGCTTGTTGGAATCCACTCATTCCAGGGAATGGCATGCTAGTAAATACAAGCAGATGGGAAAGCAGTTTCAGGATTCAAAATTAGCATGTGCTTTTTCTCCCATCTAAATACATACAAATTTGTGAATATAATTTCAAGGTAGGAGTCCAGAAATGAAAGCTCAGATAACCATTTTTCTCAGATGCCTGAGGATTTGCAGAGGAAACATCAAATCAGTTACAGTGAGACTTCAATTAAGTGGTGGGACTTATTAAAGCTGGTGTGACCACGTGAAAAATGGGACTTTGGTATACACACAAGGTCATTTTTGATCCAGCCAGCCCAGAGAAGATAAATACCACTGAAACTTGGCAAGATTAGCTGGATTTCAATCCACCTAGGAAAGAAGCAGAGGATATGAGCAAGTATTCTTAATCACAGCTATTGGAGATGTTGGTAATGCCTAGTGAAATGTCCTGAAGGAACACCTCTGTGATAAGGAAGTCCTAAAACCCATGAAGGTGTTTGCAGTGAAGCTTTATCTGTGCCCCAAGACCTGGAGAGACTCTTGCAGCTCCTGCTGCTCCAACTTGCCTCCTACCAATGCATGGCTGAACAGGGTTAAAGCCTTGGGCAGCAGGTAATCCACACGCTGCCAGCACAGCTCCAGTGTAGGCTCATGTGGGATGGACCTCACAGATAACACAGATCCCAAAGGTGTCTCAGAGATCCCTTTGCACATGGGCTGTGATTCCCTTTCTTTGGTTAAAAAATAAGCTAGTTACAACACCAGGATATTAACTCATCAAGGGAAATGGTTTGCTGGCTGGGTATTAAATGCTGGGAGCTGCTTACAAAGTTTAGGAATGAAGTGAGGATCTCCAGACTTAGGTTGGGTATGTATATGCAGGTCCCTGTTTGCTGTGATGTTATGCTGAAACATCCAAACTGATGTTCTTGTTCCCATACTGATTTGTTTGGTCAACTCAATTTGGGTAAAAATGTCATCAGTAAAAGGCATTGCTCACTGCAGTGTGCTCCTCACTTGCCAACTACAACTTGGCAGGAACAAGCAGGCAAGGTCATTAGTGTGGTACCTTCTGGAGAAGGATGCAATGCACTCCATACAAACTGCAAAATCCAAGGAGTGTCAGACTACCAGTGTAGAGTCTTTTCATTTGCTGAGCCACAGGGGATGGTAAAAATCTGCAGATAATTTCTCAACTTTAAACAAATGTTCTTTCTGTGTACGGCTTGCAATTCACACAGGGTAAATGTCCACAGGAAAACAAAACTCAGTGAAAATTGGGCTGTCAGTCAGCACTGAGTGTGCTCTCTAACTTGAATTGCATCCATATTACTCACTAGGGCAACTGTGTATATGTAAAACAATTTGCACAATTTGAACTGGCTGGTCTAATTGTATGAAGTACTCAAGCAAACAAAGAATTCCCCAGGAAAATTATGTTTGTCTTTAATTCTTTCTCTCACTGTATCTGTTTATACAAAAAGTTTCACAGATAAAGAAATGGAGGTTCTTTCCAGGCAAAATATAACACATTAAAAATAATACATAGAATGGATAAATGTAGTATTTTGATCATAGCCTATGGAATATGCAGGGGAGCAATCTACAGTTTTGGTGTTCTAGTGGTTCTTAAATCATAAATTGATGTCTGCAATATTATGACCAAGGCTTCAAAAGTAAAGACAGTTACAAAATATTTTTAAGCAAAAACAACTTAGGATTCATATTTCCAAGTTTTTGTCTGTCATTCTGTGGACTAAAGGCACTAAGAACTTTGTGGAGCTAAAAGGAACACTGAAATTCTCAAGATTCTCCTTTTTTTTT
>VXBI01004465.1:490307-634333 GCA_013397375.1 Toxostoma redivivum
TTTTTTTTTTTTTCTTTTTTTTTTTTTTTTTTTTTTTTTTTTTTTTTTTGGAAAATGCCCACCCAGTATCAGAATAAGTAGTAAAAAACCATGAGTGTGACAATCCTCTTGTCACACCGAATTTCCTGCACTTATGTTTTTTAAACAGATGATGGCCCTGGTGAGAGGGTGAGACTGTGTACAAATGTTTGTGGTTGAGAGCCCAGTTTTCCAAAGAGAAGTCCAGAACACACAATACGTCACCTGTTTGTACTCCAGCTCCATGAGGCAACGAAGACAGAATTATCCAGCCTTTCCAGATCAGCTCTCCCGTGGGGCTTTAGAGCTGAGTTTTGGTCTCTGCAACACACAAAAATGTTTCCCCACATGAATTAAAATATTACTTCTTGGCTGTACAGCGTGCTACAGGCTTTATCCACTGGTGTTACACTTTTATACTGTTTTAAGCATTCCCAAACTAAGGTGGGGAGATGGGCTTGCCAGCATAGTATTAGTCTGCCTTTGGCTCAGGAAGTGTTTGCATTTCTTGTTATTACTGCTAAGCAGATTATTCACCATTTATGTGAAGGAAATTTATCATGTCCTGTAATATACCTAATGAGAGGCAGAGGGGATTTTGCCAAGTGAGGTTACTCTACCTCCAATTTGGATCATTTTTATGACTGACTTTGGGGGCAGCAGAAGGCAGACCAAGTGTGGGTGCTTTTATTGATGTTATGTGAGTTTAGAGCCCAAGTAAATACCTGGGCATGGCAAAAGAAGGGTTGCTGCTGTCTGTAGTAGCTCTGGAGAGTATCCAGTGAATGGTACAAACAAAGGCTTTACTAAAATGAGGACTGACACCAGCGTGTGTGCTGCTTCTGTGCCTTTCTGGTAGAACTTACTCCCAGTTTGTGAAGGGAAATCTTTGCCTGTGAGAATGAATGACTTCATGACAGCTCAGCAGCAGAATCAGCCAGTGTCAGACATCCCAATGGGAATGTTTATTCTGCCCTGTGGCGTCCATACCAGGGCATCTATTTCCTCCCTTCCCACTTGTACTCCCCTGGGCCTGCTGTGTGGGCACACCTGAAACAAAGGCCTGGTGCTGGCTCCTGGACATGGAGCAAATCCAGCAAAGGTAGATTGGTTTTAAAGCATTTTCTGTCCATCTGAGCAAGCACCATGCGCTGTTGGGACTTCAGCTAGAGCTTTCCTGCTGAGCCCAGCTTTAGGGCGTTCTCTGCACATGCATTTTCAGTGACAGAACTCCACAGTTCTGCAACGTGGATCCAGTTATGCCAGGATAAATTCCAGTGTAATTTGTTTTGCTGATATGCCTTTATTGATTTTTAAAACCTAAATGCACAATTCTGTTTTGAAAACCTAGTGACCCTTCTGGAAAAGCTGTGGAGAGTCTGGACCTCTGGGAGTATCTTTGTGGAATACCCTTGTTCCTATTGTTCTGCACTGTGGTCACCTCTGTCTGCTTCTGGAAGCATCTGCTGAGACCTAGAGGAATTTGTTGGCAGGAACCAAGGCAAAGTTTTCAATCTGATTATTTTAATCCCTGTTTTATTTTTGGAGAGGTGGCTGAAAAGAAGCAATGTGGCTTCCCCAGTGAAGCTGTGTTCTTTGGCATTGCCTTAGGAGTCCCATTAGCTGCTCAAATTAAAAGGTTCTGGTGTGTTACTAGAACAGCTGTTTTCATTAAACTCACTCATTTAGGATACAACAAATAAGCCTTTAATCTAATGTGTTGATCAGTGACAAGTCAGCAAGTTCATTGAAGGTGTTACCAGCTGAGGAAATGTATGTTTGCTGCTGCTTAGTCGAAACAAAGGGTTTTCCTTTGTTGCTTTACAAATGTTCTCCAAGGTCCTGTCCCAGACTCATTTTGGGTCTCATCTGCCATTATATGTGAGGAAAACGTTATAGCTCACAGCTAGGGATTGTTATGGCTCATCAATAATCTATACTAATTTCAGTTGAATTTGAGGGGGCATGAACCTAGAGCAAGGGATTTCTTTTTTTCACTCTCCTTCCACCTTCCCCCCACCTTTTTTAATGTAAAAAGGCTTTAAAAATTCTAAAGTAATTTTACAAATAGCAGTCAAATTATAATAGTGCTTTCTTCTTTCTCTTGCTACTCTGAAAATTAACTCAATTTCTTTTTCTTTGCACATGAAGCTGAAACAAATATTCCATTTACAGTAACCATGGCTGGCACATGTAAGAACCAAAGTCTTGCGGGTCTTCGGGATTCAGATTTGGGAGGAAAAAGTGGTGACACTAATCACAGCCTTGGCATTTTAAACTGAGAGCTGTGGTCTTTTAGGGTCATGTCTACTCAAATGATCTTCAACTAGCAGTTAACAGCAGTGCTGTTTGTATTTTCCAGGCTGATTCTACCTTTGATGGTCTGTTTTTTCTCTACCTGCATGCCCAGGAAAAGACAGCCCCGAGTCACTTCAGATTAGGTAAGTTTTCTTTGGGATGGGAAAACCCAAAAGCCTTAAGCTGAAAACTCAAACCTAACATGAATCCATACCAAACCAAATAAATCTGGAGATCCATCTGTATCCTGGTATCTCTGAAAAATGGCAAAAGCTTAGCATATCCTAGGGCAGCAATCCAGCGAATGTATTTTATATGAAGGACCAGCTTTGTGAAGTCTTGGTGCATTTCCCACAAATCTTCTTAAAGGTAATGCTAGTGTTAATAATACTCCAAAAGAAGCAGATATGGATGTACTGACACCCAGTACACTGTTTATTTAGCCTTTTTTTTTTGGTCAAAATAAAGTCTCTCAAAACAGCAGGCCTAGAAATTGGTGTTTCCTTCCTTGAAGCAGCATCTGGGTAGTTTGATTCTGATCACTGCATAAAGGTGAGTGTCCACACCTTGAACTGAAGACCACTGTCTAAAGGTAGGTGTCCACAAAAATGAACTTCCTGGGCTTGTACTTGCACTTGTTTATATAACTTTTAGTTTCCCTACATATTTAGGAGTAGTTTCTATCTGAAATATTTAATAATTTGAGCTGCTGGAAAACTGAAAACTCGTCTTCAAAGTTAAAAGACTAAAGGAAAACTGATATGTCGTTGTTATTGTCATTGTTTTGTCAGCATTATAGAAAGCTATCATCACTTTTATAGCTGAGAGCTACACTTTGCACGGTTACAAAGACTGCTGGTGGTCAAGGAAATGGAATAATCCTTTTGAGAAGCACTTTAAAATTCCAGAGTTGGTGTAGTGGTGCTTTTTCAGGTCTTTAAGTAGAACTGTTCTCCTGCTTCTAAGCTTGTCCCTGCCCTCCCCAAACTTGGTACCTAATAGAATTTAGATATTGAAGTTTAAAACTCCAGTAATCATGAAAAATGTCAAGTGCTAGGTATTTTTTTTTTGCCAAATACATATGTTTGTACTGAAAAATCCTAAATACAAGTGCTTTTGGGACCTGATTTGTTATCATAGTGGTGGGTATAGCAGACCAGTGTCAAGCACGATGGTTATACTTTGATACTTGTATGATCTTGCAATCACCCTATTCCATTACATTATCACATAATGGAACAAGCAATCCCTGTGTGATCAGCCTGTGTATGATAGACAGAAACACAGTCTTGCCAAAATTAAATCATCTAAAGGACTGGAAGTGATCTAAAGTAGGAAGGAACAGGACAATGCTTCCCAAAAACCTCTGCTGAAGGTTTTCTCACATCAGTTGTCATGACAATAGGTGGCACCCTCATGCCTATAAATATCATGTTTGATGGAACTAGGCTTCCTTGCACTTACATACTGCAATTTCTTTAACCAAAATTATTGAAATTGAAAGCAAAAGCAAGTCAAGAAAGCAGAATATTCATTAGGGAAAGGGGAGACGCCTGAAAAACAAAAATGTAAACTCCATTTTGACTGTTGATTTTTAAGACAAAACTGAACTACCAGTTTAGCAGTTTAAAACTAAACTGCTGTTCTGTTCTGAGGCAGTTGAGAATTTTGAGTGTGGGGCTGCACTGAGCAGTGCACACAAACTGTGTCCTCCTGTGCTTTATAGCTGAGGATTTGGACCCCTTAGGGATTACTTCAGAAGAAACAGGGTGTGTCCCGTTTTATTTGCTGTGTTACAGAAAGCCTTGGGTGCATGGGATATCCAGGCAATCTCGAAGCTCACACCTGCACACAAAATCAGAAAGGGAATCTTAAAAAAGAAAGGACTTCTCTCAGTAGAGTTTTTGTCACTTTTACTTCCAATGTGAGTCAAAACCTGGAAAAAAATATTAACCAGACTTTGTCAAGCCACAGGCATCTTGGCTTGTGGTTTGGATAAATGTCCAGGTCATTTCTTACTCTATCCTGCTTCTCTGCTGAGATAGAGAGGAGGTTAGGAAGTGGCAGAAAAGAGAACATTAAAAAAGCCTAAATGCATTGTAGAACAGAGGAAGGCCACCACATATTAGGAAGTGTGAAAGACACCTGCTTTTGTTGATTTTGGTGATACAACTGGCTATGAGAAGTTTTGCTAAGCCTAAATTTTATGCATTTTTTTATTTTTGTGAAAAAGGTGTTTAAAAATCTGATGTAATTCCAAGGACATAAATTGTCTTATGCCTGCAGATGGCCCATAAAATTTGCAAAGCCTTGGCCATTTATAATCTGGAATTGGATCAGAAAAAGCTTCAGGATTCATTGAACTTTGCTAGTCTTGGCAATGTCTGTGTTACACTTTTGCTGGGATTTTACTTCATCCTTACATTGCAAAAGTAACATCTTAGGATAGTAAAGCCAAACTAAAGGGGAAAAAGAATGGATGGAGGGAATGAGGTTCCATTCTAATTTGAGTCTTAACACAGCTGTTCTCTTAGCTAAAATTTTGCTGAAGTAGCTATGATGTTCTAGGGAAAATTAAAATTTCCAGTGTTTCAGGAAATGTTTTTTATTTGGACCTCTCTTCATTTCCCTTTCATCATCTCAGGCTAATTTTTGCAAGTGTTTTTGTGCAAAGCAGTGTAATCCCTGGACAAATTATATTCCTTGGGATGAATGCTGTCTCCAGGTCCAGGTTTTGATGCCAAAATGGAATTGTTTTCTCCTTAGCATTTGCTCCTCAGCAGGTCTGGTTTTAGGCAGGTGGTTACAGATCCAAAAGGGACCAAGAGACTACTGCAAGACAGTTAAGTCTATCACATTGCACTTAAATGATATCAAATGAAGATGCTTTACCAAACACTTTCATCTGCTCATCTTGCACTGACAAATACCTTGATGCCACTGTTAAGGGTTTCTATTCCTTGAATTTCACAAGATGGGAAAACTCATTCAGTTCCCCAGGATGCAACTCCTGTCTTGAAAAATCTAAACAAGTTGGACTTCTTTTTTTGTCCTACATCTAAGTCTTAGTTTGTGACAGTGACCTGCAGTCCTTCAGAGCAGCAGGATCATTCTTTAGCCTCACTGGGAATGAGGAGGAATATTCTGTTTCATCAGGTGCTTTCTCTATCCTGAAGTGGGAACAGATTGTGCAAGAAAAGTGTTATCAGAATACCACCAGCCTTTTCTTCCTGTGAGCAGCAGGCTACCAAAGGGAAGCAGCAGCTGCTGAGGATCATGTTTAATGCTTGGAGAGTAGGGAGAACACTGTCTCATTCCTGTTACTGGTCTCCCCTTGGGTAAAGAGCAATTTGTAGGGAGAAACTTCTGTGAAACTTCTAAATATCTCTTACTGTGAGCTCCCAACAAAGTATTCCAGGGCAGCAATATTAGTGGGAAACTCATCTGATGGAACCAGGACATCAGGCAGATAGAGGTTCAATATAACAAAGGGGTTCATTTGTTCATGTTTCTGTGGTTCTCTTATCACTGGCAGTAGCCTAAAGGGTAGAAAACCCTTTTGATTTCATTCAGTCAGTTTTGTCAATTAAGTAGAATTCTTCTTTCATTTCTCCACTTTATTTTTACAAACATCTAAGTGCATCATCAACTGCAAATGCAATTAATACATCCTATTATTTGCACTTCATCTTAACCTGGCTTTAATTGATGAGCGATTTTGTGATTGATTTTGTGATTGATTGTGAACACCATTACTGAGGTGTTCCTTGCCACAGGGATGGCAAATCTCTGCTCAAAAATGTCTTAGCAAGGCCCAACTTCCTGCAACATTCACCAGAGTATCCAAAGGATGACAGATTCCTTGTGCACTCTTTCTTTCTCTGCTCTCAGTGGGAGAGAATTTGGAATGTCTGGAGCACACTGCACCCTGGCATTGGTGCTGGCACCACCCTCTGCCATTTCCATAGCTTTCTTTCAAGATGTATTATTGAATTTTTTCAGAATGTGTCACTTGTTGTGCTTTTCATATCTGGATATAGAAGACGTTAATTTCTGAGTACTATAAGAAGATAGTTCTAACAGTGCAAAATTTAGGCACAGAAGTAAATACCACAGTGTATCAAGCACTTGAAGAACCCTTACTTATAAGAAGGAAAGGGCCTATTTACAGCTCATTTGTACATACACAAAGTATTAAGTATTCTGCCTTTCTGATCTTCAGGTCAAATTTTGTATTATAAACCCCAAACCAGATTGTGTGGTTTGCAGGGAGCTGTAAAACGAAATGAAGCACATTAAAACTACATTTTTGGTCTAATTGCATTTTCCAAATCCATGTATTAAACATGAATATAATAGCCCAGGTTTCAAAACCAGCAGTGTTCTCCTTAGAAACCAGCATCTTTGTTTGCAAAGGAGTTCCCAGAATTGCAGTGCTCTCATGCCACGCTGAGGTGGGTGTGGCAGGTGGGACTCTGGCATTCAGGAGCACTGGGACAGCTCAGGACATTGGGAGCAATGTGAAGGTTAGAGGTAATGTGCATGTTTGCAACCTTCATTGCAAATTTCTCAAAATGAGTTTCTCAGCTGGGGACTCAGGTTGAAGTTCTAGACTTCAAGGATGTAAATACTTTTCTAGAAATAGCTCTTGGTGTCTCTGTGATGCATTACTTTCTGGTTGTGGGCTGTGCCCCTTTGCAAATCCTCAGACACTCCAAGTCCCTCCATGCATGTGACATTTCCACAGGAGCTGTGGGGACACAGCAGTTGGGCTGACCACTAAAATGTGCTATTTGATTGGCCATAGGCAAACAAATAAGGTTTTGGTCAAAGTGGTTACCAAAGACCAAAGTGACATGCTAGCTTTTCTGGAAGTCTTGTGAGTACTGGGGAGCTTTGGGTTTAGCTGGAAACCTTGGATGTCATTACTGAGCCACTGTGCTTTACTTAAGAGCTTTCCTTCGGTGTAAGGTTGAAAGGTGAAGGAAAGAAATCCCAGACCTGCACACCATGCTGCAGAATACACATATTTCTCTGGAAGAGTCCCCCACCAAGCTGACACTAACCCTGACAGCCAGATGTGCAACTCAGATGAGACAAAAACCAAAATAGACTGTGGTTTACAACTGCTTGCAACAATAAACAAAGCATATCAAAGGATCCCTCAAAACACACTTTCTCTGTAGAAACCTACATGGTTTTATTATTCTAGTATCCAGCTTTAAAGCATTTTTGTCATTTTTGTAGAAGAAGAATTAAATAGTTGCAGATTCCAACCAGGGACAATTGTCAGGGACTGGACTGGCCTTACTGGTCAACCACATCCATCCCAGTGAGACTATGCATTGTCAGCAAAAGTTTCCTTAAGGATGATGTTACTTGCCAAAATCTGCTTTCTTCAGTTTGTGATGCATTTTTATGGGCTTATTACTTACATAAAGCTCTCCCCACTGCCTCATGCAAATAATAGAGGATACCCTTTTATGTAGCCCCAGTTGGCCTGTGCAATAGTCAGTCTTTCACTTGAGTGCTGGTGAATTCTTTTTGTTAAACAGAATGAAAGAGGAGCATCCATCCCCTTATTTGTTCTTAACTGTTTTCTCCAGGTAAACATAAATATCACAAATTGGCACGACAAAATGTCGTAAGTCTTGGAAACACATTTCAATATGAAAGCATATAAAATGTATATGGTGTAAATTGGAAATGTTGCCCTGCAGAAAATTAATTCAGCTTTGCAAACCAATCTGGATGAAGTAACCTGGGAAGGGGAAAGTGAGAAAAGCTACTCTAATATGAAAACAAGTGAAGCTTCTGTTTCAACCTGCTTTTTTCTTGAATCTATTTTAAATCTTTAGCATTCTTTTAGCCTCCAGATTTCTATAAAGTTGAAAGATGCTTTGTTCTCCAAGGCTGGTATCACCTTACTAGGAAAGCCATGGAGGAGGACTCATAATGTCTTCTATTATACAGCTCTATCTCTACTTATGTTGACATGAAATTCTTTGCTAAAGTTCTGGCAATAAAATTAGAGAAACTTATTCCCTAAATTGTTTCAGCTGATCAAGCAAAATTTGGAATTCTTTCTATGTCCTGAAACTTCAGAAAGTTAATAGTTTGTGTTATCCTGACTCAGTCAAACTCTTGTCATTTTCCTGGAATCTTTGTGGGCTGAAATACTTGGGTATTTTTACTTTTGCAGACATGTGCATTCTCCTGTGGAATTAAATGTGAGAAAATTTTAGTTGTATTTTATTACTTCAGAAAGAACAGACAAAATAATTGTTCTTGGATTAGTTTCTTCTGTTCTGGCCCTTCCCTTTTCACCTTGGTGTATTACTGCTTAGGGCTCTGGCTTTCCCTCCTCAAGCTAGGCGTAATCATCAGGCAACAAAAGATATAGGTAATTCTTTCACCCACCCATGCTAGATCTTCAGGTTTCAAATGGCTATCCAAAATGTCAGAATTTCCTTGGTTCTTAGAGATCACATTTTAGGAAGCCAGTTGTTAAGGGAGGACATCAGGAAAGAAATTCCTGTAAAGAATTCCTGTTAATTCGCTGAGTTACAGGAGAATGAAGGGGCCGAGGCAAATGAGAGTCCTTGTCACAGCAGCCTTTGTCTCAGCTGGGTGGTACTCCAGATGGCAAAGTGGAACCTGCTCTTCTTTAACATTGAAGATGAAGCTCCCTAAGAAGGTGAGATAGAGGAAAAAATGGCAATCAATCAAAGCAGATCTGCCTGTCAGAGTTAGTGGCTGTAAAATTCTGAGTGTGAACAGCTGTGACCTCTGGAGTTTTAAGACGAGATGAAAATGTTCAGAAAGTAGAGAAAGGACACCCTTTCTAGGCTATACAGGTGCTTCTGCTCACTGTCCTGAAGCCCCAAAGAGCTTGACATTGTTCATTGCACCACAGCATGGCTACAGGAACAGGGAGAGTTAATCCTGGCTGTTAAACAAGACACTGAAGAAGGCCAAGAGCCTGTGCCCCCACATTCTGGGCAGACACTGACCCTGGTGTCACCTGTGAGAAGGACAGATAGTGTTTCCTGGGAATCTTTATCATAATCTGCCTGTTTACTGTTACTGCTCTAGGTAAGGCAGTAGCTGGCCCACTGTGGCACTCTTTTCCCAGTATTCCCAATAGACTTGTCAATGAGTGGGAGCAGGCTGGGGGCTGGAGTGCTTTCCTAACTCACTGGATAGTCTTTACAGGCTGCAGCAGACAAGTTCTTGTGGTCATGGCATTAAAATATTACGAGCTTTGTTTTGAAACAATGACACAGAAATGTTCGCAATGACTCCTTGTGCAGTGGTTTGGGATTTTAGCTCATGTCTGGAAACCACAGTTTCTAGATTGCAGGACAGCTCATAGCTTAGGCATTTCAAAAGTGACTATTAACTGGAATGTTGGTTTATATAACTGTGTCTGTGTTAGTTCAAGGTTTGTCCTCTTGCAGGTGGCAGTGCTGCTGGGCAGGGAAGGGGGAACAGGAGGAAACCTCTCACCATTCATTTTGCGTGGGTGCGGTGGAAATCCAAATTTTGACTAACCCACCATGTCTGGAATTAATCTCTCTGGCAAACCAAGTACACTCATGGCAAGAAATTATATTTGCTGTGCTGAAACCTTTCCTATAGGGCTGATCCAGCTTCTTATGAGGTCAATGGAAAAGCCTTTATAGGCTTCACTGGGTGAAGTGTGCTAAGTGGGCTCTGTAGGTTCTTAAGTCTTGAATGGATGCAAGAGCCTCTGTTCCTTTCTGCAGTTCCTTCTGCAAGTGAGTAGGATCAGAAAGCACACTGAGGGGGTCAGAGACCCTTTGCTAAGAACAAGAGATACCATCTCTGCTGGGGGGCTTGGTCATATTTTTTTTATTCCGTAATTAGCTAAGGCAGAGCAGTTAGGCAGTCCTTACAGAACACTGTGAACTAAATACAAGAAATAACAGCGAGAAATTACTTCAGTCTGACCTTCTGCTCCTGCAGAGGAGCTGCACTGCACCTGTCCATCGAGTACCCAGCCTCAGGCAGGGCTTTACACACCTCTCCAATTACCTGCTTTGCACAGGGCTTCTTAGAGATCTCAGGTTAAGAGCTCTGCTTTTTTCTTTTCCCTCACCTTCACTGTTCATGAAACTAAGGTGTGAGTTCAGCACCACCAATGCCAGCTGGCACAGTGGTGCCCAGCTCTGCTTCCTTATGGAATTCCTGCTGGAACAAACCCACACAGCTCCTGCTCTGTGGAACAGCACAGCTTCTGAGCATGGGGCCACAGAAGGGCAGAGAAGACTAAAAAGCAGGGACTATGGGACTATTATTTGCCAAAGACATCATGAGCTGCAAGAATCTGTGTACACTCTTCCAAATTCTTGTTCAAATTCAGAGCATGTCTGAGCTGCCTATCGAGACACCAAGGAGTGAGAAGACATTAGGGAAGAATGACAGGCAAGAGACTGTGTTCAGAACACAATTTGTTTGTTTTGCTTGTCCTTCTTCAAGATGAAGATGAAAGATTCTTCAAGCTGTGTGCTCTTCTGCTTTCATTGCCACTTTTTGTCCTGCCAGGAGGGATGTCTGCTGCAGATTTGTGCCTCGGGAATGCAGTAGGGAGGCCAGGAACAGACACAGAACAGCAGCACACTCAGTTCAGTGGAATACAATGAACTTGGGGAACAGCTGCTTCCAGAGGACCAGACACAGAAACTCAGTGAGGTCTCAGTTCTGGACAAACACAGCAGGACCAGAGTGGCTATCCTGAATTTTTCTAAAGCTGTCTTTCCAGGCTCACTAAATAGCAATACCAGCTGAAATATTAAAAAAGAGAAAACCATAGTATTACCACTGAATTATTTTAATTTGATTTCTCATCCATTTCGTTTGAAGGTGGCTCATTCTGTGTTGTTTTAATCCTTTTGGAATTGGATGCACTTAAGATCCCTCACAAGAGGAACACCAAACTTCCTCCAGTGCCTAATTAGTGCCTGTATCTTCAGTTCTCAACGTTTTTTAAAAATTTTTCCTCCTATCACAATTAGAAAACTTAACTGCAATCAGACCTTTTACCTTAAAGGTAGTATCTGACTGGCAGAGCCAAATATTTTCTACAAGAAATATTGAATAATTCCTAACGCAGTGGTGTGAAATGTAAACTGTAAATTGGTAGAAATGTAGTAAAATGAAAGCTAATGGACCCTGCTGTAGAAAATTAGAGCTGCATTCATAGCTGAAACCCTCCTGTCAGGAAATGTGGTGACATGCTTTCTTCATAATCATGAGTTAGCAGAGTTTACAGCACCCTGGACCCGTTGTAGATATTTGCCAGAGTTGAATTTCTGCTCAGACTCCGTGCATCTGAAGATTCATGGACAAAACAGGGACAGCAATCCTTTCTTCTGGGTAGATCTTGGATTTCTTTGTAAAATGCAGAATTCTGCTACTACTTCAAAAGTAAGAAAACAAGAATGAAAGGGTTTTAAGATGGATTTTACCTTGACAAATGAGTCGTGCATTTTAATGCACCATAAACATGTAACCCTCACCTCTCCTGCATTGCAAGGTAACATATTGTTTTGTTTTCAGTTTACCTCCCACCTTCCAACTGTTGTTCTGTTTTCCATTACTGCAACTTGCAGTGTAACAACAGAATCGTTGAATCATATGAGAAGGGCCCAGCAAATCTTATTTGTTCCACCAAAATTCCTTCCATGTGTTGAAGCTTCCTTTTTTTTCTTCTGCTAATTTTTGTCATGTGCTTAATTTTAGTCATTTCTCCCACACATTGAAGGCCAGCATCCTTCCCTCACCACTGACAGGTTTCGAGGCCTTATAAGAAGTAACTGAAGCCTTGTTGGATTTACCACATCCTTAGAAGAATGTAACCATGTGCATAACTTAAAGCTGCCCTCACAAAGAGGGGAGAGCAGAAGAGCAAAACAGAAGAGCAGGAAAATAGGAGTTGGGCTGGAGAATGTAATGGTGATTCTAATTAGAGATGCTAAATGATACAAGAAGAGAACAAGACAAGAGCTAGGCCTCTCACTAATATTGGGGGAACGTGATTTGAAATTGGCTGTTGAGACATAAAATCAATTACCTGGATTCAAATGAGGGAAAATGTTGCACCTCCAAGGTAAACTGAGCAAATTCCCATGGGATGGTGCCAGGCAGTGTGGGGTTTTGAGCACGTTTCTGCTGGAGGCCCTTTGAAGTCTCTCAGCTTGAGCTCAGGATCATACAGGATTTGGGCAGGAACTACTGTGCACTTCATTTGCTCAACACAGCATTTTGTGCATGTATGTTTAGAGGCAGATTTCCAAGCTTTGAATACCTCTTTCCTTTGCAAAAGGATAATTTGGGTCATTGGTCTTCAAAGAACTTTTTCCAACAACGATTTTGATTTGCTCAAGGAAAGTGAATGAGAATTCTATTAGAAGCAAATGCATAGCAGAGACATCTACTACTGCCCTTTAACTGCTGGAGACTTTGCTCTTGTGCATTTTATTCATCTCATAAAAAACAGCTTAGAACCTTGTAAAAAAAAATATCACAGAAAAGATGTGAGACTTAGCACAAATATATACCACACACATAGGGTGGTCTTTTCCTTGCGTGTATCCAATAAACTTCCCTTTTTTCTTCATGTTGTTTTTGCCAACTTCCCATTGTTTCCTTATATATGAATTTCCTTTGGCTTTGGCCATGCTACCCCCATTGTTGTTGTAAGCTTTTTTTCTCTCTACAAATTTATAGCTCCCCAATAAAAAAAAGAGTGAGGATACACTTTATTAGCAGAGCCAAAGTATGTAAATGTTTATAAGAAGCAATGCTTATAGTAATCCTAAGTAAACTGTAAGAACATATAAAACTTAAATGCTTAAAACTTTCTGGACATTACATTTTGGTCCAGGATTAGAACTTTTGTTAGCCAAAATGTTAAGGATTAGAGAACTGGAGCTGCACCCCAGTGCTGTCCTATGTAAGTTTAGAATATGGAAGGTTTTTTAAAGCAGCATTTGAAAAAATATTTGAGAATGTTTTGATGATATTTACAGCCAAGTCCCAGAGGGATCTTTGCATTCTTCAGTTGGGTCAAAGGCCTGAATTTAGAGAGGTGGAGGATCCAATGGGCTTCTCATGGCCAGGCTCCCATCAGTACAACTTCTGTCACAGTTGCGCTGATCTGCAGTTGCTGTTCCTCATTGCCATTCTCATGGAGAAGCCAAAGACTGTGGAATGTGGATGCAGAAGCATGGTCTAAATTAGCTGTCTTTTGCAAAGCAGAAGTTTGCTTTTCAACACAGTCTTTAATTGCACAGAAGAAGTTAGGCAGAGTATTTGCACCAGCATGCTACTTATTATCAACGTGGTTTTCATTTGAGGACTTCTTTTTTTTCAAATCTGTTTGAGAGTACTCCCTTTTCTAAGATGTTGTGCTTTATTTTCTTAATCTTAAGATCACTCAAATTTCCTGTAGAGGAATAATTCATCCATGACCCTCATCTATCTGTTTTATTGTGCTATTTCTCATATGAGATGAATTTATGGTGCTGCCTTTTAGCATAGATGAAGGCTTTCAAGGGTCAGAAAAACCTGTGCAAATCACTGTTTTGATGTGCTGGATATTACTGGTCTTTAAAAAGCATACCTGTATCCCTTTCTGGAGGCAATAGCTACAGCTAGACTGAAATATTCTAGTAAAAAAATTATAATTTTGACCAATAAGCCTATGTTGCCATTCTTTGTAAGTACTGCAGCAGCCTCTGTAAGTTGATTTTTCTCTTTTAACTTTTTCTTTTTTTTTTTTTTTTTTCTTTTTCAAAAATGAATTTTTTGTTGGGAAAGAAAAGTGCTATGTTAGCATGACTGTGCATTTTACCAAAACACGAATAAATCCCAGTGAGTTTTTGAAAGCAGTTGGTGAACTGTAAAGTTGGCTGGGAAGTAGTAGGAATTCCATGAGATTCCCCCTTACAGGCTATAGTGGGTAGGGTGTGCTTGTGCTCTCAAGAGTCATTTCTTCTTTGTCCCATCTCATGGCAACTTCCAGGTATCTGAAATTTCTCTTTATTCTGCCTTGGAATGAAGACAAGTCCATGCAAACCAGTGGCTCTTTCACATGCTTTCACAAAAAACAGTGACTTCTATTTCAAATTGAAAAACCAAAGTTTTAGATCAAATTCTTTTTTCCTGAAAGGGACTAGAGAACCCTCCTCTGTGTTAGGAACATTACCACCAAAATCTCTTTCCATGGGAAATTTAACAGAACTGTATCCTTTTATGAAGGAAATCTGTGTGAAAGATATCCTAGCCATCTCCTCCAAATATTTCACAAACATTTTTAATCATCTTATTCGGATTTGCACTTGTGGCTGGGTTATGTGTCTGCAATGAAATGTGTTGTTACTCCCTTGGACAGTTACTGTTTCTCTGTGGAGTCTGAAATGAGAATATTTCCTGGGTTGGTACCTCTTTTGTGCTTCTTCTCACCTCCTTCAAGCTAAGCCACCAAGGAAGTGTCTCCAGTGAAATCTGTGTTTATCCACTGCAGCTTGTTCTGCTGACTGCAGAAACACTTCACACTTGAACAATGTATTGAACCCTCCTAACCTGGGTCTTTTCTCAATGATCCTCTCTATCCTAAACTCAACCAAAGAAAAACTGGTTTTATTGAAGCTCAACGTTGAAATCTTCATTACTTAAGTGGGTTTGATACAGGTTTACAGTCAGACCAAAGAAAAAGGACTTCACAAATGTCCAGTAATAATATTTCCTTTTCACTGGTCTCCAGCTGTAGTTGTGTCTCTTTTACAGCCTGTGTATCTTTGGTGGTCTTAAACCCAGAAGACTCCTTCCAGAGCTCTGGTGCTCATGCCAGATGCCTGCAGTGAAATTCAAGGGTGGTAGGAATGGGCTCCAACCATTATACAACCACAAAAATCTCCTGATGATTCAGAAATTTCATTTAAACAATAAAATGCAGGGCACAGATAACAGAGAAAAGAAGAAAAAAAATAAGATGCAAGTGTCTCTTCCTTACATTTCATAGCTGACATCTGGTGTAACTAAAGATTTCATTAGTGCAGCTGTTGTCCTGCACTGTCTGCTTTATACTCAATTCTTCCTATGAAAATGTAATTCACTAAATCTGGGCTGACTGCATTGAATGTCCTGTTCTTAAGATACTTGGGTGACTGGGGGGGTTGCTCTCACTTTATAGATCAGGCTATTATCTGTAGAGCTTTATAGGATAGCAAAAAGGGATAGTGGTGGTAGAAGTTACTTGAGTCAGCAGCTGAGGGGAAAAAAGGAATAAAAGATTGAAACATTTCTTTTTATATGCTTGGCAATAAAATTGAGACCAAAGGCCAAACTAGCAGCTGCTCATTCTAGCTGAGATGTAAAGTTTCTTGGGGGGACCCTGAGTCCCATTTTCCCCTTGTGACAGTAACATTTATCCACTGATTCTAACAACAGGGGGTGTCTGACCTCGTGACTTTTCCTTGGTGATTGTACAGCCAAAGACAAGAACTGCTCCTCTAGAGCAGGAATTCTCCTGAGTGCTTCTGATGTGCACAACTTTGTTGCTGATGCCTGTGATACCAACTCTCATTTTCAACTCCATCATGATACAGATGGGAGACTGATTCTGAATCTGCTCCGTGGCTGCCAGGAGTCAGCAGGTTACCTTTCAAAGGTGGAGGTTTGCTGCACAAACCAGGGGACTGAAGGTGACCAGCTGCAAGTTTTCTCTGCTCCAGCTTTTTTGGTGTACATCGATTGACATGAAAGAAAGCCTTCATGGTGGAAAGGGCAAAGAGCACAGGAAACCTGTAGGAACTTAAAGGCAGTAATTGCCTGATGATGGTCAGTACTGTATTTCACAGACAGTGAAGGTGGCAGCTCTGATGATGTCAATAATCAGCTTTTCCTACACTGACTTTGGTTTTTTTAGTCCTGTGCCAACTGTGCCCCTTTCTTTGATGTTCTTGTTTCAGCTGTGGCTGTTAAAGCCTCTCTGGTTGCATTTTCCAAGGAGAAATACCAGCTCAGTGTGTGTCCCAGTGCCAGTTGTGAGCAACACGTCCTGCGAGTCACTGTCATGACTATTCACAGTTGGCAGCACACATTTGGACACACAGAGGAGCTGGAAACAGGGTGTTACAAACCTGTGGGATGAGCTGTCATCTGACCATGAATTCTGACACAAAATTTAGGTCACATGGAAGTTAATTGCCTACATCCTTTTTCTGGTTCTAGTCTTGGTCCCCCTGTTCCAACCAAATTGGGTTTTTGTGCTCCTTTGAAAAACCAAGCTGATGACTGTTTAAAGGCCTGGAAATGTTTTGCCTTCACAGGGGAAAAAAAAATCTGAATCCTAACTTTGAGCTTTGTGTACTGGGATAAAGAATGTTATCACATAATAATTCAGGGAAATTATCTCCACTCAAAGCATCTTCAACTGACCACAGATATGTTCTATCACATTCTTTGATACATCTTTAATGTGTTAGTGGACTTTTATATCCCATTCCATTTGTGCCTTTCCCCTTGGCCTGTCACGAGACTTTTTTTTTTTTTATTTCATCTAATTCTTCAGCTAACAAACAACAAACAAGGTTATAAGAATAAGATTGTTAAAACTATTTGCTGTTGGGAAGTAAGTTTTAATCAATCAAATGTCTTACATGTTTAACAACTGCTTTAAAACAAACAAAAAAATTTATGGGGAAAAATCCACACAGAAATAATGTTGGCTTTAGTTTATGTTCTTTATTCAATTGAAAATACCATTGAAGTCACTCATATTTTGCAGAAGTGAGAACACAGAACATCAAGCCTTGGTTCTTTTAAATATGGCTTTTTACTGCATTGACAGGAACATGTTTTCCTTTGATATTTAAGTTCTGAGAAAACTGTATCAACTGGCAGCAATGTAATTAAGGAAAAGAACAAGTGAAATCCTCTCCAGGCTAACCACAGGCTTTAGAGAAAGCTTCATTTTCTCAAGTACAGTAGCAATTAAAACCTCTTCACTCAGCTCCATCACTATAAAGCATGGTGGGTATCTGCTGCTGTTTATTCACACCTACCCTGAATATTGCCTAAGATTCAAATGCCTCTGGAAAACAAAAAAGTTACCACTTAAAGTGAACCTGATAAGCTTCCAGGCAGATAATTCTCTAATTATAGAATCACAGAATAATAGAAAGGTTTGGGTTGGAAGGGAATTTAAAAACAGCTTTCACTATCCCAGGTTGTTCCAAGCCCCATCCAACCTGGCCTGGAACACTTCCAGGGATGGGGCAGCCACAGCTTCTCTGGATAACCTATACCAGGACCTTACCACCCTCACAATGAAGAATTTTTTTCCTGATCTAAGCCTTCTCTCTTTTAGTTTGAATCCATTCTTCCATGTTTATTGTAGGCTCCCTTCAGGTGCTGGAAGGATGATATGATCTTCTGTGAGCTCCAGGTGAATATAAAGGAGAGACAGCTCTTGTTTTTTTTCCTTATAGTACTAATAAAAAACACCTGAAAAAAACCTAATAAATTAAAAGGAAGGCAGGAATTTTTGAGGAAAATATAATTCGAAGATTCTGATTTTTTTCCAAGCCAGAACAGCTTCAAAGATAAAAGTATGTTTCAATCAGTTTCTGATTTTTACATCTAGTTTTGAGCAAAACCAGCTGGAAGTTGCACTTTTGGCATAATTTAAATGAAATCTTTTGTTTTCCAGAGGTAAATGACTATTTGTGATGCAAATGCCTGTTTAAACAAAAAGGTTGACAGTGAAGTATCGTGTATCCTAAAGAAGCAGTTCTGTCTCACTGCTGAGAGAGGGGGTTTATTTGCTTGGTCACAACTCCTGGAGCACAGGCACGTGAGTTTGCATCTGCTTGTCCAAATGGAGGCAGAAATGTCATGTGGAAGCTGCACTGTCAACCACAGGAGTAAAACCATGTTGTCTTTTCCATCCTGGTACTCATATGGGTGTATCTGCTTGGGAGCAGAAAGAGAGGTTAGAGTTGGATCTTCCCCTCTCTTGTCCTCTGGAAATCATCTGGTCAAACCTCTTGCTCTGAGCAGGTCAGCTTCAAACTAGGTTCCAATTCAGACTTGGATCAAGGCTCTACTTGAGAATGCCAGACAGCAATTCACAGGGTTTGGGAGATGTTTTGAGCAGATTTGTATTCCAGCTCTGAGAGAAGCCATTTTACAGCTAATTCCGATAAAGTGGGCAGGAAGATTGCAGTGCTGAAGAGTGAAAGTCTCACAAATTCTCTGAGCTGTTGAGATTAAGAATGGAAGTAATGCCAGTTCAGGTCAATATGTAATATCTGTGCAAGCAGACCCCTGATAGAGCAGCACCAAATGCCACAACAAATGGCTGCCTGAGAGGAGCAGCTGGTTTGTCAGGAGAGGAGCAGCATGGAGCAGGCTGGCAGGTGATTCCACAAGCAGTGGCCCTGATGTGGCCACAAGTGTTGGCAGCTGGACGAGTGAGTGTACTTGGTGTGTCTGCACATGGGAACAGTAGCTAAGTGACCCTCTGATGTTCTGGCCAGTCTGTCTGGGGCACTGACACCAAGCTGTGACACAATTCTGGAGCCTGAGACCCTGCCAAGTGCTCATGACTGGGACCAACCACCCTCTAGAGTGTCTCTTCATCTTTTCTCTAGTCTGCCTGAAATTGTGCCCTCCTGTTCAGGCTGGCCATACTGAACTGCTGTGACCTAACCCAAGAGATGGTCTGACAGTGATTCCAGGAATGAGACAGATCCCTGGGGAAGGTGGTTGTGTACAATGGCTTGTGACCTCTGCCTGTGGTTGCAGCTGAGAAGTCACAGTGGGGTGTGGGTTGTAAAGCTCGTGCTTGTGGAACAATCTCCTCAGGCAGTCTTGGCATGGGATGGGGATTTAGCACTGGAGCACCATGCTGGGACAGTCAGTGGCTCATGGGGAACTATGCAGCATCTGGATCACCTCCAGAAGAGTCACAGGAAGCTTGGGTGGGTGAGATAACTTTTCATTTGCAGGCACTGTCGCTGCCCCTGGCTGTGCCAACCTCCATGGGCCTGACAGGCTCATGCTCTCTTTGCTAACAGCAGCAGTGGCCTTGTGGCTGCCTGGCCAGCTTCCTCCACTTGCTGGAGTGAGGCAGGGAAGGCCAGCAGGGACTAGCAAGGAGCAGCTGCAGCCCAGAGCTGGGTGTAGGAATGGGGAGGCTGTGAGGAAGCAGTCCACCAGGAGTCCAGGATGTGGGTTTGTGTGTTGGCATGGAAGGGATATGTCTTGCAAATAGCCTCTGCAGGGAGTGTTGCTGTGGTCATTGAGCCATGCTCCTCTGACTGTGGTGGAGCTAAAATAGATGAGATGAATATTTTCCTTTTAGAAATGTCCTAGAGGTCTAGTTCAATTTGTGGAGATAATAATGTAAGAATTCAAAGACAACTGCTGGCAGAAGGGCTAGTGGATGTGGCCCAAAGCATTAGGAATTTCTTCTTGAGCAAAAACTCATATTTTAGTGATCTTGAGACTGAATAAAATCTCCTAGGCAGTGAGGGACTGCAGGTACTAAATGCAAGTTAAATTAATTATCCATACCCTCTGACAAAGACCAATAGGACAAACTTTCAGGGATTAGAAATAGTTTGGCAATTTTAGATAGTGTAACAATTAGGGTAATATTAATAGTTTGAAGTACCTGATCAGAGGAGCTGGTTGCTGATATTCTCAAGGCAGGGATTGATTTACATGGGTAGGAAAGGGTATCATTATAGTGTTCATAGTTAAACTGGAAAACCCTTTGCATCTTACAGGAAGCACAAAGCCAACTATGTCTGGACAGTGCTGTCATCTGCTCATAAAGTATTTGCCCTACTGAGGAGTAAGTTCTGGTGTCAGTACATTGATATATTTCAGGAATGCCAAAAAAGGGACTGAAGGACAACTGTACGGAATTTAACATTAGAGTCACACAAGAGATGCTTATATGAGTTCAGCAAGTTGTTGCAGGGATTGTGAATGTTTTCCAGAGACTCCCAGTAAATATGTCAGTGCTTGGTACAGAATAACCTGTGCTGGGGAGTGACAGCCCTGGCAGAAATAATGCTGAAAATGTGTCAGTATTACAGAAGGAGCTGGGAAGAGAGGCAGCCAACAAATCTATGCTCTACAGTATCCTTTGGATTTCCTGGAGATGAGGAATAGTGTGTGTGAGCTACAGCATAGGATGGGAAGGTGGAATCATGGCAACTGAGCATGGTGAAGGCTTGGAATTACAACAGAACTCTTGAGAGTATTTCTTGTATAGGAGGATATCTAATCTTTGTTCCAGAGCTTCAGCCTTGTTAAAGTCCTCGTGTCAGCTTGTAAGGAAGGAGGCAGGAAATGTTTAAAAAGCAATCTGAATAGTTTAACCTCCCTAGTGGCTCTCTGCCCTGGGCAAGGTTTTAATCTGTCATGTGTTGTGCTGCCTAGAGGTTTGGGATACTCCTGTCACCCTGTTCTAGTGATTTCAGGGAATACCAAATTGGATATGTGTCCAGATCCTGGCATCACATTTTCACAGGGTTATGTGAATTACGTCCTGCATTTTTCATGGGAAATCTTTGGCTTGCAGCTATTTAGATCACCAGGAAGGACTGGAAAAAAGAGTTAAATATAATCAGTGTCACTAGTTATGTCAAGGGATCATCCTGCTACAATATATGTTCTATGCAAATAGTTGGGACATCTGTGATTGAAAAATAAATACTCAGGGGCCTTCTACCTTGGGAAAATGGCATCATCAGTGGATGTGCACATTGAAATAAGTAAAAGACTATGTAACATCTTTCACTTTGGAAAAATCACCCATCTTCTCACCAGACGTGGACAGGACACTTGCTGAGCAAAAATGAAATTAAATCTATTAAAAATTTCCATATCATCCAGGTTCAAATTACCAGAGAGGGATAATCTCTATGATAGAGATGAAAAATAAATGATTAATAGGAGCTTGGAAATGATTTGTTTGGAAGGTTATGAGCCCAGCCCAGATTTTGATAGGAAGGAATGTTAGATTCTCAGCATGCAAGTGGGTGTGTAAAGGAAATAATCCTTCGAAAAATAGTCCTGGGACTTACAGTGGAGACCAAAAGTTATTTCTGAAGTTGGGTCAGTCACTAGTAACAAGTCAGTTTCCAGGCTGGATGCTGGAATGGCCTGGATTCCTTGTTCTGAGTGATGGTCACAAGAGAAGTTGATACCAGGATTCCTTGTGAATTACACAGGTACAGCAGAGTTTTGCACTCGGGTGGTGACAGGAACAGAGGCCAAGAGGAGATGACATTATTTTGGGAATGCCCAAATCAGAGACATGTAGAGCTGCTCTGCCAGATGTAGCCTCTTGGCCTAAGGACAGAGCCAGCAGCTGTGTTTAGATTCTGCCCTTTGAAAGAGATGGCTGTGATGTGGATGGAGAGGGGGAGGGTTAAGGAGAAGAGTTGTATTATCCAGAGTATTGTTGCATTATCCAGGATATTACAGATGGGTTCTGTGCTTTGCTCCTCCCATATTTACATTCTGCTTTGCAAGTGGAATCTCAGTTTCTCCTCAAGGTACCCTGTCATGGTGAGAGGTCCTGCTTGGGGTACTTTGGAGATCTTAAGGAGAGAAGGGGGACTGTGCAAATGGCTTAGGATTTTGTGTGTGCACAGTGCTGTTAAACAAGTAAATATCATTCCTTGTTCCACAGCTGAAAAACAGCCTTAGAAAAGGGTTTGTCAACAAGGGAAAGAAGAATAATTTTGAAAAAGGCAGAAAGGTCTAAGGAAGGTTCCCCAGTGTGAATAAGAAAGTATTCATCTTGCTGACATTGGGGATACCTTAATTTGAAGGAAGTGGAATAAGGAAGTCCCTTTCTGCAGATGCAGTTTTGACCATGCCTGTGTCTTCCTAGACTTCTTTCCATATGTCCTGTGTAAATAGACAGGATCCTCCTCTCAGCTGGAGCTGCTGCTGATCAGGTGGCAGGTTATTACCCTGGAGAAGGTAAATTTGAACACAGCAGTTTCTGGAGCTGAACCTTGCCCAAAGTCCAAGTGATTTTGGTGTCATTTTTGCTGCTCCCTTTTTCACACAGAGCAATTGCCTACTCTGATGGCAGAACTTCCAGTGTGTGTGGCAGGCACAGGCACAGGGGGCCTTGACAATATCCAGTCTGCTATGTTAAACTTCTGGGAATGGTTCTCCTTCACTGAATCCCAATGAAAAAGCATCTGGTTATTTCCTCTAGGGATGTGCAGTATGGATGATAAAACCACCTCTGTGCTGCCCATTTGTGTGATCCTTTTTTATCAAAGGAAGCCTTTACACAGAGTGCTACAGATAATCCAGGAAGAAAATCTGTGAGAAATATGTGATGACCTCTCCTGATCTTCAGGCAGGGGAGCACAGAGAAGCAGCTGGTGCAACTGTTGGTAAATAACTGAGAAAACATATTTTTTACTATAAAATAAACGAACAAATTACAAAGGCTGTGATTGCATGCATGGAACAACTTGAACTTTTTAAAGCCTGTTTGCAGAATTCAGCCTGACCCTGTGGAAGCTGCACAGCCACTAGAGGATCTCATGGAAACAAGAATTTCCTCAGTGTTGTCACAGTTAGCAGCAGCAGGATTTGCTGTATGTGGATCTGTAGTGAACAGACCACTGTTTCCACCTTTCCCAGTTTTGCCTCTCTCCTGGCCCTCTGGAGCTGTCCAGCAGAAAGTCACAAAGGTGTTTTATGACAGTGCCTGGTAAGAGGACAATCCTCAAGCTGATCTCAGCCAAAGCATCCCGGAGGAAGCCCTGCCATACTTCTGCTTAGATAATCATTTATCTTCCATGACAGCTGACAAAAAGAGCTCAGCAACTTTCCCCAGAAATTCCATCTTGAAGAAAACCTGACAGACTGCTGTTTGTCTCAGTTCCAAATCTGAATGAAAAGATAACATAATAGAAGATTTTTTGTGGGTTGAAAAGCTCTGAGGAGTTTTCATGAGAAATAACTCCTTGGCAGAGTGAGGCAGTTTAGTCAAAACCAGTCTGTCCTTCCACACACTGTGCACAAGTCATGGAGAGCTGTGGTTTCAGGGCTGTTAACTTATTATTTTGCTTTTCAAGTCATGGTCTTGACTTTGTGGATGTGTCTTTTCATGCCTGTCATTCCTACCTTTGACCTTATTTCCAAACAGAAGTGTTGTTGGTCTGCAATTTTATTATGAGCTTGGCACAAATCAGGACTTGATACTTCATTGACAGCACAAAATGTTCTCTTAAACAGATGAAATGAAACTAGATCAATGGTGCATTGCCTTTTGCTTCTGATGTATTAAAACAAATGAATGTGATTCCTCCTGTAGCTTTGTACTCAAACAATAAATGAGGCCAGAAAAGACAATCCAGACCAAATCTTTCCCCATCAGAAAATGGGATTTTGTTACAACACAAATAAATCTCTTCATCTCTTTTGTGGTGGTGTCCTATGGGACCCATAGTTGCAAGCCTCTCCTGTTTTATTCTTTCCCCCAGGACCTGAATGGTGTCTGAATTTCACTGCAGGGGCTGTTCTGATACAGGACTGGTTTATGAGTGATGAGGTCTGGCAAGAAAAGCGGGTTTTAGTGATGCAGATGCTGTAAGACACTCACAGCTATTCACCTTCAGCCATAGAAGGGATTATTTATTTACCAAGATGGATATTGACATCCAAAAAAAGTATTTGGATGTAATTTTTTTTTTGTGAAAATTCCATGGCACTCAATTTTTTTCCCTGCAGAATAATAAGAATGTAATTACTGCTTATTTTTCAATAGGAGGAATAATTCTTTGGGGTGTTTTCTAATTTGTTTTTCTTTGGATTCCAGTCACTCTTATGGGTCCCATCTGTTTGGGACTCACTTCCCTGGGCATTTTGCATCCTCTGAGTGAGAACCAAATGAAAAGTTTGAGAGTGATTGGACATGTAGGCATGAAGAGAGTCTATAAGAGCAGGATTCAAGAGTTGTTACAAAGGTAACAGACATTGAGGCATTTGCACCAGGTGTTCTACAGTCTTAGGTAAAATAATTTTAATTTATTTAAAATAAACTGATTTCAATGAATTTTTCTTATTTCCCTAGTTTTCACTCTGCACTGGAGGTTTCTCACATCCATCTGATGACATTGGTTTTTTGGCCAATCCAAATCACTCCAACTGTTTCATGCTCCTGCTGCTGTCTCTCTCTTCTGCTAAGGTAGAGCCCTCTCTTTGCCTCCCTCTCAGTGAGGAATCCCAAAACTCTTCAGTGGAAGGAAACAACAGGGTTTGGTTGAATGATTGTCCAGTTGCCTTCCTGGTTTCTTGTGTCAGGGAAAGATTGTTAAGGATTGAGCAATGATGCTGTAGTGTGCCTTAAAGAGAAGGGTAAGAAGATGTTTAAGATTTAGGAAAGAACACTAGAACCTCTACATGAAGCCTTGAAGCCTCACAGAACATATCTTTTACTCCTCATCAGCCAACAGCACATAATACCTGCCTGTTTTCTGTATGGACATGATGGAATTATTAGAACTGGGCAGAGTGCTGGACATAGCATGACTCCTCTTCAGCTTCCTTTATTCTGGTATGTTTGCAGTCTTGGCTGAGCACTGAACCTATTTAGAGAGTGGTTTTGTGGCTTTGACATGTGATTGGGTGATATTGCTAATTTCATATGTGCTATAAGGGGGAGAGGGAAATAATTGGCCGCCCTGTTATTTCTTGAGGCGTTGGAAATAAAGTGTTTGACTTCTGCCTAAAATAGCTCAGACTTGGTTTCCCAAGATGCTAGTAAAACATCAAAATACCTCTGCTAAAATCAGTATTTCAGAGTGCTCACATGAAGGCAACCTGTGGGTAACCAGTTCTAAGTATATAAGGTGCAATAAATTTCTGAAGAAGATAAGTCTTTAGTGAAACTAAAATATCGTACTACTCCTTATTCTGAGCTGTTATCAAATTCTTCTCAGTTGTGGTTTCTGTGGAAAGCTGATTCTCTCCATTCCCTGCTCCAAGAAGTTTCTATTTTCATTCACCCTAAGAAAATAAACTCACTGGAAGTATATATAAACATTTACTTCAAGCTACTCCAGTAGAATCCAATCCAACATGTACAGAAGTCTTTCCAGTGACTGCAGCTTGATCATTTCCATTCAGTCCTGTAGTGAATGACAGTTCCGTTTATAAAGAAAAAAGAATAAGAAGAAGGTTTTGGTGAAAAAAAAAGACATTTGGAATTTGTAAAATGAACCAAGTGGAGTTGGTTTTCTGCTGTGTTACACAGTTGGGTTGTGCACTGTACTTTCAGCAGTTCACATGTGTGCAGAAATATTGATCTGTAGTGAATCCAGTGTCATCTTTCGCTCCTGATGCTTATTAAATACATACCTATGGAAATTCTTCACAAGAATGATTTAACTTGATTATAGCATATTATTGCTTTCTCTGTACCAGGTACTAACTATCTTGCTAAGGAATCTGAAAAAAACCATATACTAAAAGCAATCCTGAAGAGTTGGGTCTGCTGGGTTCAGAGGGCACAATTCTTCCCTCACTGGCACTGTGTCATTCAGATCCACATGGTCACAGCTTCCTCAGCTGTGAAAGGAATGACTTTAGGTCCTGGTCAAATTTTGGTTGCACCATCTTGTACTTAATCAGTACTTCTAGATTTTCCGTGATGTAATTCTGCAGTGATTTCAGTGTGGCACCAAGAGGAGCAGACTGCATCAGAGGCTGTGTTATTAGAAATATCAGCAGAATCATTCCCCCTCCATCTCAGGACAGACAGATCCCACATGTCTTCATGGGAGGAGGCACCTCAGCCCTTATTTCACACTCTTCACCTGGAGCCAAGCAGGACTGGGCTGTGACTTGTCACCTTCTGTTGGCAGGGGAGCACCCAGGTGACCCCTGGGGTGACAAGGTATTTCAGATGGGCTTGGTGTGCAGATTGTCTGTTCAGCAAAACCCCAAGGAGTGCAAAGTACCCCAGATGGAGGACTGCATTGCAATAGACATCTGATTTCTCCTCCTGCCTTCACATTAATCTCATAGGGCTGTTTCTCTCCATGTCATATGTTTTCACTCTGACCTTCTTTACCAGTCAGACCAAGTCCATACAAATTCCTTGTCCGGGGCAGGTTTTCTCTTGATGATGTGTTATACAGAATGTCCCTTTCCTCTAGCCAAGCTCAGATCATATGTCAGTCATAGGAAGTGAAAAAAATATGTGGTTGAACCACAAAACCAATTTCCAAGACAGAAAATCAAAAATAGAGATGTTGCAGAATGGGATGCCAAAGTATCATTGCATCTGGGAAGAGACTACTGGATAAATTAAATAGGATTTTTCTGTGATGTTAACAAATGGCAAGGGTGTTGCAAAGCCTGCAAAAGTCTCTGTAGTCCTTGACTTGGGTGAGTGGTAGACTGGACTTTGAGTGGCTGTCCAACATCCTAATTACTGATGGAAAAGGTAGCATTATGTTTTCCTAGTGACCTTTGCTCAAGTGTTGATTTTCACTTGCTGATTGTCAGCCCTCACATGTGAGTTATTTGTGTAGAATGAAAGCACTAACACAGAGGAAACTGGAAGTGTCTGGTGGCATTCCCCCTTGCCCTCCTGGCTGCACATGTGGAAAAAGCAGCCCTTAACTCCAGATATATGTGCTATTGCTGCCTGCACTGCCAATTCCTGGTACTTGGCACACTGTCAGGGTGATGTGACTTCTGTTAACAGCAATGTCTCATATCCACTGAGGCATTAAAGAACCAAGCAGTCAACAATTGAATAAGTTAATTGTTTTATTTTGTTTGCTGACTACCAGAACTGTAAGATGCTGTTTTTCATTGCCTAGCCTAGAGCATTAGGTATGACCAAGATTACTGAGGAAGGAAAGAGTGTAGAAATTTTGGAGTCTCAGTTTATAAAAACAAGAAATAGAAGGTTTGGTTCAGCTGGATGCCTTTGCTGAGGGGAAAATGGGTCTGAATATTACATTGTGTTGAGATTTCCTTACTTTTGTCCTTTCCTCTGGAGCCTTGGAGTGGGTGATTTAAAATGTTGTGCCAGCTCTGCTCTGAGCCCTTGTACCAGGTACCTGAAATCTTCTGCTGGCTATTCTGGCTGTAGAGGATCCAACTGACTTAAGCTCATATATCTAAGGGAGCCCTCCCCACTAAACACACAATTCTACAATGCTGATTTTTTTTTTTTCTTAGCACTTAGTATATCTGAGAGGGAAGGGGAAGGGTGTTATTTCTCACCAAGAGCACAGCTCTGGGCAGTATTGTTTTTTTCATCCGAAGAAGCCCAGAGTAAGATGAGCACCAAGTTAAAGGAAACAATGGGAGTGTAAATGTCATTTAAACATATACATCTGCAAGCCATTCTCTCCTGAATGCTTGGAAAGTTTACTGTGTAAATATTGCTTTTTCTTACTCCTTCCCTACTCTGCCTAGCTCTGATTGCTCTCAGCCTGGGGACATGAGGAGGGTGCAGCACAGGATACCAGGCAGCACCATCACTGCAGAGTCCTTAAAGTGCAGATATCACCCCGTGCAGAGCAGTTGAAAAGCTCTGCCATTAAACAGGCAGGTGGAAGCCTCGGCAAGGAGCCCAAGACAGGAACTAAACCATTGCAGGCATGGCCCCATTAAAGTACCTTTCAGTCTGGAAATGAGAAAAATGCCTTAGGCAGACCATTCTCAAAATAGCGTTGCAGACACAAAGCCAATATAAACATTAGATGCTCTTAAAGCGCATTTGTTTGAATCGTGGGGTTGAATTGACTCCTTCACCACTGACAGACAGTGCATATATCTCACTAGCAGCTCTCCAGAGGGTTCTCAGCTGTTTGTGTGGGGAGACAGAGACTGTTCTTCAGGGAGGTTTCTGTAGCATGGCTGTTTCTAGAAGGTAAAAGGTCAACAGCAAAGTTCTGGAAACGTAGTAAATAAATACTCTGACAGCCCTGCCCATCATCTGTGTTGACAGAGTTGTCCCGGAGTTATTAGTGTTATTTATTTGTTTTTATAACAGCAGCGCTAATTTATTTTTATTAGGAGCCCCATCTGTGGTTGGGGTTCCATTGTTACAATCAGTGGAGGGACATGTCATAATAGGCAGATCCTCTTTGAAATATTAGTGCTTTACTCTGAGCAGCAAGGCTGTGTATGGGAGGTAAGGAGGGTTCTTCTTCTTCCTACCCTACCACTGGAAAATGGTGGCATGCAAAATTTCGCAAGTTGGCCAAAGCCAAGGCCACCCACAGTCCAGAAACTGCAAGCTGGGGATTGTAAATCTGTCAGCTTTAATGAGGTGTCTGGCTGGGGAGAGTCTCATATGAGTCCAGTTTAAAAGTTAAACAGAAAAATCCCTGCAAATGTACTATAGGCAGCACATGGTGTGCGTGGTCAGTCCTGCTGAAGGCAGTGCAGTGTGTCCCATGCACTCAGGGTGAACGGGTGTGTGTACTCCCCTCAGTCTAGGTCGAGGCAGAAAAGGGGAAGATTTCAAAAGAGAGAACAAAGTTTACTAAAAATGCAGACCAGACTGTCCTGAAACTAAGGATTACCTCCTTTATCAAAAATGAAGCGGCCATAACTACTTTTACTGCCACGAGTGGCATTTCTGACATGTCCCTCTGCCACTGCATTAACAAGGAGCACAGGCTGCCCTTTCTGGATGTGCTGGGTGTTAATATTGTAAATCAGCAGAGACTTCCCTGACCCACTCTCAATGAGGTGTTTCCCCTCACACCTGCAGCTGTGCAGGTGCTCACAATTAGGTGGATGATATTTCCTGACTTTCACCAAGAGGTCAAATCCAAAGCGCAGTGAGATGGAAAATACTGTAGCATGCAGTGATAGAGGGGGCAAAAGGAGTGGGAAAGAAAATTATTTCCATTCTGATGCAAGGAACTTTCAAAAATTCATTTGTGAACTCTTAATATTTCCTGTCTTCTCTCATTCCGTATTTTCTGAAATATGAAGACAGGATGTTCCAGATGGAATGAAGTTGCCAGGATGACGGAAAGTTGTTTGTGCAAACTGAAAACCTTAAATGTTTTCCTTTCTTGGGTTTAGGACAATGGTATTCACAGGTAGCATTTGTGTTGCCATGACTCCTGAAAGCCTGGTCTGTAAAAGTCACGCAGATAATCACAGATTTTGTCCTGCTTTAGGCACTGATCAGCCAGCTTGAGCTACCTTTTGGGAAACAGTATCTATAGGAGAAAGCCTGTTGTCACTCAGAAAGAGGACAGAATGCTACAGAGAGGATTTGTGTTATGGAACATGCAGAAAGTCCAATTTCTTCTGTCACCTTTCATAATTTCCATTCCCTTAATGGCAGCATGAATTGGTCATGTTAAGGTTAAGATATTACCACACACATGGCTCTAGTGCTGTAAGGCTGCCAATGGACCTGAAGGGAAAACAAGGAAATCGTCTAAGGATGACCCTGATTTTGCCAAGTGAAGTCAGTGAAAAGACTTCTATCAGCTACAGTTAAGCTTGGTTTTGAGTGCCATGATTAAACATATGTTATAGTTCTGCCTCTCTGTTTTACCTTCCAGTAGAAGTTATTCCTTTAAAATCACAAGCATTCCCTTTATTTATAGTGCTGTTGAGTGGGATAGGAGGTGCAGGCTTGGAGTTTGACTGCACCTGACAGCTGGGAAGAGACTTTAGGGCAGCCTTTAATGACTGTGCCACTCCTCTAATTGGGCAAGGACACTGAGAGACAAAAACTTTTCCACACCTTTTCTGTGCAACCAAACCTCCTAGAAAGAGGCAGAACGGCTTCAACAATTCCTTACTGTCACTGTGTGGGGCCCTGAGGGTACAGCCCTGCCCATGACAAGGCTGATGAGCAGCCCAGGCCCGGAGCACATGGATTATCCTGCTCCAATGCCACCCATCAAACCTCTTGGTACAATAAATACAGAACACATGATTTCTCCACCTCATCTGCCAAAGCCATATGAAGAGTTCACATTGCAAGGGGAAGAAGATACTCCTCTATGAAGTGCTAAAACAGGCTACTTCAGCCTTGTTCATCACTCCTTAATTTTCCATCAGCTGTTCATGTTTGCTCTTGATTCTTTGCTGCTCTTAAATAAAGGAGCTTTTCAATTTCAAATAAAGAACATTTGATTCTTGTGAATCAGAAGACTGCCTAAAACATACTCAGATACACTTTTTTTTCCCCCTTCTCCTTGTTGCAGCTATATTAGAGCAATCTGAAAGCAAATCCCCTCTAGTCACTGGTAGGACGTGGGAGGTGTTTGCACCTTCTAAGGATAGCCAGCCCTGCTCAGCTGGCCACACCTGCACTTGGTTTAGTAGCAAGGAAGGAGCTGGACTTGTGGGAAAGGCTGGTGTGTAAGTAGTGTGCTGATGCTGCTTTTATGGAGGAGAGCTGTAAGCTGAGGAAAGGCTGAACTGGGAATATACTGCTCTATGAGGGAGCTGGAGCACTTCTGAGCTCGAGGTAGAGACCTTTTTATAGGGTGATGATGTTAAACTGAGGAATAGTGCCTGCATGAAAGCTGCTGCTGGGAAGGTGCCTCCTGAGGAAGAGGAAAGAGTGTGAGGAAGCAGTGAGGACTGGAGTTGGGCTGCTCTGCACAAAGTTTCCTGATATGTCAGAACTTTTTCCCCTTGGAAAAGAGCAGACTACTGAGAGCAAGGAGTCAGAATGAAAGACTTGGCAATGTGGTTACAGCCCTGGTTGTCCAGTGAGTCTTCAGAGGAATGAGGCCTGGCAAGCTCTGCCTGGTGCAGCTGGAAGATGGTAGAAAGGAGAGAAACCAAACTCTGCTGACTTGGGCTGAGAGATCAGAGGTTGCTGTTTCCTCAGGAAAATGCTTCTTTGAAAGTCTGGTGTCTTGATTAGCCCATTGGCTGTTACCTGTCTACAAATGGCTCCCAGATGAGATCCACTTCAGCTCCTGGAAGTGATGCAGCATTAATAGGTAATTCAGAATGGTGAGTGAGTACTAGGGGGCCTGTGTTGGCTCTTAGAGCCTCAAGACTTGTTTGGGATGACATCACAGTCTGCAATACCCTTGGCAGGGATGATGGGCATTGGATGGCTTTATTTTATTACATGTTTACAAGCAGGTGCATGAATAATCATAAATAACCCCTGCAGAGCTGTGGTGAACCTGCCAGTCTGCTGTGAGTGGCTGTGTGTGCCCTCTGCCTGTGCTCAGCAGTGAGTGCTCCCTGCAGCTGAGCAGGAAGGAAACATGAGGCTGAGTCTTGTGATGCAGTCTGATATTTGAGCCTTTTGTTAAACTGATGGCATGTTGTTGGGGTAATGTCTGTGAAGTCAAAGCTTTTATCAGAACAAGCAATGGTGCTTTGATTCCAGCACAAGGAGGATGTTGTAAATCCCGGGATATTGCAGGTTCAGGGAAAGGATGACATCACTTGGACATGTTTATTAAGCAGGTTCACTAAAATCTGCAGACATTTATTGGTCCAGATGAGTTTTCAAGTGTTGAATGCCTGACCTTCATTTCTGTTGCACTTTGAAGAATTAAGACAGATGTTGGCACATGCTGTTGTTAGTGACCAGAAGGAAAGGCTTGAAATCCTTTGTTCTAGGATTTTTCTTTAGTTACCCAGGTTAATTAAGATACACTGGATTCCTGGAGCATTAACTGTGTCTTGTCATCACCACGTGCAAAGTGATGGCCAATGGGTTATTCCACAAAAATTCCTTTTTTTGCCTTGCAAAAGTCCCTTCTCTCTGATCACTGTGGGTTCAATCTCTCTTTGATCCCTGTATAAGCCATTCACTTAAGAGCTGGACTCAAGGATCCTTGGGAGTCCCTTCCAGCTCACAATATTCTGTGGAATCTGTGACCTGAGCAAGACTTTGGGCCACATGTTAGGAAACTTGACTGAAATAAGAAACTGGAAAAATTTGTGCAATCAAATTTGTGACGGTGGTGGCTGTAGCACTGATGAAATGAATTGTCTTCCCTGTCTCTATGCTTGGGAAATCCTGGCCTTTCACATACTGAGCTGGGCATGTGTTTCCTCCACCTGATTTTCATTGTAACTCTGTAATACACAGCTAAATTAAGTTTTGGCTTCTGCTTCATAGATACCCTTCCCTTCATTATAAGAGTGAGGGGTGGGAATTTGAGGAAAATGGGAGAGGCTTTTTAAAGTTATAGAATCATCCTTCTCTTTGTTCCATTAATTGCTGGTGTCCACTGGTATTTAGTCATCCCTTCCAACCAGTGGAGCTTGTGGAGTGATGAGGAACACAGTCCAGGATTGTTAGGAATTATGTTGTGCAGCCAAATGTCCAGGACAATGGAAATTCTAGGGATGGCTTGCCTGCTCTGAGTGATGCCTGATGCAATTAATCCCTCCTTTTGAAACAGATTATGGTTTGGGCTGGACAGGGGATAGAAATCATTCATCAAACCCAGAACTTTTTGAAGTTACTCTGTTCCTTTGTGGATCAGCAGGGACACTGAGCAGTGTGTACATGGGTCCCAAAGCTGGTTTATTATTCAAAGTATGTGACTTACCCTGGCTGCTCCTGAACTCCGGACTTCTTGATGGACTTTGTTTGGTTTTTTGGTTTTGCTAAAATCACAATAATGTTATGGTCTGTTAAGGTGGAGTCCCACAAACTTCTGATTGGAGCAGGAGATAACTTCTGCCTGCAAATCACTGAATCTACTTGAAGACAAAGGATTTTCTGGTGTGGGGTGTGAGCAGGCTGTGGATGGGCTGGAGGGCAGCTGCAGGCTGCCTTGTGGCTGTTGCCTGCCTCTTCCTGTGCTCCTCCAGAGTGATAGTGCCCAAAACCTGCAATCCAGTAGGAAGTTCTGAATCCTTCCCTAGAAATCTATATACACATACTGTCTCATTTTATGCTTTTTCTAACAAATGTTTTAGTTCAAGTGACAAATGCTGAAGTAGGAATCTGTCCTTTTCCCTGTCGTATCAGCTCCAGAAGCTGAGGGAGGCCTCTGCAAAGAAGTTCTTCATCCAATTATTTTCTGGAGTATCAGCAGAACAGCAATAAGAAACAGAAATGGTGGGAAGTAGTAAATGTAATATGCACGCTGTAATGGAGGAATAATGGTGTTTGACAGTTGCAACTTAAATGAAATGATTTTTCTAACATCATGACTTAAATTTTGTGGAATTTCTTGAGCATTTCCAAGGCCAGAATCAACTAGACATGTCCCTGAGCAGCCTGGTCTAATTACACCTGCTTTGAACTGGAGGTTGGAGTAGATGACTTCCAGAGGTCCCTTCTTACTTAAATTATTCTGTGATTTTAATAAGAGTATCCCATACCTTGGTCCTTTTCGTTCTGTGTGGTGTGTGATATATGTTACACTGTTTTGGCAGGGATTTTCTGAGTCATTGAAGTCATTTATACTGAAATAATTCTTGAAAATATTAATAAATATTTTACCACACCATATCATTTTACTATGTGTGCTACTTTTCCTATCAGTGCTTGGCTGTATTCATGGCTGCAGTAAATCACTTTAGCCATGCGGGTAATTAGTTGCAACACTTTAATTTAATTTCTTTCATATATTCACATTCTGAACCTTGGTTTTCTTAGTACTGTGTCCAATGTGTGGTGCTTAAAAGGAGATTAATATTCGGGGGTTATCTATTAGCTTTAAATTCATAACAAAACCTCTCAAACTTGGGCTAAGGTTCCTCAGGGGCAGCCAAATAAAATTCAGGATTGCTTCTAATCTTTTCCTTATTGCTATTATGATTTAAAGATCCTCTATCTACATGAGAACTGGGCCTTAGGATGCTTTCATTTTCAGACAGGACTCCAAAGAACTCATATAATGTTAATATCTTTCACGCTGGTGAAATGTCACTGCTTTTTTTTATTGGCAGAGAATTTGGCCTATTCTGCAGAGTTGCAGGGTTGACAGATTGAAGATCCAACCTCTGCCAGTTGGCTGGGAGGGAACACCAAGCCTTGGATGCACATAATCTTGTGGGAACAGTCTACTTCTGGAAATCAGGAAATTTTTCCTTAAACTGCTGATTACTTGGAGGCTGTACCGCAAGGAGCATAATTCTCTTGCCTTGTTTCTGTTCCTAAACAGCTGTTTCCTGGCCGTGGCTGGACACAGGGTACTGGGCTGGAAGGACCTTGGGTTTAGCTCAGTCTGGTTGCTGCTATTGCTCTGACTGGAGCTGTGCCTAATCCTGGTGGGTGAAGGAGGACCCAGACAAATGATACAGCTGGGAACCGAGGGAGGGTGGTTGAGGAAGAGTGATGGAGGTGGTCATCCCTGACTGTTGAAATGAGGTTTAATTGCTGCTGTTCAACAAACACTGCTGCTGTTCAACACATGTCACAGGCTAAAATCTCCCTTGATTTTAAGGTCTTAATCATATTGCCCTGACAATCAGCAAAATGGACATATTGTGTGGACCGCAAGATGTCAACAAGACACACCCACTGTCCACATTTGGCAGCTTTTTTTGAAAAGTGAAATAACAAGCGCCAGGAGAGCCAAACCAAACCTAAAATGAAGACAAAACCAGAAAGACCATCCAGATGGGTGTGTGTCTATTTGAAACAGACCTTTTTTCAACAGGTCTCATGACACACTTGTCCCAAACTGGAATCCAAGTCATCAGGTTTATGGTAACGAATGATTCAAAGTGAGCAACTCCCTCCCTTTCTCGCTGCTCAGGTTTTTTGAGATTTCTATGGTGAGATGAAAGAGGGAAGAAATCTAAGTCTGTCTAACCTCAAACTTCTAATGCACAATTCCATTACTAGTGATGAATAGTGTGCTGTTGGGTGCACCAAATGGAAAACATATTGATTAGGTTGATGCATGCCTTACCTTAACTCAAGGTTGTCTCAGACTTATCTGGGGAGCCCAGGTCACTTTTCCAAAAGATTTAATGGAGGTTTTTGAAGCCTGAAGACCTTGTTGTGTCCCAAAATATAAGGACTAAGATGATCAGAGACCTATCTGTATATACTGCTGAACATTCTTTATTTACTTTTTCACCTAGTGCCTGACTATGAATATGTATAGGCAGTTAATTCTTTATAACCTTACATTTTGTGCACCATTACTTACGTAGAACTCATCATTTTAAATTAAACCTTACTGTTTATTGAATATTTAAAGACATTATTATGAAGTATTCCAGAGTAGAAATCAATAGTTTAGTCATCCATAACCAAAACTTGTTAGATGTTTTTCCTCTGTATTGAAATATTAGCTAGAATAAAAATGACTGCTGAACTTTTTTAGCTCAGTCTGACTGTTGTAGCGCTTTCTCCAGCTTTCCAAATCTGCCGTGGTCAATTAAGGATCACAGCACTTGCCATTTCAACTGAAGTTTTGTAGCTGTGCGTTATTAAAACGTGGGGGTTTCCTCTCTAATATATTGATGCCTTGGAAGCTTCTGCTGTGTGCTCTGCACCCTCAGCCATAGAGAACAGAGTGGGAAAGCAAAACTTTCCATCAGTTCATGACGTGCGGTCAAAGTCGCATTTCAGCATGCACTAAACAGATCCTATTCTGTTTGGGTTGGTTGACATTCAGGGATGGAAATGAAATTATAAAAATCATCCCTTATTCATAAAGTCACAGAATGGTTTGGACAGGAAGAGGCCTTAAAGATCATCCAGTGCCAACCCAATCCAGTGCCTTGGGCAGGGACATCTCCTGCTGGACCAGGTTGCTCTAAGCCTTTTCCAGCCTGGCCTTGAACACTTCCAGGGATGGGGCAGCCATAGCTTCTCTGGGCAACCTATGCCAGGGTCTCACCACCTAATGATGAAGCATTTCTTCCTAATATCTCATCTAAACCTACCCTTTCTCAGTTTGGAGCAGTCCCTCTCCAGCTCTCTTGTAGCCCCTTTAAGCGCTGGAGGGTTTCCAGAGCCTTCTCCAGACTGAATAACTCCAATTCTCTCAGCCTGTCTCTGAAGGAAAGGTTTTTCTTTTGTCCCCTTTAACTTCAGTGGATGAGGATGTATTTCCTTAGGAAGATGCTCTTATTTGCAGACTAGCGTGTCTGCCAAGTACTGCTGTAATTAGAATAGTAAATATTTGTTTTTGATTGAAAAAGCAGTAAATATTTGTGTATAACCCATATAAATGGCTAGAGGCATTTTACAGCTGAGCAGATGCAGCCTTGCACTGACCTTTCCCAAAAGTTTTCCTCTTTTTCTGAGAACTAAGTCATATAGTTAGAACCAGAAATAGCTGCTGCTCTCTTCACCTTCCAGGGAACTGAAGATCAGGGCAATGAAAAAATATATAAATAAAAAAAATCCCAAATGTTCTGTCTTGAGAGAAGTCCTGATCCAAATATTTGCACCCCAGGCCCCTCTTTAGCTGCAGGGTTGCTTTGTACTTTGCAACTTTAACATGTTTGTCTCTTTCAAATGGAGAAGGAAAGCAGCAGAGCAGAGCGGTGCCCTGAGAAAGGGAGGCTTGCTCCTTTTTCCTTAGTTTACTTTGGGCATTATGCTGCTTTCATTGTCTTTCTGATCTTCTGCTTGCTTCCCAGCTATGCACTTTATCCCCTACTGGAATTTAAAAGGACTCTTTCTCTACAAGTCATCTTGTTGGTGCTTTACAAATATGACTGCTCTCAGCAGTGCTGCAGCTGTAGAGATGTATAAGCATGTGATTGAGTTTTGTTCTGGATTCCTTGTGGAATCTTCACAGTGGCATTAATAGTGTAGTCAAAGTATCTTCTTGGTTCTCCTATTTCAGTAGAAACAAGTGGTCTCTCACTGAACTGATGTGGAAATGGGGTAAGGTGCTGAGGCAGAGTTTGTGCAGTGAGGTGACTCTGCTGCAGTCTGGGTTTAACAGCAACAATGCAGGAAAGGCTTTCCCTGCTGCTGCTGAGCCTTGCAGGGGAAAGGAAGGGTTTCTGCTCCTGTTGGGGGAGTGTAAAAATTATGGATGAGGCTGGAGCAGAGGAGGAAGCTGGGAGTGTTACAATGAGAGAGTAGTGGTTGTTCAGCAATGAGAATGTGCCTGTTAATTGTCAGGGTTTTTTTCTCAGTATCTGTGTGCAAGACTCTTGGCGGCAGAGGGAACATTCCACACTCTCTTTCCTGCTGGTTTTTCACAGGGTTTACTCTGTTGCTTCAAGCACTTTGTGGAGGCAGATTTGTTCTCAGCACTTGCTTCAAGATCACTTGCTGCTCTGGCACAATCTAACAATTTCTCTCATAGATTCCTAAAATGTGTGTGCCTAATGTCAGAGTGGGTAGAGTAGTAACCAGATCATTGATAGGAAGACTATAAATTCCATATGAGCAATAACTAGATCTGCAGTCCCCCAACTCAACTTTTCTCCAAGCTAGGAACTGATTGTTTGTAGTTCTGCTAACCCAGGAAGGGGGTGTGGTTTTTCTCTTTATAAATACCCCTGCCTCAAGTATTTGCAGAGGCAGCCATCTCTTCTCTGCTTCCATAACATAGCTGCCTTGGAAGGTTTTATTCCATGGCACTGGACTTGCAGCTTAGCAGGGCACAATTAATGACATTTGTCCCTATTTCCCCCCACTTGCTGAATGAGAGCAGTTGTTGGGTTTGGTGCTTGAAAAATTCTTCCCTGGTTTAAAACTATGGAGATATCTTTATTTCACTAATTTAGTAATGGGGCTATGGTTATTTATGTATTTATCTTTCAAAATTCACACCTAGGGGACTTATTAGGTATTAAAATCTAGCAAGAGTTTTTGTATCTTCAGATCAATTATATCCTTGTAAAAAATTTCAAGTTCTTTGCTCAGATTTGCCTCCTTGGATCCAACTATATGGAGTGTTTTGTTTTTTGAGTTGCAGCCTTTCAATGTCGGTAGCACAATGAAATTGTCCGACCTCTGTGTTATAGGTCTTAGATTTTCCTGAAAAAAAAAGAAAGAAGTTTTAATTTTCTGGAAAACTTCTGTTAAAGGTGTTACAAAATCGCTAATTAGTGTCTTCTTCTATGGATTCATCTGCCACTTCTGCATCAAACCCAATTTCTTTTTTTTTTACCATCAGATCACTAAGGCAAAACATTTAATATGACCTTAAAAAATAAAGGTGCTGGGCATGCCTGAGGATATGATGGATACCTCAAATCATCTTTTATTACATACATATCTTGCTGACCAAGGGTGCTTGAAAGGCAAAATCTATTTTTTTAAACATGTAAAAATAACTGGCTGGCAGGTGTAATGTAACAATCAAACACCCATCTTGAACATGCTGTGCTGAAACTCCTCAAAACTGAGGGTCTAGAACCAGACTTGAGGAAAACTCCAACTCTGAGAAGTTTCAGGTACATCCATTTTATCAATGTGTCCATGGTGAGGACTCCATTAGTGATCAATCTCTTCAGAAGTGAAAGAACAATAAAAAAATGCAGCTGAGAGGGATGCAGTTCTTCTAGGGCATCCTCTGATTGAGCAGGATCAAACCCAACTATGTCACTCCTTACAGATTCTTCTTTAACCTGTCCCTAATTCTCCTAATGGTGGATGTTCTGTCCAAGAAAAACATTCTTGTGCTTCACTCCTTTACTCCCAATGTTTTCCTGAATATGTGTAACTTAATCATATTTCTATTTGTTCTGACCACCATGGATTAATTCTTTCCCCTTTTTTTCAGCAGTCCATTTCTCTTCTCTTAAAGCAACCCCAGTTTCTCAGTCTTTTTGGCAGCTCATGATTTCTGAACTTCAGACCATTCCCACGACTCTTCTCTGGAATTTCTCTAAATGGTCCAAATCAGGGTGTAATTATTCAGCTGAGGTCTTGCAAAAGCTGAATGAAGTGGGCACTTCATTTGCCTCACAGTTTTTACTCCTGGTTATGTGTTCCAGGATGATGCTTATGGCTTTATTTATTCAAAAGCCTGGTTCTCTTCATGCAGCCAGCACTTCTGCACAGTCCTTACCTCTTCTTCTAGCTGTAAATGAATATTCCCTCTTCAGTTCAAAGATATTGCACTTACTGAATTTTCTTGGATATTGGTTTTCTTGCCACGTAATTCATTAATTTAATTTGGAACTCCAGTCCTGTCCTCCAAGGCAGATTCCCTTCTAGCAACAACGTCATCCGCCTAAGCCAGAGGATCTACATTAGTTAGTGCCAGCTTTAAAGCTGGGGACTGTGGTTAAAACGCAATTTAGAAGTCCCATTTTGACTTAAATTCCTGGTCAGTCCCTGCAGGAAAAGTGCACTGAGAGATCTGCATCACATTTTAAAGAGGAGAAAGCTGAGGCCCAGAGGAACCAGCAACTTGTCCAAGGTCACGGAGGAAGATGGAAGGGGGAGCAGGGTCCAGTCCCAGCTGTGTCAACTCCCAGCCCAGGTCCTCAACCACAAGCCCATCTCTCTGCCCAGCTGAGTCTGTGTGTCTGCCTCCTGGGCAGAGCCCCAGCCCTTGGTGAAAGATCAGGATACAGTGTAAGCAAAGTTGTGTTTATTTTAAAATGTGGTCCTCTGCAGGCTCTGGGACGTCGGCATGGCTGCGGAGCCGCTGGACATGTTGGAATGCGTCATGGGGTTTGTGCTGCCTTGCTGTGTGCACAAACCCTGGGACAAACACCAGGGGAGCCAAGGCAGGCTTTAGGAAGCGGGAGGCACCTCACCTGGAGTTGATTACCACTTCTGTATATCCTGTCAGCTTGGGGGAAATCTGGCAAATACATGTTGGGAAGAGTGGATGGTAAGAATAGGAAGGAATTAGTGGTCATAGGGAGGTCAGAGTGAGTGGCACAGCTTGTTAATATTAGTCCTGAAGCCAGATGGGCTCTTAAGATGTATTGACTTTGGGAAAGGTGATGCACTGCTCCATTTGGATACCTATCCTGTGAATTCTCTGTGTGATTTGACTGGACCAGCTTCACAGGGATGCCAGCTGTAACATGTGCCTTGGGAGCAGAGAGGTGATTATGCCCTGCTTTGTTTTTGGCTCTTTATCACAGGAAGTGTATGCCTACTTCTCTGGTAACCTGTCTTGGAAACATTTTTGGAGTACTGGGCCCTAGAAACATTAAGCAGATGTGGGTGAAGGGTAGAGTTTCTGACTAAGGCTAGTTCTGTTGCTGGGGATGTACCTTAGAGAAAAAAAAGGGACATCTATTTAAAAAAGACATACTTGAATATAAATTCAGAAAAATAAGGCTATCTTTAGAAGAAATGTGTAGTAGTTAAGTGACTTGCAGGGAAGATTGTATTCTAGTCCTCTTCATCTTCATCCCTTCATCTTCACCTATAGTTGCCCAGCTCCATACAGTGCCAGGGTTAAACCTGTGCTGTGTGAGCCATGAGTGATACTGGAATGTTCAAAACGGCAGGAACAAGAGATAATGTTGTTATTGGGATGCTTGGGAGAACTACCTATGTTCTAAGATCCTCTGAATAGTAGAAAGAAAGAAAGAAGGGGTTAATGCAGCTTGTGGGGAGACAGGAAATGTCCCAGCTGGAACTGATTAAATCTGCTGTGTAGCTTAAGCTACTCAGATGGGAGACACATGGAAGAGTGAGATGTGTTGCTCAGCTCCAAAGGATGTCTTATCACTAAGTGGGCCTTGAGCATTGATTGGAAGTCTCCCTCCATACTTAGGATGGATCTCCTGTGCTATCAGCAGAATGTCAAACCACATTTTTAACCTTTTCCACACAAAAGTTTCACATGCCCAAGAAGATGCATGTGAAATAAACCTGGATGTTTTTCTGCATCTGGCCACGAAGCCATTAGAGCTGTCACATGCCTCATTGTCCCTGCCCATTCCCTCTGTCTCTAGGTAGAGCAGTGACACAAAGTGTGAGGCAACCTGGACTGTTCAAAGACAGGAGAAGGACTGGGACAGCCCTGCTGTCAAACTGAGTCTTAGAACTTGACAGCTGTTAATTGTGGCTTTATCTAATTAGCAGGGCCTGTGACCCCTGCATGAAGTTCTAGTTCATGAGCAGTTTCAATTTGTACAAGTTTCCTCTGAGTCATTACAGCAGATCTTCATTTCTTCTAAATCAGCTCCAGCCATGGGCATAATCCTGTGTCCAGCAGGGATTAGTGCCAGGGTCTGTGTGGAGCACTTCCTTACAAACAGCTGTGGCACAAACCATCTCCAGAATCCTTACTTGTGGCTATTTTAGTTTTAAGAAAAGTATTTCTTTACAGAATGCATCCTTAATTTAAAAAATAAGTGCTTTTCCTTATTTTTACTGTTCTTACATATCTCAGTTCTGAGGCAGGAGTTTCTAGAAACATTCCACATCAGGCACCTGCTTGGCTAATTTTCTCCATCTTTACAAGGTGTCTCACAAGCTCTGTCAGATCCTGGAGTTTTTCTTTCAGCTCTGTCTGGAGCAGCTGGGGTGCATCAAGGCTCATGCACTAAGGCAAGGCTTTGATGTTGCTCCAGTGATACTGTTGATAACACCTGATTGTTTTCCATCTAGATCTTCTCAGAAATTGATCTTGATCGAACATATGTTAGGCCCTGTAAAACTAGACAAAAGCTCCTCCAGTGGGGCTAAAACAGCAGTTGCACAGCTTTGGGTTTGTTTTCTTTAATAAACTATTTTTCCTTTTTTCTCTCTTTCACTGGGGGCTGGGAGAAGCAACAGATGTGGGGGAGAGACAGCTCATGCTGGGAAAGGAACCGATCACGTTCCTGCTGATTAGAACTGCCATAAAGAGAGGAGTTTTTGCCTTTGAGTAGGAGCTCTGGTATTGCCATGAGAAAACTGCAGCTGAGCAGTGTTCAGTGGCCTGGCCAGGTTCAGTTCCAGTATCTTTTGCAGTAAAAGGGCTCTTTTACCAACCTGTTCCCTTGTTCCTTGAAGGGCTGTCTCCCTAATGATTCAGGCTTTGTGCCAGACCCTGGTGATCTGGGAAGAGAATGAAGATTTCCATTTTGAGCACGTGCCCTGAAGTTCTGACACTGACATGGATTTCAGCAAGTACAGGTTTTCCTCAATTCTGGGAAACAAAACAGGACACCTTCTTGCCAAAAGAGCGTGGGCATTTGTCCCTCAGCTTTAATAACTGCAATAGCCAGAGGCTGTTGTTCCAGCTTCCATCAGTGCTGAATCTGACCTTGGAGTAAAATGTGCCCATGTAAAATCAGCTGGGGTCAAATTGCTGCATCTTTCTATCCTTTTTATTTTGTTCTTTACCTTAAAAGCATTTTTGAGGTGACAACATTTACACAAAAAGAACCATGGAATTTCAGAGCCATTTCTCCAGAACGAAACCCACATACTTTTGGTTTGAGGGTCTATTCTTATTTATGTGCTAGTCTCTGTTTCCTTTATCCTTCATGTTGAAAGAGTGGGAAAGGTCTCTTGCAGGGGGATTTGATGGGGAGAAGGGTGCCAAGCCTGGCTCAGACAAGGAAAATGATTTAGTGATTCCTGTAAGGTCTGTGAGAGTGGATGTCTTGCTACCAAACCCAAAGGGAGGATGACATTCTCTCCTGAGCAGAGGGTGAGCATGGACAGCATTTGCCACTAAAAAAGGATGACTTGAGCCAGCAGTGATCCATAGGCCCTGCTGCCAAGGGGTGGATGATTCCTATGGAATGGTACTACTCAGGATAATTAGAGGTGGCAGTGCTGGTCCTGGCTGCCTTTCATCTCCCCAGGCAGTTCAGGACATGCACAGCCTCAAACCCTGCACAAGCTCAGTTGACTTGAGCCGGCGCTGCCGAAACTGACGGCAAAGTTCCCATCTTGACTTCCATTACAACAGCATCAGCATCTGCAGGAGCCCTCTGGGGTAAGAACTGCAGCAAAGGCTGCATTAGTGGGAATTTCTCCTGCATTTGTGAAATGCAAATATCTCCACCAGACTGTGAGGCTAATGCTAAAGTTTCCCTTTTGTTGTTCTGACCAAAAATTCACATTAGTTTTGAAATGCATGGGAAGACTGCTGGCAGCACAGGAAAAGAGTGTCCTGCTCTGTTAATTTTTAGCATGCAGTAAAGCCTGAATATGTGACTTCAACTTTTTTCCCCTGGTGGAGTTTGCCTTGGCTTGGTGACTGGACCACTTATTCTTCTCTTCCCTGCGAGTTTTATCCGGGTTCCAACACTCTGGCAAATACATCTTAAATATTTGAGGCCCTTGAAGTTTTTCTTAGATTTGAGTGTGGTGACACAAATTATGTAAAAGCTTTTGCTACATAATTATTCGAGCCTTAACATCTTTAAGTGTTTTCTGATGTTCTGCAGCTCAGCATGAGACTTGCTTTTTTTTCCATGATCTGCTTTTGTGGAGATCTTGACATCCTCTGCTTGCTTGATGAAACAAATCTGGAGGCAAAACTGAAACTTTACAGAAAACATCTTTGGTTCCCTTAATGATGATGATTTAAATACCACTGATAATTAGATTCTAAGTGACTCAGAGCAGATTTTCAAAAGACCCAACAGCCTAATGATTGAATGACTGTTCCTATTGAAATAATTCTCAAAAATGTGCTGGTTAGTAAGAGATTGTGAGAAAGAACCTGAAACTTTTTTAATAGATTTTGGGACTTGGTCCATCTGAGCATGTACCCAAAATGCAGCTGATATAGCAATGCCTTTGCAGCAGTGCTCTGATGGATGAGTAACACAAGCTGGGACTGCAGCCTGGCTGTGAGCAGGTGAAAGTGAAGGTGATGTGACCCCCTGGTCAACCAGATCAAGGAGGGGAGATGGTGATCTGAACTACTGGGTAATTTTCATTCTCTGCCCCAGCTCCCTCTCTTCTGCTGCAGCAGCATTTTATTAAGAAATACTTGCTGCTGAAACCAGATGAGACTGTAAAGCCTCATGGGAGGAAAAGAAGGAAAATAATTCCATTTTGAGTTCTAGCATGCTATTAGTGCCACACAATGGGAGGGAGTGGGTGAGACTCAGTATAGCTTTACCTAATGCTGTGGGTCATGTAACTGAGGTACTCAATGGCCTGGCCAACTGTAATGGGAAGAAAAATATTATGAGATTCTTAGCTCATCTTACCCCCCAGTTGAGAATAAAGTCCCTTTCTATACAGATGAGCCAACCCCAGTCCAAAGCAGGGAATGCATTTCTGCATAAATGTGGCTTAATGGATAAGAGAATGTAACATTTTATGTGTGAATCAGCATTCTGGCTCCCAAAAGGTTATTCAGCTAGTCTAAAATATAATATGCTTGGAACAATGACAGCACCCCTTCTGTTATATTGTAGATACTTTTGCTGTATTTTGTTAAGGATCAGTGAAAAATGAAACATTACTCCTTAATCCCTGAAGAGCCGTCTAACAGAGCAGTTGAAATGCACAAGGAATAGCTATGAAGAAGAAAATAATGGGCTGGCTGTTTAATCTAACAGAAAGTCTTAGGTGGCAACTCCTGTTTTGCTATGAATAGCAATTTCTCTGTAGACATTTTATTTTGTGTTGGTCGAGGGCAGTAAAGCAGCAAAACTTTGTAAATGGCCAGAAGTCAAATTGCTGGTTAGTTGTGTACACAAACAGAAAAGGTTTGCTTTCTACCTCTGCCCTCATAAATCATGAAGTGTTTGCACTGAGAAGATGAGCCCTAGTGCATGGAAGCAGAAAAACTGTATTTCTGGAGGCCATGCCAGCAGAAGGGAAAGGCATCATCAGTGCAGGGATCAGAGACATCTCTTGGACTTTTCTTTTGGCTTTGTTGGCTAAGCAGGTACCACTGGCCTGTTGGCCCTTACAGTGTGGCCATGTAGCACCTGGGAGAAAGGTTCCACTGCATAAAGCAGTGGGGTAGACAGTTCCTGCTGGGATTGTCTTGGGAATTGGCATGTCTGGTTCTCCATGGGGCTCTGAAAATTGTACCCTTGCCAGCAAAGAAGGCAAAAAGGCTTCTTTCAGAAACTGCTGAGATCTGCAATGCACCCTGAGGTATTCACAGAGGCAGGACTTGAGGATGGGTTGCATTTCAGGAATACATTAGAAACAAGATCTAGTGATTTATTTCTCCCCAGTCCCCCAGCAGTAGCATTCCTAAATCACTTTGGTGCTTAAAATTCTTCTTATCATTTGCCTATATGTAGGATTGTTTTAAGGCACTGTTATGCCTTTTGCTGCTTCCACAGTTACAAAACCTTGGGAAAGAGGAGGATGTAGACATTAAATGCTGGCTCATTGTTCCTCTGGGGAGAAGCTAAGGGCTTCTCAGAGCCGCTGCTGGTGCAGATCAGTGTGCAGAGGAGCTGTCACCAGCTTAATAAATTGACTAATCCTGCCTCCCTTTTGGCTTGGCAGGACTGGGATCTGGAGAATCATGCATCCAGACTGTGTCTAAAAGTTAATTTTGAGCCTGGGCCAGGTAGTTAGCATTCAGGAAGCAGTACCTTACTCACAAACTAAGGGTATCACATGTTGTTTTGCCACTTTTTTACTTCAATATTGTGGATCTCATTAAAAGGTAAACCAATATCAACCCATGCTATTGACTTGACTGTGGTGTACCCTAAATTTAGAGCAGATGCCACAGTATGGTATTTATACTGTATCCTGGCCAATGTTTACTTCTAATGATGCCATCTGTGCTTCAGTTTTGCTCTCTTCCAAATGCTTTTAAAATGGGTAAAATAAATTCAAAGTAGGGAACTGATAGTTAAAAATTATTGTAATGTATTTGACATACTGGCTATTACCAAGGTCTGTGCAGAACTGTTTAACTCAAGAAAAGAAACTGTAGAGAGTTAACTCTGGCAAGCAGGTAACAAAAATAAGTAATCAACAGTAGGTTTTTGCTTTTAAACAGAAAAGGAAAACCACAAAACCTTCCTGTCCCAAATGGAATAAAAAAAACATTGCAAAACAATCAGTCACGAAAAGGGAATGCTCGGAAAGGACTCTAGACACCTCAGAGGGAGAGAGAGCTCCACATTTTGGACCCCAGTATGTAAAGACAAGATCCTGTAGCTGAACGCATCCTTTAAGGAATCATCCTCTCAGTCAAGCAGCATCTGTCAGTGTGGGGATGGTGCTGCTGTTTAAGCAAAGCAGTGCTTGAACACTGGAGGGCAGATGGACCTTGCAGCCTTAGGATTTGGGGCAAGCAGCTCCAAAGACGTTTAAGGATTGCTTCCATTAATACCTCCAGGGAAAAGAATGAATTTATAGTCCCACATGACACCCTGGATGTTATTTCAAGTCACTTCTCTCCTTTGGCTGAGTTGAGAGTGGCCAGCAGGTGAAAAGCTGACAGTGCCTCTTCTAGTTCCCACAGCACAAAATTTGTCTGTACTAATTGTTGTTGTGGTAATTACTCAATGAATCTCTTGCTTTGTTTATGTATAATTCATATCCTGCAGTTTTTTACTACTTTCAACCAAAGCTATAGACAGATTTGGAAATGTGAGCTTGTGTATAGTATGCAAGTATAAGCTCTTTTGGTTTTGAAATTATCCAGCATTGATTAAATTATTGTGACTTTTCAGATGGATAATAAGTAAGCAAACTGACCATTTTACAAAAAGAAAGAACTCTGGAGGGGAAACATCTCCAGAGGCTTCTCCAGCTGCCTGTTCAAACTTTCAATGGTCCATAGAAACTGTAAATAATATGTAAGACTGATACTTTTTGCAGGCACTGAAGGCATCCCATGAGCTGTGTTCCAGAAGTGAGAATGTTACACTGACAGGATCCTGATACAAATACAGAGTTACAGTGGGCCAGCACTGGACAATTCTTCAGCTTTTTGTGCTTTTTCTTGGCTTTATAGGTGGTCTAGATCTACACTTAATGAGTGAGCATTTAGGAGCAGTTATGATATTTTGTCTTGTTACAAAGTTAAGTTAGTGAGCACTTATGATATTTTATCTTGTAGATCTTAATGTAGGTGGGAGGACCAAAGAAAAAGGATTCTAATGCTTGCCAGCAAATTAGAAATGTATAGAGAACTGATCATTGGAAAACAGACAGGTACTAAAGGAAAAAGGATTTAAAATGCTAATCAAAGATCTGGTCAGGAATATTCTCAGCTGGTTAACCAGAAATATACTTTTAAGTTGTTGTTATTAGTCTGCTGAATGGAGTCATGTCTGCAAGTTTTGAAACTGGGAAAAGAAAGAAAATAATTCTTCTTTCTGCAAATAATACTTATCTGATCTGCTGTGCTCTGCTAGACCTGGTTTTAAATAGAATAGAAGGAGTGTGCACCATGCACAAGCAAACCCTCTAGTGCCACATGTTGCACATAAAAGAAATGTGATGTGCAAGGGTATTGGGATCATTGCCACAAAGCGTCACTGTTGAAATAATGTCCATAGAACAGCAAATTCCCTTGCTGTATTCCCAAGATGAATTGCTTTGGCATGGCTGGTGTGCTCCTATGCAAAAAAATGTTGAAGTGGCACTATTCTACTCTTAGCAGATTTTTCTCAAGAAGCTTTCATCTCCTGTAGTTGTTTGTAAGGAGAATCAAAAAACAGAATTCAATATCTTTTTGCTTCTTACTACTATATTCTGATATATTCTATTTGTTGTGCCAATGGTTGTGTTGATCCTGCACACAGGGAGGTTCAGTGACCCACTGTGGTCCCTTCCAACTTTCCCCATTCTGTGGAATGCTCGAGTCTCCATGAGGAGCAATATGTAATCCTCAGCACCTGGCTGAAGCTCACTTAAAATGTTTTTGAGATGGAGTTAGGCTGACAAGCTTTGACCCTGTGAAATGTTAAATTGTACTATGCTCTGCTAGGAAATGGAAATCAGTGGAATTGATAAACTTTAGAGAGGATATGGGATACTACCAGTGAGTGAGAATTTCTGATCTCCTGTTAGTGGTGAAATAAAAGCTGCTGCTTGAACAGGAGTGTACAGGAGGTCAGCAGATCCTAAGTTGCTGCTGCTGATGGGCTCAGTGCTGCTGAAGAGTTGGTGATGGGGAGAAGTGAACTTGAGAAACCCCTGGCTGCTTTCCTGAGAATTTAGACAACTGAGCTGCTGCACCCTTGCTCAAGGCTGGCTGTGCATCAGGTGAAATGGGTGAAAAATCATTTCTTCAAGTTACTACTTTGCATGGCTCCCTGCTTCTTTCTGGATCAGGAAAATGTGAACTAGATTTGAGTAAACTTTGCTGGTGATATTTAAATCACGAAGTGTCTTGTTAGATTCAGTGGGCAATGAGACTGATGGGAATTTTCCTCTGAGAGGGGCCTGAGGCTCTCAAAACCAAGGGACTCTTGGCAGGACATCCAGTGCATGGCTTCACAGGCTTTTGTATTTCTTAAAAGCTAATGAAAAAATGAGCCTAGAAACAGCCTCAAGGACCCTGCCACTTAACTGGATTCAATTTGCCAGACAATAAAGTGAGAAATGTTGGCCCCGGGTCCACATGCAAGGAAGGTTTAGTAGAGTTGAGGGGACAATGAAGGCTCAGCCCAGGTGATTTGGCTCTGGGCAGGACTCAGGTGATTTGGCTCTGGGCAGGACTCAGATGCTGGAAGTTGTATGCAAATGCACTGCTGGTGGCCAGGGGGATGGAGCAATGAGTGTGCTTCCCATTAGCATCTGTTGTTACACAAGAACACAAATTACTCCTTTGACAAATGACATGGGTCCCCTGCCAACGACAAGTTTTGTTCTATGTCAAAACTGAGATGTTATGCTTTTTTTATTCTCATATGTAAAAAATTATAATTCCTAATTTTTCTTTGCTGCATGGTCATTTCTAGACCTGGATTTTGACATGGAAGCCCCTGTAGGACTGTCCAGCTAAAACAAGACCTTATTTATATAGGGGTCTTGTTTATCTGTGGCTCTTTTGGGGAGGCCATGATGGCCCAATGAAGGTCTTTGTCCAAGATTTGTGCAGTCCAGCCTATCATCTGTGATCTAAAAAAATGAATAGCAAGGTGAGGTAAATTACCTCTGATACCAAGATCTACAAGTGAAGCTGTCACCTTATAAAAGTACAGAAAGATGTCATGATGGTGACTGATAAAGTGATGTTAAATATTAATAAGTTCTCTGCTACTGTCTGCTATCCTCCAGCTTATTCCAAACAGGTCTTTTTCCTTCCCTCAGCAGCTGGTTCTGAGGAAAAGACACTGATAAAGTCTTTTAGCATCTGTAGCATCCAGTTCACTTTGGTCTGGCAGTAAATTTTTACTGGAGAGTGAGAAGGCCTCTCCAGGCTGGAATCTGGCAGCAAAACATCCACCAGTGCTAACATTGTTATCAGCTGCCCTATCAGTCAGGTCAGTGCCTTCCCACAGGCTTTAAGGGCTGGTATTTGCTGTGGCTTGAAATGCAACTTGTGGGGAGCTGTGGTTGGTATCTCAGTACCATCATCTTGTGGGTGTTGCTGAGGCCAGTGTCAGGATGGAAAAGGTGGGGTCACCCATAATTAGCCCTGTCCTTTCCCAGAGGTGATGCACTTCATGCTAGCATTGGAAAGGGGACGGGATGGGGGTGTTTGGCAGCACTGCTGGTTTTGGTGATTGTGCTGCCTATTCTGCCACCACTGGCTGCTGTAGTTTGGGCAAATTAATATTTCTGTTTGCAGTTCAGGGGCTGCTGTGTGGCAAAAGGGAGCTCCTGAGGCCTGAAACACAGCCATGGTGTTTATGTGCTCCTTTGTGTGCAGCCTACGTGCAATGCTGTGTCTTGTTTTGGTTTTCTGCCTTCCTCAGTTGGTACCAGGATGTTCAGGATGTTTAAGTAGCATCGAATGTAGTTTTTGGTGCTAGAGCCTTGTCTCACTGCAGATTCTGCTAATGTCACTTTCTCTTGCTGATTGCTGTTGAGACTTCTGACCAGCTGCTGATAGACACAAATCTCTGCATGATTTGTTACAATGGCTGGACTTAATTCAGAGCAGAAATAGATCTCAAAGAATTGTTGTTTCCCCTTGTTCCTAGTAAAGTGTGCATAGAGCTTCCAATGCCCACGAGCACGTATGGCTGCTCAGCAAACAACATCCTGCTCAGATCCATCCTCCTCACTATTGATCCCAAATTCTGTGGTTGCTGCTACTGTGGTATGCTTCCTCCTCACTCCACCCACTCCAGGCTGCTGCTGGTGGTCTCTAGCTCCATCCTTCCTTCATCAAAGACCGAAATGTCCACGTTGCAGATGGTGTTAATAATAACAATTGTGTCTCCAACAGTGCTAATGGCCATGGGCTTCCTTTCATCCATCTCAAATGTTTGAAATCCTCTTCTAGCACCGACCACCCCTTTTTTCAGGCAGCTCAGTGGGGTGGTTTTGGCTTCTGGCAGGAATAGCAGCAGGCTTAGTGATGATGAAACAGAATCTTGATTGCAGTACTGGGCGGGTTCCCTCTTCTCACTCCCTTCTTGCTGCAAGCTGTGGAGTGAGATAGCAGCTGAGGCAAGGCCTTGAACTGTGGGTTCAGGAGCAGCCTATTGACCACCTCTGCCCATCCAATGTGAGCTCAGAAAAGCTTTCTTGGAAAATTTAATGTATTTCCAGGCTTTTTACATGCTACAGGGAAACCCCTGAAAATGAATAGAAACTTGAAAAATGCAGCCTTTTTCAAGTGAGGGTCATATCTTGATTTAGGAACAAACTTCCACTTTCATCCATTTTTACTGTTCTTCTGTTTCTCTGACCTTTTCAATCTCTCTAAAACACATCCTCTCTTTTTCCAGTGTGTGAGAGTAAGACTGGAAGGATGAGAAAAGTTGAACAGCATGAACAGCAGCAGGTTTTGAAAGGTTTTGAAACTGCTGCCATAAAAAAGGTCAATACAGCCTTCAAATTTCCGAATATTCCAGCTAAATCAATAAATGTGACATTCCTCTGGTTTGTGTCTGACTCAGTGTGCAACACTATGAGACCTTCCTTTGGGCAATATTTTCAGCCTTCTGCACCATTATGGGAAAACATGAGATAGTTCTTGGAGTTGTCTCATAGAAAACTGGGCCAGGAGTCAGCTGATCAAGATCTTAATTTAGGCTTTTCCTCTGCTCTGCTTTGTGTTCATATGGATAATTTTCTTTCTATTCTTTTCCTCACCTCCTGAATCATGTCTGGTTTCATAGTCTCTGATGTACTCTGATTTATTTTCTTGGGCTGCTGTGGTGGATGCAGCCAACTGGCCAGGATATGCAGGTTTTCAGGTGATACCAAGGTGATATCACTGACCAAATAAGAATAACTTAAAAGTACAATGCCCAAACCATACTGAAAAAAAAATCCCCCAAAACCCTGCCAAACAAACCCTGTCACATTCTGATTTTCAAAATATCATGTCCCTGGTGAAGATTTTATGAGACTTATTTATGTCTTATTGGGGAGAGAGATTTATGATAATTAGGTAAGAGAAATACTATTTCAATGTTTCTGGAGACTTGGAAACTGCTGGAAGTTAAGCATGGCAGGTCCCAGCCTTAAGGAGGACCTGGATTTAAAAACATATTCAGAAAGGTACCTCCTTTAATTTGTTTAATCTGGGCACTGCATTGCATTAAATGTGTATTTTCTTAGTGACCTTTTTGTTTAATTGGAAAATAGGTTTCAAATGAGGAGATGCCTTCTGAATGTTGATGGTAGATGGCAACCTCAGTTTAAAATAATTGCAAGTTGAGAAAGAATGGGTTGTCTGTTTTGAACCCCAAACTGTAGAGAAGAAAAAGTAGTAATAATGTATTCAATATTCACTGCTGACCTCAAAACTTCATACAATCAGTAAATATTCTGTTCAAGGTCATGTTTACAGTGAATTAAGTAAAGCAAAGTCTCCTTGGAGAGGAGTGGGAGGGGAGGTGGCATAAGGCACAACACGCAGGTCATGATGGGTTAAAACAAAGTGTTCAGGAGCATTCAAAGCAATTCTTTTCTTATTTGCTGTGTGCAGTGATGCTGCTTGCAGTCCAGTGTCATTCCCCAGTAAGCTGGGAGGTGAGGGAGACGGTGGGTAGACTCACAGAGAGCATGAGGAGATGCCCATGTAAATACTTGAGCACACAAAGCTCTTGCTGCAGGCCTTGTGCTTACCTGGCCTGCAAAGCCCTTGCAATCTTTCTCCATGAGCTTCTGGTTTTCTGTTCTTTTGCCTGAAATTTTCCCATCCAGCACACACAGCTTGAGCCTACAGGCCAAAATAGCAGGCATTGTGAAGAATGGAGTTTCTTGACTGAGGGTTTGAACCATGTCTCTTTAGGGAGGAAGATTGAGTGCTAAACTGCTGTCCCTCCACGGGGGCTTTACTGGAGCTGTGATTTTCCATGCTTCAGAGTACCAGGCTTCATGGAATTCCACATTCATCTGTTACAAAAAGCAAATGACCCTGATTTGAACTTCCTCCAAGCCTTCCCCTTGTTGCTCGAAAGGCTTTATTCCAGCCAACTGAGCAGCAGTTCAATCCCACCCCTTCTCCCTCAACCACCACTTCAGTCTCTGCAAACTCTTGTGTGTCATTAGAGACAAGTGTACATTCCATATCTTGAACCAAATCTTGCTACTCCTAGTTTTTCTGGCAGAAGGAATTCTGGGTTGGTGCGTGAAGGGTTGCCCAAGTTTTGCTGCTACTGAAGAAGGGATGCCCCAAGAGCTGCGTTGTGAGCAAAGATTTCACAGCAGGGATGTGGAGTTTCCACAATCTTTGGATTGCCCATCTCTGCAGGGTTTGCCTGGGACACAAAATAATGGAGCATTCCTGTTAACTCCCTTGGATATAAAGATTTAATATAAAGATTTAATAGAAGAAATAGGGCTATTTCTCAGACTGCTCCCCCTTCTTTTTGTGGGCATTGTCTTTGCTCCTATTTTCATTTAGGGGTGTTTTTTAATGGTTTTTGTGGTCCCCAAAAATCTTTCATTCTGACTCTTTACCTGCTACTGTTGGTGAGTCAGGAAAGGGCAGTGTTCCCATTTCCTTCACAGCTTCCCCCAAAGTATACTGGGATGTGAACGTCTTTCCCAAATGAGTATCTAGGTCTTTCCTCCCCTTTCTTTCTTTGGGAATCCTAGCACTAGGCACCTCAATCAATCCCTTTTCAATCAGCATCAAACCCCATCAGTTCTAGCAAAAATGGCTTTTGCATGAAGACATTACAGTGACAGGGTGGGAGTCTACTTAGACCTTTCTTTTATTATTTCTTTCAAAATCTCTGATAACTGGAAAATGGAGAATCTCTGACTCCATTGTGAAACTGCATAAATTCAGAACTTAATGAATGGTAATTAGTGGCATCAGAATGGGCTCCATATGTTAGTAAGTCATTTAGAAGAAATACAGTTGTTTGCCATCCTGCACAGCACTGACAAATTCAGATTCAAACCACACAAGCCTCTGTCTTTCCCAGATCTCCTATACAATGTGTTTGTCAAGAAGGTACTGCTATGAAATGATGTACAGAGCAGAATGCATGGAACAATCCTCTCTTGCTTCCATGTTGCCTCTTTGTATGTGAAGGAATCGAGGATGTGCATTCCTGGCTCTGTGCTGCAGGAGCTTCCAACCATCTTGAGGCTTGGAGAAAGGAGTGCTCAGGCTATAGGTTACCTTCTATATTTCAGTACATCCTGCACTTGGAAAATAACCACTTCCCAGGGAGACAAGTACTGTCTAATAGATCTGGTTGTCATGCCTGAAGGTGCTGTATAAATGACAAAAAGACATATGTTTGTATAATCTTCATTACTTTTAACACGGCTCAATATAATTTCACAAAATGTTTCATTTATTTTTATTTCAAAGATTGTGACAGTTAGGATTTTGAAGTACAAGTTGCCATCTGCAATCAATTTATGATCTCTCCCTAGTGCAATTGTGGAAAAAAAAAAAAAAAAAAAGAAGAGGGAAAAAAAAGAGAATTATTTGGAGTAAAAAGCATTGAAAAACAAGTAGAGTGGAGTAATAGCACATCTGTTTTCATAAGAAATCATGGAACCTGGACTTTTTTCAGTGTGGTATTTTACTACCACATGGCTTTAATCCTACATCTGGGCCTGTTGTTTTATGAAATATTTCCCACAGATGATGTCAATTATAATTTTTGTCCCACTCGTCAATTTACGGACTTTTGGAATAAGACAAAATGAAACAACCAGAAAAAGAACAACTTATGTGGTCTACTCTCTGACAAAATTATAGCTGTGTGATACACTTCTAAAATCAATAACTCTGTTAATGATTAGCAGAAAACATTGCTTAGTTTATGAGCAGAGATGTGGCCCACACTCGCCAGATGTTTGGCTCTGAGTTGCATTCTTGTTTGCTGTGTATTTACCAGCAGATGTTCAGCAGTTTATTTAATACCTCTTGTATGAGCCAGTAGTAGGTCTAAGTCTGTGTGACATTTATAAGCCATCTGCCAGCAATACAGGTGGAATGCTTTTATGATTTCTCTCTTTTTTCCAGTGATGATCTCTCAGTGAAATCGTAGATAAGTCTTTATGGTTTATATAGCTATTAGGAAATAGAATCCTTATCTTTGTAGGAAGACCCTAAAATGCATTCCCCAGCAGATGCCTTTTCAGCTAGTCCTTAATTAATATTTTTATGCTTAACCTGCAGTACTATATGCAAGATCTGATGAAACTTTCCTCCTCAGAGATATTTGAGCTCTTTTTAAATTAAGCCACTCATTCAGGTATGAATGTTCTGAAGGCTTATGCTCATTGGAGTTGGAATCTTTTTTGAATTGGCCTTTGAAAGCAAAGTAAAGATCCAGCTTGTGTTCCCAGCTTTCCCAGAGGTGAGGAGTATTTGAGTTTAGGGTTTACAATGAACTAGACTCAAATTGTTTCAATGCAAGGGCATGCACAAATTCCAGTGCTGGTTTTAGTTGGAAATGCTCATGGGGTCTGATCCAAATCCTATTGAAGTGAAAGACTCTTGCTGACCTCAGTGGGCTTTGGATCAGGTCCATGGAAAAATGCTTCTATGAAAAGAATGCATTTACTGTGGCCCTGATTCAGCAAGGTATTTGAGCATGCACACAGAGTTTCTGCATGTGCATTGTCCTGTTGGCACACACGTGGTTATTGTTATCAAAGGTTTGTATTTTGTATTGCTTCTTGAATGGCCATCAAGAACCTTTATTGTGTCCAACTCAGGTTAAGATTCTTTTCTCTGGTAGGAGCAGGGGTCAAGAGGTTTAGTCCCCAAGCTCTGCAGAGCTTTGGGAATCTGCTCTCTGTAAGTGAAATCCTTGAGAAATCTTGTATTCCTGTCTCGAGGCTGTCCTGACTGGTTCTCCAGAAGCTGAAGTGGTTAATAGGACATTTTCTTGCTTTTAAGGGCATATTGGACTTGATTATACTTCAAGAAATCCCCTGGGAGAAACGATCAAGAAAGTACAGCTGGCAATTGCAGATACAAAAGATAACTGAGGCTAAAGCCACCAATAAACTGCAGAATCTTACCACAAATTATATCAGCAAAAGAATTTAATTTTTAGATTGTTCATTCCTATCATTTGGATACGAACATGCTCCTCCTGGGTGTTTGCCACAGTATCTAAACTGGTGTACATAAGGAACTACTTTGGCAGTGAGTTACAGAAATATTTATTGCTCTATTAGAGGAAGAAATATCAGAAATAGAGGAGTAATATGGGCAACAGGGAGAAATAGAGTAGCCATTCCAAAATATATGGGAATTGGAACAGTCAGTGAAGTTATCACTGCCTGGTGCATGCTCTGGCTCTGGGCAGTGTTGCAGTGATGTCCGGACTTGGTTCCTTTCCTCGTCCTGACCCCCTTTGTGCCAGCCCTGCTCAACCCTAAATCAGTCTGGTTGGAAATTCAAGCATTCCTTCTCAATAAATAATCTAAGGTTAGTAGAAGCCAAATGCTGGAGGTGGGAAGAGTGTGATCTGGGAAAATAATGCTGAGCTATTTCTTTGCTTGTTCTAGTTGAAAGTGTCAGCTATGTTAATTAGTTTCCACTATAGTGAACATACAAACTTTATAGAGCTTCCAACCTCTGGTCTCAGTTCAGATCTGTGACAAGTGTGACCTCTGGATGTATAAAAGGTTTTATACCAGCAGTGCTTTTGTCTTTCTGTGTTGCACCAAGACTTGCAAGAGAGCCTGATTTGTTGATATTTAGAATTATATCTGATGGCTGGTCAAAGTCAGACAGCTTCAGCCTGGGGTGAAGGTGAAATTTCATTACAGTGATGTAACTCAGCCCTGGAATAAATTAAGAAAAGAAAGAAAAGGAATTTAAAAATTGTTTTATCAGCACTTAAGGTCCTCAAAGTGAGATTGAGGACTTGATTCAGTTTCTTGCAGGCAGAAAATCTCCAAGGTGCTTAAAAGCCAAGGTCTCAGAGACATGTGAATGAGGTTGCTCGGAAACAGCAGTGCAGGTACTTGTGTCCTTCTGGAGGAGCCAGCAGATGAGAACCCACCCATCTCCCTTGCCCAGCACCCAAAATAGCTCTAAATATAATGTAATAAAAGCAAACTCATTGTGTCTGCCTGAAGGATGCTGGTGCTGTAACCTGGTTACACAGAAAAACTATTTGGGATGTGATGGTATCCATTCCCTTCTTAAGGAGAACGGGAAGGTCTGAACTGGTTTCAGTTCCTAACCCTTTTTAAATGGAATGCTGTAACCAAATCTCATGTTTCAGGGTTTCAGCCTGCAAGAACTTAGGAAGGATTTATTGTTTGCTTTCCTCTGAGGCACCAGATTTTTCCCAGCTGGAGACATGACACTGGAGATAGGCCAGTGCTTGGACGTGGTACTTAAGATCCTCTCTTTGCAGAGGACTGGCTGGTCAAACTGATTTGATTAGCAGATTTGGGAAGAAATGTTGTTCTGCATCACTTGGTAAGGCCCAGAACCATAACAAGGCCAGGCCTGTGATGAGGCAGCTTGAAGGAAAAGCAGCTGAGCCCGTGGACAAAAGGTCTCAGTGGTAGACAGGACTTCAAGGAGAGATGCTCAAATCCATCCCAAATGTGAGTGCAGTAAGGTGTGTGTCAGCCCTCTCCCCTCTCTGTCCCTAGGAAGGAAGTGAAGTTGGGCTTCACTTTGATTCCAAGGAATGGTTTTGTCACACTAAAATCTGTGACTCACAGAGGGCATTCCCCTCAGGGAGCCCTGCAGCCCTTGGATGCCCAAGGTTGTGCTGTCTGGTTTTCCTGCTGCTCCCTAAATGCTTTTTGTCCTTCCTTCTCAGGGGATCACACCTCTTGGAGCTTGCCAGGCAGTGGCATGAAGGAGCAAGAGTCTCATCAAAGATGTAAATTCATGCTTTCCATCCAAAAGCAGCCCTGGGATGCTCTGAGTTCTGCTGGCAGCTTTGTGTGTCACAAAGTAAAGCCAGGCTGGTGTTTCCTTAGCTCAAAAAGACATTTAGTCACTAATTCTCAAAGGCACTGACCCAGTGCCCTGTGAGATGCCTCTTACCAGTCCAGATTGCTGTCAAAGCCTGCAGGATTGGGGTATTCATTTCAAAACCCCACAGAAATGGAATGCCCAGGTCTTCTAGAAAGCTTTGGAAGTCTGGCTGCTATAGCTAACTGCACTCAGGCTGTATGGGAATCTGGAATAATGCTCAACAGCAGGATCTGTTCAACCAGCTGAAACAAAATAGCTGTCCTGAAGCTGCCTGTTGACAGAAATCACAGGTTTTCAATTAAGCTTACCTTGAAAAAGGGCTTGCTTTCCAGGGAAACCTTTTTCTTGAAACCTTTCTTGAAAACCAAAATGTTTCCATCTGTATAGTCTGAAAGGGTAGTGTGGGAATTTGCTGGTATTCTTCAGCCTCAGATCCCCATTCATTTCCCTAGTGTGTGTCCCACCAGGAATTAGGAAATACAACTTCAGTGATGCAGCAGCTTTCATCTGGAAAAAGGGAAATCAGCTGTATCATGGGGCACGAAGGGAAATGAGAGCATGAGATCTGGAATTCCATCTCCCAGGACATCATGCAGTAGCATTTCCTAATGGAAATATTTTGGGTTTTGGTTGAAATATTTTGGTATTTGAGTTTCAGCCGAAAATTTGAAATTTTTCCTTTGAAAAATTGAGATGAAAACTATTATGTATTTCCATTGAAGTTTTGCCCAGGAAAAATCAAGCACTTTCCAAGCAGCTCTACAGAAGATCACATTCTTTTGCCCATTTAAGCAGCTGTTAGAGTATTAAGATGGATGCTAAAGGCAAGAAAAATAATTGAAAAGGCAGTCCATCAAAAAACAATGAGGGCCAAACTTTTTTAGAGCAGTGCTTCAGCTGTGGCAGTGAATTGTGTGAATAAATGTGTTCTTAAGGATGAAATTGTGCAGGAGAGGCTATGAAGGCTTGTCTGCTTTTTCCATTCTGCATATGCTACTGTTTGTCCTTGGTCTGTGTCAAGGTACATGCAAGACTTCAGTGGAACCTGGGTTTGGAAAATGTTTGTGGGAATGTGAGCTGTCTTCTGCAGTACTTCCTCCATCCTTCTTACCATTGCCAGTTACAGAAAAGAGGAGCTCAGGGGATTGGACTCTGACAGCACACTTGCAATTTTTATCAGGAGATGTATCTGGCTGTTTAGAATATCAACAGGTTGGCATGGCTGTTGTTTTTCTCTGTGGGTGCTTTGCAGCTCTGAGTGCCAGTCAAATGCACGTTGGAATAGGTGAGTGGAATAAAGCCTAAATACCAACATCCCTCCCTGCTTTGCTCTTTGAGTCAATTACTAACAAAAGAGCACTCAGGGATGAGAGTGAGTGACCCACCCAGGACTTATACAGGGTACAGAAATTGTACAGTGATGCCTCTAATGTGATTTGAGTTGCTCAGTGATTCTCCCTGCTTTCTGCTCAGGTGGGAGCCAAGCCAGCAGTGCCTGTGTGTGTCACTGCTGTGGTGGAGCTCTGCTTCACACACCAACAGCTCACACTCCCCAAGAGCAAGACCTTCTTGCTGTGGCAAGAAGGTGCAGGAAAAGGTGACCAAAAAAAGATTCCTTGATGGGGAAGATTTACAAAGTGCTCATCTTTGTGGGATATTTGAGTGGAATTACAGTGCAGATGCGAGTCCTTGTGTGTATGGCTTCATTCCAAAAGAAGTCTTTCTCTACTTAAAGCATATCCCCAGCATAGAAGGAAACCCACTAATTTTTTAAAGCTTTAATGATCTATTGTGGCCATGCCCTTGATAATTAGTCTTTGTAATTCCTGTCACAAGGTCAAAGCCATCCTTAAGGCATCCAAAGCCTGTTAATAATTTCTGAACGTGGTTGTTGTTATGGGTTTTTACCTGACATATCAACAGCAGTTTATCCTGAGTAAACTGCTGCTCAAGAAAATCAAATGGTGTCCATCCATGTGTGCAAAGGCACAAATGTGGTCTGGCCACTCCCTGCACTGTGACATCCACCCCTGACAAAGAGACTTTTTTTACGTGGCAGAAGGACTCTGGCCTTTAGTTTTAAATATTTCCTTTACGTAGTATAGAAATATCTCCAGGAAAATAGAAAAGCTGATTCCACTTATGGGTTAAAATAGCTATACCTGTGCTCTACAGCCATGTTAAATCACCAGCTCTATCCCAAGCTCAAATCAAATCATTTACAGTGATTTACCCTCTAAAGGATCCCAGTTTGCTGTCTGCTTCACCAAACATGTTGCATGTTCTTTTTTTTTTTTAATTGCTGCAAGTGGATGACAGGTATATCCTAACAACCTGTGCTGTGGATCTGCTGTAGGAATTCAGCAGACATTGCAAATAGTATGATAGTATTTGTGGGTTGTGACTTCATTTCCTGCCTGAACTTCACAGGATGGTTTGGGCTAGAACAGACATTAGAGACCATCTTTTTCCAGCTGCCCTGCTGTGAGCAGGGAGAGCTTTCACTAGACCAGGTTGCTCAAAGCCCCATCCAACCTGGCCTTGAGCACTGATAGGGATGGGGAATCCACATTTTATCTGGGTAACCTCTTCCAGTGCTTCACCACCTTCACAGTAAAGAATTTCTTCTTGTCATCTAGTCTAAATCTGCCCTATGTCAGTTTGAATCCATCTCCCTTGTCCTGTCATTCCCAGCCCTTGTGGCAAGTCCCTCTCCAGCTCTTTTGTAGCCCCCTTTGGGTGCTGGAATGCCTCCTCAGAACTCTTTTTTCCTTGCCTGAACAACCCCAACTCTCTCAGCCTGTCATTACAGAAGAGGGACACTAGTTTTTTGATTATTTTGGGTTTTTTTCTTAGAAATGTGACTCACTGGGCACAACTAATTGCAGTTGGTGGTAGAGTTCTTGCAAAGGAGAAAGGTCCTGGAGATAATCAGAGTAACAGCAGCAGACTTATCCTCTGATCCTTTAGAAATGGTACTGAACTTGTGAGTGTTTGTAACCCCAGCATTTCAAAAGCAGCTTCTCCATCAGTGCCGTGCCTTCAAAGCCTGGAACACATGAGAGTCACTGATGGTGATATGTGATATTGCAAGTGAACTTCTGCTACTATGAGTGACTCAGTGCCACAGAGCAGAGAGTTTTTATTGAAAAAACTTTACTACTAAGTGCAGGCACTGCTCCAGATGCCTCTGAGACATTATTTAGACAGAACTCATCATTCACCTCTTGGAATTAATTTGTGGATGAAAATTTAATTATAGAAATGCATTTGTAACTTTTTGTTCTTTTCCTATTAGGACATGAGGAAAATGTAGAGTCGGTAATAACTGGATGCCACAGCTTTATCCAGATCATAGCTCCTCTGGGACACTGCTTTGTGCTTCCAAACCAGAGTGCAGCACTGCTGTGCTCACATCTGCATGGAAATGCACAACAGTGTCAGTGGGAACCATGGCAGCCTGAGCAACTTTTGGTGGCTTTATTGCTGTTTGTGATCTTCCTTCTGCTCTGATTGCCTTGTTACTACTTAATATCACAAAAGTGCTTTTTGCTTTATGTCTCTCTTGGCTCCTCCTCGCTAATCAAGGCCAAGCTGCTTCTGTTTGCCCTTGTTGCCTTCCCTGGACACTGTGCTCTTGGGAAGGGTACAGCAGATGTTACAAAAGATATCAGCATGCCTTAAATCCCCTTTTGGGTAGTCTTACACAGTAGAATTTTGAGAGGACAAGAAGCCTCTTCATCATCACCTTCCAAGTTTAGGATTTAACAAACTGCATCTGTGGTTCTTACCATTTTTCATGTTGTTTTATCCAATCTTCTAGCAATATACCCTGTCTGTTTCTGAACAGACTTTCTTTTCCCCTGCTTGCCATTCCTAAATATGCTCAATGTTAATTTTCCAGTCATATGAGTTATTCCATTATATGTTATGCCAACTAACCTATAATTTTGATTATGTATTGATGCCTTCAGTTCCTGCTTTTCATTTCCCATCCTACTTGCCTGAACATGCACACATCAGCAAATTGACCCTCCACTTCCCTTTCTGTCCCTTGTCTAACCCTGTTATCACTACCCACATTCCCTTCCCGAGGGTTAGGCTTTTTTCCAGGTCACCATGTTCTCCCTGGTTGCCCTGACATTACTTCAGCAGCCAGGCATACACACACAACCCCAGTCCAGGCAATCTCTTCTCAGAAATACTCAGTAAGCTGGTTTTGTCTGATAGTTCTTTCCACCCACTGAAAAATCCGAGAAAGAAAACGGAATTGAGGAACGAGCCAGAGAGTTTAAGAAAAATCATTGGGGTGGGTGGGAAACTCTAGTTCTTTGTTAACCACTGTTTGTGATTTGATGGGGAGCTGCTGTGTTTAGGCTGAGTTATTGGAGTGCCATAGAGTGTGTCCCACTGCCTCTGTCAAGCAGCTCTAGGAGGTTTTATGGTCTGTCTTGCTCCAAAATTATTGCAAGTGACATAGAACCCCTTGAAATGGAGCATTTGCTGGAGGAGCAGTGCTAATGACATGGGTGGTCTGGGGATTACTAAAGTGACTTGAGTCATTTTAATTTTCCCTTTTATATCTACCTGTGTGGCCCTACAGGAAGGAGAATAATGAGGGAAGCACTCATTAACTGTGGAAAAGGGATCTAGTTACCCATTTTCAGGTGTGTCGACATGCGTAGATCCTGTATGGAAAAGTCAATGTATAAATGAAGGGAAAAATATGTTAAATGTGAAAGTTTGAAATTCTGCAAGCTTTGCACCTGCCTTACAATGTGACACGTGACAAGCAGAGAGGGGAAAATTGGCTGAATTATGCCAGTAAAACACTTAAAACCTAAAATAGTAGTGGGAATTTTCATTCAGCAACAATCCCTGTACTTGTAACTGGCCTGAGGGGTTTTCCAACTGCTGGGGGAACAAAAGCAAGGGGTTTCCATGCATCAAATGTGTGCATGACCTCTGTTACCGTGGTGGAGAAACTCAGGATAGCATTGCTGACATTCCTGCACGAGCATCTTGCTGTGGGAGTGCCAGTGCCTTGCTTTCCCTGCTGCCATGTGCCCTGAGGAGCAGTGATGTGACTTGTCCAAGCTAAGGAATGCAGCTGTTTGCAGGTGTGGGGAGTTCCTCACTCAGCTGAGGCACCACCCTGCCCCATTCCCCACCCTCCTGCTCCCTGTCTACCCTGGAAGGATGTGGGGCTGGATTGCTCCCAATGGCCTCTGTGCTGCCTGACTCAACCCCCCCAAGCTGTCACTGTCACCCACGTGCACTTTGTTCATGCTGGGACCTAAAAGTGAAGACATTCTTATATCTTCATTTTCAGGCCATGGCTGGTAACAAATGTGTAGCATCTCCCATATGATACCCATTCCTGTCCATATACACTTTTTTCCACGTTTTTCACATAGTTTTCACTGCAGAATAATAACAGCTACGTTTTATGAGTCCACCTGCACCATCTGTCCCTTTTGAAGCTCCTATTTACCTCGGTGGTGCAGGATCAGGCACCTTCTGTGAAGACTAGGCTGGCTCCAGTTTCTATTACATGGCTCTCTCTGCATGGAAATGCAGCAGCAGGTAACACAATAAGCAAACACATGGTAGGAAAATTGTCCAGTGCACAAAAGAGATCCTGGATGACATTAAACAAATGGCCCAAAGTAGCTTTAGAAATGGTTTCATGCATCTCAGGCTGTTAGCTGGTTTATGTTTCCTGTCTGGAATGAAGAGAGAGACAGGGCAAAAGAGTCAGGCCTTGTTTATGCTCATGTGTTTATTGTATCAGAGACATTTAAGTAGGAGGATATGACAGGTTTTCAAGGGGACAAGGTATGACTCAAATCCAGGTGCAGCTTATTTTCCATGAAATGCATCACTTGCCTATTAGACATAGATTTACCAGCGGCCAAAACAAATCTTGGCAAACTTGGCATTCTTCTTACCATAAATGAATGGCATCCCAGCTTGTTATTGTTATTGTACAAATACAGCAGGTGTTGCTGATTTCTGCTTGATAACCTGCTGTTTAAGGGGAATTTATTTAACTTTTACATACAGATAAGTGGGCTGCTAAACCAAATTCATCCCAGGTGTAACTGCAACCATTTTTTTTTTTTTATTCCTAAACTAGATTCTTATCCTAAATCTTATTTACTAGAACTGGAGAGATGTTACTGTATTCTTCCCAAAATAATGGGTTTTGAGGTGTGTTTGCTTCAAGGAGTTAAGCATTTGGCTTTTTTCTTTCTTTTTTTCCTCCTCCAGTCCTTTTGATGCCTCCTATTCATGTATCTGTCAGAACTTCACATTCTTTGAAAAATAGACATTGTGCTGTGGACATGCCAGGAATTTAGGACACAAATGGGATTTCAGCCTGGAAATGCTTCTGTACTGTCTAAGGTAAAAGAAAACTTATTGGAAGAGCTTGGAGGAATTCATTTGGATGATAAATATGTTTTAGAAATCAGTGTCAGTTGAGAAATTAGATTAATGTGGACTGTATTAAGAAGCACCTAAGCTAAGGTAATGTTGTAAAACCTAAGCTAATGAAGCTGTCTATAAACCTTACTGGTTTTTAAATGTTTTTGGTGAGTGGTGGGGAAATGAAACAAACACAGATACTGGTAATTAAATCCGAGGGAATGGTATTTCCAAGTAGCCTGCCAGCATTGGGTGCTGCATGCAACACAGCAGATAAGATCTTCTACACTGTTTAAAGATATTTGAACACTCCCAACATTTTTGCATGTTTCCAAAGAGAGAAATACCACAGACCTGAGGTTAGGAGTGTCTGTGCTGGGTTTGATGGGAGGGAACAGATTCATGCAGCCACCCCATGGCACTGAATCATTATTTCCAGAAATGCTGCCTCCTGAGTGAGTCAGTAATTTGGGGGTATCCACAAGTCCATGCCTGTAGGTGGGTATATGAGTACCCACTCACATCCAGTGTAAATAGAACTTCTGCCTGAGCTACAATGCAGTGACCTTTTAGGCCTTAAGAGTTAAAGTTGGGCCTTTGGTTATGCTAAAAACTGCTCCTCAGTTACTGTGTGGATGAGGACAACTTGTCTATTTTATCCTTTTAGAATCTGAATTCTGGTAATGGCTTTACAATTATTTCAAGCTCCATCTCTGCCATGATTCATCAAATCAGTTGCAGTAGAGCCCTGCTTGGTATTCCTGCTTTTGTATCTCTTGGTTTGGTCCTGACTGATCACTGGTCTTTCCCATAAAAGAGTTTTGGAAGGATTTTTTTTTTCCCCAGAAAAAGATGAAAATGGAAGGGACATGTCTCTCAGTGAAGCTTTGTGAATGAAGATATGCCATCTTCTTCTGGCTGCTAAATCAGTTTTATTGTTGTATGGGCTTTAAAATACATACAGCATAAGGGAGATTTGATTTATTTGTTTTTAAGGGCTATTTGTTGCTGTGGATCCAGCTGGTATGGTGACCTCTCATGCTTGGTGCTACCTTTCTGAAATTGAGACTGGTTCCTGGAGTCCAGAGCTTCACCAACAGTAGTCAAGAGAGACTCTGTTGAAAAGCACTGTAAGCCTCAGTTTATAAACACAGAGAAGTCTTAGAACACAAAGCAAGTGGCCAGTAGGTGACACAGAGAAACTGGCAGAAGCAGGAACTATCTGATTTCAGAAGTGAGAGAAAAGTCAGCCATTTACTTAAAGCATGAAACCTCTGACTTCATGCTCTGAGTCAGTAGTTTAGCTCTTATTGATAAAACATTATTCCTCTGAACTTCTAATAGGCCAACAAGAAATAGGATGCCAGCAAGAGCATTGAGGCAAATATTTCCAGTGATGCTGGATATGCAAATGTAAAGCCAGTCAATGAAGCAGAAAACTTTTATTTGTTTATTTAAATGTATTGGTTTGGTGGAGTTCCCTGAGGGTTTTGCATGTGTTTCTTATTTATTTTCATTTATCCCCAAGCAGACCTTGGTTTCATTCAGGGGTTTGTTGCATTGTGCTGTGTTTCCTGGTACTATCAGTGATATCCTATGGGATCTCTTCAGGGGAATGATGTGTGCCTTTGGATTTCACTGTGTGCCAAGTAACTAACCAGGACTTTAAAACTTGTCCCTAATCTCTAATTTATCCCACTGCATTCCTTAAATCATTTAATCCCCTTAGGACAGCGAAGAGTGAAGGAAAAACTGTTTGGATGGTGGCTCTGTTCTCTTAGCTCGTTCTTGCTGTGCCCTTTCAGAACAGAAATTCAAACTCTGACTTTGTAATTGCACTGGGAGGTGTTTGTGTTCCTGTAGGGATCTTAAGCTGCTCCCAGATGTGAGCTTCCCACCCAAAGGCAGCTCTGGGGGTGACATTTGTAGCTCTTCAGAAGAGCTGCTTGCAGGCCCAGACACCCAACAAACTCAGCTTGAATTGAAGCATAACCAAATGGGTTGGGTGTCACTATGAAACAGCCTGACAATTCAGCTCTGGCAAAGCTCTTTTCTTCTCCTGTATGACTGATTTGTCTGTTTTCCCCTATTTTCCTTGCCAATTTATAATGGCTTCACAAATATCTTTCCTTTTGTTGCTCCCTACTGTGAAGTCAATTAAAATTGTCTTAACTCTTCTCCTTTCTCCTGGCCAGGTTTTTCCCCTACATTTCCTTTCATTGGTGATATCTCCACCCCCTTATCTGAAGACTGAGCTATTGAGGCTGATCTCAGATGCTCTGCTGACCTGGTAAATGCAGGTGTATAAAGTAAATCCATCTCTCTCTTTGCTGGGTCATTCTTTGAGGTCTCCAACTCCCTTGGAGACAGCTGTTGTCTTCTTCTGTGCCTTGAATCCAGTTGCTTCTTGCCCTGGGAGATGCCTTTGTCAGACAGGACTCTTTGGGTTTGTTTTTTGCATGAACTCAGTGTTCATGTTGCAAAATATGTTTCCAAGAGACAGACTGTGCAGATGGCAAATAATAGCTGAGTCCAGCCGGGAGGAAACCCATTTGTCAGCGTTTCATCATCAGTCCCCATTGTGCTGCCATCAGACAGCCCCATTCATCCAGACAAGTTCCAAAGTGCTGGTGTTTACCAGGGACGCTGCCCAAATCCTGTCTCTGGAGATGTAAGTCCTCCCTCTGCCTTTTCTAGCATTGTTCTTTATTTCTGTTTACAAGGATGTCTGGAAAGACTACTTGAGGTCAGCAACCTGTTTGCAGGTGATGTTTGATCTCTGAATGCATTGCTGGCAGCAGGGGAAGAACCTGGGACCTTTTCCTGACAGCCTGTTCAGCCTAAGTGGGAATAGGTGGCTTTTATTGCTGACAGGAAATAGAATGGGAGCTTGCAAGTGCCATCCTCTGTGCTGCCCACCACACCTGCCAAATGCCTTGTGCTGAGAGGAGCTGGTCTCCAAGGCTCCTGTAACCTTTGTGGAAACATGTGGAGAAAAGTGTGAAAAGAGGAAAAGGTGTTTTTGTGCTTATCAGGGTGACAGCAGAGCTGGGACTGGACCTAAGTCCTTCTCTTCAGTGTCTTGTCCACTCCTTAAAGTTTTCTTCTGAGGCTGAGTTCTTACTTGCTGATGGCCTGATCTCCCCAGAAGAATGCATGCTCTGAAGGCCAGGAGGAACTTCTGTGGTCATGCAGACAACCTGCAAAGCCCAGAGCATAGGAGTGGATCCTGGAGACAAGGAGAGAGCACTTGGGATCAGGTGGCTGTGAGGAGACTCAGGGATTAATGGCAAGTGTGAGCTCAGGAGGGCTGGTGGGTACTGCAGGGTCTATCCCATCACCCTGAGGAGCTGGCCCTGCAGCCAGGGGCAGGCCTTGGCACCAAGTTGGGAACAGAAGTGGTTTTGGTGACACCAGGTGAGTTTTTGCTCTTGCAAGCTTTGCTTGTTTTGATTTGAGCCTTTTTTACACAGCTTTCCACCACTTCTGGGGTAGCAATCAGAAGTTGCCTGCCACAGAGGGGCTCAAAAAAGGCTAAGAACTGGTTGAAAAAAATTTTACTAAGGTGGCATAGAAGCAAGATAGGGCATTAAAAAAAAATTAGGTAAGAAATTTGAAGGCTTTCAATTTTGGGCGACCTGAAGAATGCAGGTGGAAGAGGGAGACTAGAGAGTCCATGCACAAAGCCAGCATGTGCTGAGGTGGGAGGGTTTGTGTGGATATTGTAGCAAGGATTGGTGAAGGATGGAGGGTTATTTGAGACTGCTGCTGTGGGGACTCTTGTCTTGCAGGCACTGAATGAAGAGGTTTCTGGCCAGGGTGTTTAGTGGGGGAGTGTTCCTAACAGTGAGCAAGCGGATGCTGTTAATCAGAACAATATGGAGCAGGCAAGTGCCCTTCAAACTGGGGAGAACAAGGGGGGGAATTTTTTTCTTTCCTTCCCCCCTCTCCTTTCCCTCACCAGCATAGATATCATGTGCTATACAGGGACTTGGTGCTTTGCAATCAGTGAGGATAGGTTGCATAAATTAGGAAACCTGCAAAGAAGTGTTCTGCATCCCCCAGAAATCACAGAAAGGGTTAGTGCTCCATCAGGAAGCTGACAGCACCACAGTGGACCACAATTAAGACTTTAAAATATGTAACAGCATTTTTATGACATCAAAGTAGTGTTGCTGCACAAGGCAGTGTTTACGAAAAGCTCCCTGCTCTTCACCCTACAATCATGATGTACATATTGGCAATAAGGAAGTCAGCAATAGCTATTTACTGCTCTCCTGCAGCTGTGGACTTATAACTTAGGTCCCTAATTAAGTAGAAGCAGGGCTAACCACGAAGCACACCACAGTGCCTTAAAATGGCTTTCATACTGCGGAAATCTGGTGTTTGGTTACTCCAGAGAGTGGGTTTTTTTCCCCTTGAAAACTATATTTGCACATTCAGAAATAATTATCTGGAGATTAAAAAAAGAAAAGCTGTCTTGATGCACCAGGAGATCTAAAGAGCTTTTCATGGAAAGCATTTAAAATAAAAAAAAATAAAAATAATCCGGCTCTATATGGGAGATATTGACACCAGCCCCATCTTTGTCATCGAATGTGAGTGATTGTTAGCAAAGGAACTGGTCATGCTGCACAAAGGAGATCACAGTGTGTGTGTAAATCTGCATAACCTAATTGACTATCTTGGGAACGTGATCTTCAGCTGTAAAACTGCGCTTTTGACAAAACAATAAAGTTAAAAAGGAATGTCCCATCATTATGTTCCTTAAATGTCACAGGAACTGCAGTAAGTGCATCTTGGCAGAGGCGAGCCTACATCATTAGTTCCTCTCCTGGTTGCTTTTAGGTTTTTTGTTCCACATGGCCTGACTTGACAGGACAACAAATAGGCCTTTGCATCTGTACACATTTATTAGTGGATTTTATCGTTGGACATCAAGGAAATTGAGTCTCATCTAAAGGTTTATGGCCATACACATCTGTGGATTTTACTACCCTTCCTTTCAAACAAACAAACAACAGCAGCAGAAAATTATTTTTGGAAAGTACACTTTAAGATTTAATAATCATTTGATGTTCTGAGAAGTCCTTGGCTGTTTGTCCAAATCTTTGCTGAATGTTTGTTGAGAACTTTAGTTATTGGGAGGTGGGGGTGGGTAGGGAGCTGGTGGGGGGGCAGGAGTGCTTCTGCCTTGCATGAAAAGGTGATTTTTGTGTAATCACAGCCTCCTTCTGCTCCCAGCATAGCTGGATTTTGTTGGATCCTGTCTAGAGATGACTTATCATTGGGAATAAGCCTTTTGTGCTCACAGCAGTCCTGTCTCAGACTGATAATGTGCAGAGGAATCCTGGGGGTCACACCAGGGCACAGCACTGCCCTGTGCTGCTTTTGCTCTGCTTGTTAGTAAGTGAGATTTCTATTCAGCTAGTTGGTAAAAGAGAGCTTGAAATCTAAGCTAAAGCAAGGCCTGCACACTCTGCAAGCCTTGCTCATTTCAATTCTTCCTGAAATTAGTGGCATAAAGGATTTGTTCAAGATTTCCTCAAAGTATTGCACAGTTCCTTCACACCTGACCATACTCTGAGCTGTCACATTTAAAGAGGATAATATAAAACATCAGAATCCTGAAGAAGATTTTGGAAGCAGCAGCTGGGTGTAAAATGAAAGAGTGCATGCCTAAGATTGCAAAGGGGCTTAGACAATAATTTTGAGAGAATTGCTGCCTGTTTTTTCTTAATGCTGTGTTTATGCACAAACTAGAAGTGACAGCTTATGTGCCAACACTCTGAAATATTTCACTGAAAATAATTTGAGGTTCATACCTCCTAGTGTGTTTCACTGGAAGAAGATTGTCCAAGGTGAAAATTGAGGTCTTAAGGTAGTGGAGCTTGTTTTGATGGATTACACTTTGTTCATGAATATTTTAATAGCTCACATAAGGGAGAACTGGAAGCTGATTTTTAAAATTTGCTTTTTCAGCCTGGGAAGCTGGGTGGAGGAGATTTCCGTAACATGAGATTCTTACTCTCAGTCTTATACCAAGGATGTTGTTTCATAAAAACATCTTTAACCTGCTTTATTTCAACCTGAAGTGTTTGAGGTGAGATTAAGTTCTTAGGTGGAGAGCCTGACTGGTCCTAAGAGCCTGAAAAGATGATGCTTCTTATTGATGGCCTCATAGTGAGGAAACAGGGCTCTGAGCCCTGACCTTACAAGTTGATTTTACTCTGTTCACTGATCTGTTCACTTTGAGGGACACTTACACACACCAGCTCTTGGAGTAAGTGGAGCAAGAGATGGGATACTGAGATACTTGGTTCTTCCCTGAGGAGAGAGCTCTCCTCCATTGTTGTGTGCTCTGTTTGGAGCCCACTTGAGGACAAAGGTCATGCTGAACAGTCCAAAGTTTGCCACAGAGCCTGGGACCAGGGCCTCCATACGGACACCCCAACTCCCCATGCTCTGGCCTGAGTGAAGCCCAGATTACATTGGCAGTGTCCTTTTGAAATGGTGGTGTCTGGAGAAGGAGAGAGCTGCATGTAGGACTGAATGCAATCATCCTAGAAGAGCTGAGGGCTAAACTCTTTGTTGGGTTCAGTAAGGAGCCCCAAGAGCAAGTGTTCAGGATAGAGGATGGAGCACCATCTGTGCCTTTTGTTGAGCTACCACAGCCAGCCCATTTAGCAGCTATGTGAAGGCAAACTTTAAGAAACATTGCTTGCTGGGAAGAATAAATAAATGTATGTTTTTCCTGTACCACACAGTGCAAGTGAAACTGCCACTGAGGCGAAGAAAGCCTGTGGCAGTCCCTCTTCTCAGTCATTTGTAAACCTTGGAATGAGTTCCCAATGAAATTGTTGCTCCCCTCTGCAGTGGGCTACTTCTTGGCCAGCTCAAAGAAGCCCCAGAAAATATTGCACCCATATGCGCCTTTTTTTTTTTTTTTACATTCTCATTAAGTTTATAAAACCCACAAATTTAGACCATCTGTCCTATAAATGTTTCTAAACTACGGCAAGATGAAAAAGCTGTTCTAGCTTTTTGATATAAGCGGTCAGCAAACCAAACACAAAACCAGAGCAAAGCAAATATTTTCTTGTCATACATGCTTCCCAACCGTGACGGATGAACTGTTATTTTTGATGTGTGTTTGGATCCAAATTTTGGAGAGAAATGCCTCCTAGATATGTGCACTTAGCACCAAACCAGCTTGATATGAAGAATTCTTGTTGGGGAGGGGGAAACAGAGGGAAAGTTGCACCACATGCTGCCCATGGTTCATATTAAAGAAGCTGTTTCTTCAATTATTCATATTCCAACTACCCTGCTGACTGCTTTAAAAAAGCCATCCCAAGCGTGGACTGTGTCAGCCCATTCTCAGGGTAAGGTGTGCATGCTTCTATTCTACCCACCTGTATCTTGGATGTTAATCCAGGAATATTTATTGCCTCCATGTGAGACTCCAAAGTGGGCTTGGAGCAGGATAATGAAGAGAAGCTGTTTGCTGTGCTTGCCTGACAGGTGGGATTAAGCCCAGGTCCTTGTTTGCAAGCAAACCCAACAGCAACCCATGCATCATGAAAAGACTCAATAAAGCAAGTGGCAAAAAGTGGAAATCTCACTTGAAATCCTTTTTCCTGGTGTTTCCATGGACACAGCAAATTCCCAGCCTAAACCCTTTAAGAATGAGAAAGCACTGTTTGAATTGCACACCCTGCTTTGGTATTTACAGCTAAGTGGGAAAAGCTAAATCTGTTCTATGTCCAATGGCATTTTTAACTCCCTTTGCTATTGGCACATTACTGCTTTGATGGCCAAATCCTCACCCAGATCCTGGGTCAAGGAGATCATGCCTGAGCCACAGAGCTGCCTTGGTGCTGTGCTGAGGAGCTGTGTATGCAGCAGTCTGAAGGGGGACAGGGAATGCTCAGTACACCTGGAAAGACATTAAATAATCCTGTCTTTTTTTGTGGAGGTGAATCTAGCTAGTTACAAGGTCTTTTAAAGCTAAACAATCCAATAAAGAGTTAACACCTATATCATTTATACTTTTGACCCAATAACCAAACTCCTGTGATCTGCAGTGCAGCACTAACTATCCAACCAAAAACTACTACCTGAAAGCATAAAGAAGAAGGCAGAAAAGAGACACCACCCAAAATCCTCCATCTTGTCCCATACCTATTGCTATATTCTAGAAACCCCCATTTTAAAACCCTTCACCATGTCCCTTCCAAGCCAAAGCATTCCAACATTCCATTCTATTATCCTGCTTGTCTCTTCCACACTGTACAGGCAGCTGTTTCTGTCCATAAAACTGTAGTGCAAAAACCCCAAGTCATAGTTAAAACTTATTACCCCAAGCTGAGCTGTGCCCAGCACTGCCATTGCTCATGATATTCAAAGTTTCTCCATTTTTGCTTGCCCAACCCAAGCCTGACTCCAAAATGCTCTTTTTCCAAACCTTTCTTGGCAGATATCTGTGGGTTTAACATCTTGGCTTCACAGCAGCTTTGCTCCAGGAGGGCTGGGACACTTGAACCAATTCCTGTGCAGCAGAAGGTCAGTGTGTGCTGTCAGCATTGCCTCCAGAGGAGCTGCCTGCTCTACACCTCTGGGATTGGTCTCCCCCACTCCCTGCTGGGTAAGACTCTTGCAAAAACCAGACAAATGAAAAAACCCCACTGTTCTCCCAGTACAGTGCTTGGGATCAGCACAGACAGGTGAATGATGTTGTTGACCAAGGGTTTAAATTCAGTTCAAATTTGCAAATGCAGCACCAGTCATTTCCTTCCACCCTCCTGCTGCTGTGATAATTCAGCCTGGTCTTTCAGCCCAGGGCAGTGTTCTACCTGACTATATCTCCATAAAATACCAAGATTCATAGGCAAGCAGAACTATTCTTCTTTATAGAATTCCATTTCTACTTTTAGAAAAACAAAATATAGTTTTTCCATTCTGGGTTCAAGCCTTAGCATGTTTTTGAGTCTGCAGTTGAAGTGCTCGCTGAACAAAACCAAGCTACTGGAATGAATCATGGAATTCATGCACTCTCTGTAAGGTTGGGACAAAGTGGTAAATAATCTTGGCTAGAAGTACTGGGTAGATGGAAGAGATGTTGAAACTTTTTTAGTGCTTTATCACTATATTTTTGGAAATTTGAAGTGTCAATCTAGGTTTTACCAGCTTAGAACTTTTGGCTTTTTAATCTGTACAAAACATTCTGAACAAGTGAAGAGAAGTGTAAGTACAGACAAATTCCTCTGGAAAACTTTGTTTTATCAAATGCAAAATTTACGATTTCTGGTTTAAAGCAAAAGTTATTTGAAATCCAACACTTTAGGCTGATGAGGAATGAATTCTTTTTTTTTTTAACTTTTGTCTGTAAACCCCAAAGTTTCCATTTGACACAACCAAGCTGGCTTCTTTTTCCCCTGGGCACCCAATGGAAGAAGTCACTGTTTCTTCAGAGCCTGAGTTGTAACTGCTGTTATAACTGAGTTATAAATGCTGTATTCTGTAATCTGTCACAGAGGCTGTGCAGGGCACTGAGGAATGAGATGTCCTGGACACTGTGCCCTATTTCCTTCAGGGTCTCCCAGATCTGAGTCTCCATAGTGACAGCACAGGGTTTTAGATTTACAACTTGGTGGGAGTTAATAGGACTTCTATTAATGCCTTGTGCATACCTAGTGTTTTTTTATAAGAACTGGAGCTGCATCATCAGCAGCTCTTGATGAATCAGATTAAAAAAGAAATAAATGCAAGCTTTGGACCAACCCTTAAGTGTAAGAGGAGGATTGAAAAGAAAAAAATTGTAATTAAAAATTTAGAAAATTAAAACCCACCCAAAAAAACCCACCACAAAGAAACTAATTTGCTAAAGATTTGAAGAAATCATTAGCTCTGCCCTCATCAAAAATTGAAATACTAATTGTCAGTGTTCTTTTCAAAGGTTTGCAGAAGTTCAGGCCATGTCAGGCTTGCTACTGAAGCTTTTTCTATTCATTCATTTACAAAAAAAATTAGAAGGAAATTTTGCATTTCAGTTGTATCCAGCAAAACCCAGTTTCACAGCTTTATTTCTTTACTATGATTTCACCACAGAGCAAAACCAGTGCATGCAGCCCTTGCCCAGTGACATGAATATCTGAACTTGACATATAATCACTTTGGGATTTTATATCAGTGAGGGTATTACCTTGTTCATTTGAGCCATGTTTTTCTGGAACACTGCATCTGGATTTAAGTCCTGGCTTCACATCCAGGTGAGAAATCATCCCAATGCTTTGTGGACCATGCTTGGGACTTGGGTGGCTTGTGGCTGTTTTTCAGAGGAGGCCTGGAAGGGAGGAGGAGCAGATTCTGGATTCTGCAGATTCTGATCCTTGCTCCTCTGCCAGGTTGTGTGCTCCAGTGGGAAGAGTGTTTGCTACTCTCTATCTGCTTCACTTCTCCCTCCAACCCTAGATGGCCTTAGTCCCAGTGTGCTCAGGAACTCTTGGCTGCTGCGTTTGGATTTTTTCTCCCCCATTGTGCTGAAAGGGAGTAAAAAGATGTGCCTGTGTCCATGCAAATATAGCAGGGGCTTTCTCTCACTTGTTTCCCACCTCTGTTGTGAGTTATGCTAAGATTTCTGCTTGGATCATCCTTTCTCTTCTTCTTTCTCCTTAGGTGAAATGCAGTAAGAGAACCAGGAGTTTGAGGTACCATCTGAAATAAAATTGAACTTATACGAAAGGTTATCCTGCAATATTTAAATATATCTGAGTTAATCCGTGTGGTTGAATTTTACAAGCAGAGATGTCATTTTTTCAGCTTTATTTGCTGCGTGTCAGAGCAGCCTTTGACTGCTTTGCACGCAAGTCAGTAGCTCTGGCAAAGCCTTAGGGCACTTTGTGGTGTCTGATGCCAACTTATTTCCTCATCATGGGCAAAACTCAGCTTGAGCTGTGTCTTGCCTTCAGCTGTTAGAATTTTACCCTTGTGTGTGTTGGAGATTTGGGGATTTGCTTATGATCTTTGGGCCTTCTGAGCCACATCCTTGTGCAGAATCGAACTTCTGCAATAACAGTTGGGCTCAGGTACCACAGGAACTTGCACTAATTAATAGCTTGGTTGCTTGGATTTGTCTGTTGTGCCCTCTACCTGTAGTTTTAGGTGAGCAAACCTAAAAATAGCTCTAAATTTAAAAGTACACTCAAGAGCACATTATAAAAATAATGCAAACCTATGTTTTATGTTTCTTTTTGAACATATTCTCTCTCAACAACACTTCTGCCAGGAGCCCCCACACAAGCAGAGAACTTCAGTTCTGTTATTGGATTTATTTTTAGCTGCTCCAATCTCCAGTGCACAAGCATCCCTTCAGTTGCCAAATACAGGAATTAACAGGAAACATTTCTGTGAACTTCAATGAAATTCATGCCAGAGTTGTTCTTCAGAAAGGCTTTGTTTTTCTTGTCTCCCAAAAATGAAACAGGTGACTGTTTCAGGCAGCAGTGATAATTCTCCTGGAGACCTGAAGTCTTCCAGAGGCACACATTCTCTGCTGGCTGTTCCACCTGCCAGGTGAGAGGTGGTTCTGCCAAATTTGTTATACCTGCAGTGGTTGCTTTTTGACATATTTTTGTATATAGAAAGTAGAGATTTCCCTGTCACAGGTCAGAAGAGGATCATAAATTGATCCTATTTTATGTGGTTTTCAAGAGACAAAATTACTGGTGTGCAGGTTTTTCTATCAACAGAGTAACATTACTTATTTTGTCTTATTTAGTGTGAGCAGGATAAGCAGGGTTGTAAATAAACATACTTTAAAAACTGTTTCAGTAGACCACAAACCAGCAAGTCTTTGACTTCAATATGATTTTTCAGCTGTAGAGAAATTGTGGACAGTGGTTTTGGACAAGGTATCCCAGTAATAGCATTTCCTATGATGAATATTCCACCTCTTAAATTGAGCACTCCTCATGCCTTTGCATGTCAGTGGGGAAAGGAACCAGGTTACAGTGTGAATGAAGTTCACAGAGAGGTTAACAACCTTTTAATTAGCACTGGCTGGGAGATAAGCAAATCAGCACTCAAATATGCAAAGTAGAGTGGAAAAACGCTGGTCAGATTTTCAGGTTGCTATTAGGAGGGTTTATGCCTTTAGTTTTTGATGAGGAACAGCTGTGGGTTGCCCTGGGGTAATCAGAGACAGTAGACAAGCTGGTAGGGTCATTGCTGCTTTGAAATGCTCAAGTTTATGGGGTGTCAGAGCAAGGAGGGTCATGAACTGACTGGGCTCACTTGGAACAATGGTGGAGTCTCCAAGGGCTGGACCATCAGCTGCTGGAGATCAACACAGCCCAGCAGTGCCCAGAAATCCAGTTATTCCAGGTGGGGATTCACCCTCTAACACTTTATCCTTCTAGCTGCCAAACTTCTATCAGCACAAAAGATTTTATCTGAACTTCTCTGGCTAATTTGTAAGGTTGTTGGTCCTACAATCGACCCAAATAAGTGTTTCTGTAATGGAGAGATTTTAAAAGGTGGCCACAGTGGAACACAACCTCCTTGTTAGAAATGAGCAAAGATTGCTGCTTTTGTGCAGGCTGTGTTTTGAAAAAAATTTTTTTTTCTTTTCTGAAATTTGAGATAATTTTGAAAAATGTAATTTCTATTTTAATGGATGTATGAAAGTTAAGTGCTTTTGTCTTTGATTTTTTTTCACTTCTCCACTTGTGTGGTGTGAATTCCTTAAAACTTGTTTGGAATGACTCCAGACAAAGGTCTTGTCCCTGGACCTTTTGGACACATCTGGACAGAGTAGTCCCTTCTTTCATGCAAAATTGGGCATTTGGGAAGAGACATTTGCAGCAGCTGAGTAAAGATTTGGCCAGGTCTTCTCCAAAATAATCTGTTGTAGCCTTTAGTACAGTATCAAAAGCTGAATTTTATGTCTACCGTCTCAGAGTCCCGTTCTGATAACAAAAATCTGAATTATAGCCTGGTTTTCCTTAAAAGCAGATTAATTTTTTTCTTGTGTGCATGTTATGTGGAGTTATTTTTCAAATTAGCTGTGGGAATTTGTGTTCTTAAAAGAAAAATATAGAAAGAACTGAAATAATTTCAACTATTGTTACCAATGATTACCATAAGATAATATGGTAATTGAAACATCAATTTTGTCTCCTATAACTAGTAGGGAAGTTTGCTTATTGTTTCTGTTCTTTTGCAGAGCTTCTAGTTTGTGCAACCTCTGTCAATGGAGCTCTGCTAATTTATGTCAGCTGGTCCAATATTTTTGCTTATGATTTCTGCCTTGGCAAAACACATATATAATATTATTTTTCCCAGAAGGTTGGCTGAATACTCTAAAAGTCATTATTGACTAATACTGGGGTTAGCCAAGTAGGACTAGGATTTCTTTCAGTAGTGGAAACATTGATCATTAGGGTGAAACAGATTGTATTTGCTGAAAGAAAAGCTACTGCTGTTTATTTGTAGGGCATAAACATCCCATGGGTCTGTTCAGAGTTATAACAGTGCAAATCCATTAGAGTCGAGTGGAGAATCAAGTGTGTCATTTTTCAACAAGTGATATTCACCTGTTTGCTTAAATGATGCCAGGTGGAGGGAACCAACTTTTATAACAAATTTAAACTCCTCATAAATAGAGCTTTAAGTTCCCCTCTTCTTTGACTTTGTCCCCCAGGCTTTGAGAATGACAGGGACACCTGTATCTTTGTGGTGAGGCAAAAGAGCAGGTGAAGGAAAAATGATTTGTCTTTATTCTAACTGTATTGAACAGACCACAGATCATCTGAGGGGGGAATTAAGTTACACTCAGTTTTGAAAAGTTAACGTTTTCTTAAACAAGAAACTCAAAGCCTGGCTTTGTTTTGCCAAAGTGGTCTCAACTTCAGTTGGTGAATTGTCCTCTGAGCATTGCTGGTTTGCACCAGTTTGACCATGTAATGCACAAGCTGGAGTGGATCTGGTCCCAGACAGATAAAGCAGGATCTGCAGCAAATAAGAACCCAGGAAGCAGCAAGATCTGCTGTGATGTGGATGGTGATGATGGAAGAGAAATGGATACAGAGTGGAGAAAACTCCCAGAAGCAGCTGTGCCAGGTAAAGAAAATCTCAGTCCTAAATCCATCTGAAGGTACAGAGCAGCAAGGGAAAGTGATTATGACAGATCCTTACCCTGTTGATTAAATAGCTCAGAACAGCATCTGGCTGCAGTCTGGTATCAGTATTCTGGTTTTGCAGTGGGTAAATCTGCCTTATTCTTTAAAGTGCCAGATACTCAGCACACAGGAAGGTCCTCAGCTTTAGTCTGGGGGAACTGAAGTTTCTGTAAAAATAATTGAGAAGAAAGAATGCAGTAATCCTTCCTGGCTGTGACAGGAACAGGTCCAACCATTTTCAGGTCTGCAGAAGTCTGACAGGATTAAATGTTAGAGTCCTAAAAAGACAGCAAGCTGTTTCAGTACATCTTAGTTCCAGGTTTATGAACAGAGGGTTGTGGTTCCAAGGTAAACTCACACATTTCTTACAGATGTGCAGACAGGTAGTTAAAATCTCCAGAAACTGCACACAGCGAAGCTTGGGTTAAGCCATGTTTTACCAACCTTTTAAGTTAATATTTGAGCATTTCACCTTTGCAGTCTGTTTGGAAATCAAATAGAAAATAAAAATGCAAGCATCCAGTTGATGCTATGATGTGAAGGTCACCCACTCATGCTCAGGAAAGCTCTCCAGTTATGATCTCCTTCCTGTAGAATCCTGGGTTTGGCAGATTTCATGTGGTCGGAGCTCTACTGTTTTTCCATGTGCTCTCATTCTTTTAATCTGCATTTTTTAATGAATTCCTAAATACTGAATATTCTTCCTTTACTCCTTCTGTAACCTGGCCAGTATCTTCAGATGACAAAGTGTAACTCAATCCAGTGTAAGCAGTGAACATTCTCAGCTGGAATTTTGGGGGGTTACCTATGCAGTGAATGGACCAGAGCTGGGCTCCTCAGAGATCACTTGTTGTTAGACTTGGAGCTTTCAAGCTTCTCCTGACAAACCAGGCTGTTCCACAGGGGAAGTTTAATGTTGATGTAGAAGGCAAATCCTTCTCCAACATCCTCATCTGAAAATCTGTTCTACTCTGGTTCTGTGGGTAATAAAGTACATTTGACCTTCTTTGAATACTTCAGATCAAGCTGCTCAGACATTTTTCATTCTCCTTGCTGCCTTTTGGTGGCAAGATATCAGTGACATACCTTTACATGGCAGATGGGTTTGTCTGGAAGGCTCTGCCTTGCTTCTGTTTAGGTTTCTCCTACCCTAGCTTTCCATTATAAACGTCTTGCTATAAATTCTTGGCTGACCAAAGGAGTTTGGCTAATCCTGACTTCTGGATGCTTATCAAAACCAAAGCTTGAATTTCATCCACCGTGAATCCTAGTCTATTTTTAATGCTGCTGTTTGGAAGCATGGCTCCATGTGCTCTTAATAAAATAGTGGAAACAACATGCAGCAACTTTGTAAACAAACTTAAAAACTCTTTTTTTTTTTTTTTTAAGAGAGCCAACTTATTTGTAAATAATCTACACCAGATGTTGGCCATGACATAAATTCCCTCTATTAATATCTTTTTATATGACCTTGGACAAATCATAAGTCTGGGCCTTGGTTCCCCAGCCAAGAAAAGGTGTGGTAGCTTCTGAGGACATGACTGCTTCAGGAACAAGGGTTATTTAAATAACTAAGACACAACATTTCTTCTTAGACCATGGCAATGACTACTGGATCTAGAAGGAATTAAAAGCATATTTTTAATACTTGCAAAAATGGTAGTTTGGTAGGACTTGTAGTGAAAGCACAGCACAACAGTCCAGTCTGTGTACTTATGTATTTAGTTTATATTTTGGATGATGCTGCTTGTAGCTGTGTTGAAGGCCAAATTATTAGGGCAGAGCTGGCCTACTTATGCTTTCAAGTTGGCTTTTCTAGAAAGAAACTTGAGGTACACCTGCTTGGAATGGAACTTTTATTTGAGGCCAAGATTTTCTGGAGCTGGAGCCTGATGATGGGTAAGATTTACAGAGAGACTTGGGTATCCTCCCCAGGATATGCTCCTGGCTGGCAGATCCTGCTCCATGATGTGTGCACCACCAGTACAGATGTGCCCCTATTGCTTTCAGTCTGAATTTCAGGCTTTTGAGGCAGACACAGAGCTGAATTTTCTGACTTGTGTGCCTGTTGAAGCAAATGAAGAAAAGTAGCCTGCATTTCCTAAAGTGTTCATTCCTATTCACCAGTCCAAAAAACACAGCAGGAGAAGTTCACTTCCTGTCTGGGAGAGCTTGAGGGCGGTTTTCCCTCCCCTCCCAAAACTGAATTCTTGTATTGCAGCCACTTTTTTTGGTGTCTAAATGGGAACTGTTGGGAGCAAAGTTGGTTCAGGTACCTTTGTGCAGTGGTGACATTGAGAGGCAGCAGTGGAAAGGAAATATATAATTTTATAGTCACAAATTGACTCAAATGGTACCAGCAGGATCTCTGCTGTCCCTCCAGGAATGTGGGCAGAGTTGTGTCCCTTTTTTCTTGCTGAGCTTTAGATTTGGTCTCTCCCAAATAACAGATTTCTCAAATGCTCATAGCAAGTTCTGCTCCACCCCCAAATGGGATCTGTAAGGCCTTAACTGAGATATCAGCAAAATATAATTCCTGTATCAATGCCTTTTTTTTTTTTAGTGAAAGTGTAACTCCTCATCCTTCACAACAGTTGTCCTGTTTTGTGGCTGAGCATAAAGAGCTTCTCTGTTTTCTTGTACTAGTGAAAGTATCAAACCCTTATTCTAGTCTCTTTCTGCTGCTCACTTGGCTTTGATTTCAGATTAGTTTGTTCTTGTTGGCTTTTCCAACACCAAATGCAAAGAAAACCAAAGGAGAAGAGGCCAGATGTGTGGATCAGCTGTAATACAAAACTGCCCAGCCCAGAAATCAGCAGGAAAAATGTATCTGATGGAGCAGCAGCTGAGCTGCTCCCCCTCCAGCATCCCTCAAGGAGAGATAAAAGCCTCTGCTCTGTCAGGCACAGTTCAAACCCTGCCATGTTTGCCTTCATCCCCACACTAAGCAGTGGTGTGGGCTGGAGCTGCACACCTGCAGCTGTCTTCCAGTTTGACCTTTCTTGTTATTCCTGCCAAAAAATAGATCCTGACAATAAATTCAGAAGAAGCTGGTACGGTTCAGAAAACAAGAGCAGTGTCTTATTTCTCCTTTATTATTTCCACATCTGAGGGTCAGTGAGAAAGAGGAAGCCAAGTTGAGGTGTGAGTGGAAATGGAATGGGTAAGATTTAGCAGCAGGCATGGAGGAGCAGAGCAGATGCAACTCAATTTCTGAACTAAGCATCATTTTTAATAGGGAGGACATTTCCCCTCATAATATGAGGGAAATGGCCATTTTCTTCCTTTCAAACAAGTGCAGTTTATTGAAAAGCTTCCACAACCCTCTTTTTCTCATTGTTAAAATGAAACAGACGTGTCAGTGAGGTCAACTCCATCTCCACCATCAGAGTTGGTTGCAAATGGCTCCAGCAATGGCTCAGCTACCAAAGGATGGATGTCCTTCCCCTCTGGTGTCCCTGTTTGCTAAATCCTCATTGCTGAGCAAATCCAGCCAGGCTTCCTGCACTATTCCTTTACCTGCTTGCATGACCAGGCCATTTTTATTCCTATCACAGCTCCTCAAGCATCTTTCAAGGGCTCTTCCATCTCTGTTTGTTTGCTCCCTGAAAAGATCAGCTCTACCCTTTTATTTGTAGTATTTGCAAGATACATGTCTGACCTTAAAACAAATCTTATCCAAAGCCTGCTGGATTCAGCGAGTCTTTGGCTCACGTTCTGAATTGTCTAATTTCCCCCTTTTTCATTCTCCTATCTACCCACATTCTATGAATCATTATGTCCTGACCATTTCTGCAGTATCTCCTTCCCAAAACACATTCATTACTTGTGGTTGAACATACACAGTAAGTTCCAAGAATCGTGTAAGAAAAACATTAATGAAGCCCCTACTAATGGGATTCTCTATTAAACATACATTTGGTTATTCTGTGAGAGGTTAAGGTTTTGAACACCAGATTCATGCCTGGGATCATCAGAAGTTTTCCACTGGCACAGGTTCCCCTTGGATATAAATAACGGGTGAAAATTGTTTTGCAAACCTGCAGTGGCACTGGTTATCATTATGAAGCAAGTCCATCCTGTAAGTAACTTTGTTTTCAGAAGCAAGCCCCTTTTGCACTTGTATCTGTGGTACTTAAGCCTGAAGTAAAAGCTGGATTCAGACTAATTCTGTGGGTTAAGTGGTCTGGACTGAACCTTTTTTCCCCTCTTAGCCATATCTAGCACTGGAGGGATTGGGTTTGCTGTCACTGAACTCCTTTCTCCTGGGTTGAAAACTCTTGGTGATTCTGATTTTAGAACAGGGGCTCAGCTTGTGCCTCAGGCTGCTTTCAGGAAGGGTCATGTGGATAAATGTGAAATCAGTGAAGGTCTGCATTAGCAACCATGCAGCAATTCAGTACACAAGTGCTCTTGTTTGAGTCAGCTGGAGAGTTACAGCCCAGCTCAGGCAGGAGAAGAATGAGCTGGCTTATCCCAAGGACCAACCCCTTCCTTGGGGAGGGAAGTGTTCACCAAGTATTAACATACATGTGTAATTTGAATTATTTTTCTGTGTAATTTGCAGACTTTGCCACACTCTGTATCTCAACGTTTTCAGGAAATCCAGCCTTTTATTCCAAAATAAAAATGTAGAAAAAACTTCCCCCTTGCCCTCACTTATTTCCACCACCAAGCTCCCTCTCAATTTGGGCAAACAAAAACATTGAGGTAAAACTTTCTCAAATGAGCTTTGTGACTTGGGGGAAAAAATGTAATTACTACGTTCAAGGAAAATAGACATTTTCCTCTAATTAAAAATCCAATTTTCCATGGGGTGAGGGGAAGGTGAAGTTCAGCATCTCTAGTCATGTACTTGAAGTGTATGTGGAAAATTGCACAGAAGGCAGATGTGTGAATGAACAAGCAGAGACAGATTGGATTTTTTATGCTGCACATGCATGGGCTGCTTTCTGCTTTTTAACATCCCTTAGAGATGGCATTATTTGGCTTTTTCCTTCTTTTATTGTGGAATTTTCTCCCCTTTCCTTTCTTATCCGCCTTTAGATAATTCAGAAAAAATGTGAAAAGGGAAGGAAGGGAAGTGAAGATAAAACTCAATTATTTTTTGATGAATTATTCAACTTTTTATTTTATCTGGAAACTTTCAGCAAAACCTCCTCTCACTCCTGTGATCGAGATCTATACTGGCCACCTGTAGCTGTGCTAATCCAGCATCTTGCTGCCATAATAGTCTAAAATTCCAAGTGATTTAAAGGAGTGAGTTTGGCTCTGAAATGTCAGAACACAGATACAGAGCCAGGTGAAGAGAGAAGTGACCACAGGATCCAGGGAGTAACCAATAATTCCCTCCATCCTTCTGTGTGTGCTCACAGCGAAGCCCAGAGGGAAGAGCAGAGACACAAAGAAGGTTCTGTAGCTTTCACAGTGGTTGTCCTCTTTCAGGGTGGGTTTTTTCTTTACTGCTTTGAAGGCCTATTTCATGGGACACTTCACAGAATCAATGCAGCTCATCAGCAAATGGGTGCTATGTGCACCAGGCCTGTGACAGGGCAGGCATTTGTTTTCCCTGCATGTCAGGAGCTTTCAATCCTGCCCCAACACTGCACGGGTTGTCCTGCTGCACATCACAAGAGGCTTTTGCATAACCTGAATTTTGTGCAGTGAATCAGAGTTTATTCTATAGATTCACTTATCTCTGATTAGAATCCTGGAAGAATGTTTTTTGATTCTGCCAACGGTCAGGCCACAACTGATTAATAAGCATCAGGTGCTAAAGTTCTGAGATGAAGCTCCATCCATGCCAAGGCTTAAATGATCTTCTTTTCTATTTATTTTTCCTACATAACTGAATGCATATAAAAGCCTGGGTAAATGCCCCATTTTAGAGTTTGTAGCCAGTGTTTGTTAAAAATGCCTAAAGTACAAGCTCCACAGGGTAGGCTGTGTGAATTAAACAGCCACCCATTTGATAAGCATAGAAACTTGAACAGGAGAAACGTGCAGAGGCAGGCTGAGGCCATGCCCAGGTGTCTGTGCCCTGTGTTTGGCAGGAGTTTTGCCTTTTGGAGTCAAAAAGGCTTTTTAGGCTTTCCAGTGTGATGGATCAGCCCCCAGCAGCCTCAGGAGATCTGAATGACAAAGCACAAAGATGTTTCTGAAGCAGCAATTTGGGGAGTCTCACTCTTTTTGGTTGCCCCTGCCTTCTGAGCCTTTCTTTTTCACCTAGCCCTGTATCAGTACCTTCTCTCTAGTTTTCACTTGAGCATGGGCTAATCAAAATGAGTATGATGCAGCTTTTGCTCTCTGTCTTGTCTGCTTTAATTTCTAATTGCTTGGAGATCTCTCAGTATGTTTATATTTTGCTGTATTTATTTTTTACGTTGCCTAGTTCAGTAGCAGTGTGATATCACTTAGAAGCTCTAGGAACTGCTGTAATATAAATATCAGTAAACAGAAACATGGAAAAAGAAGAAAAACTGGCCTAGAAATGGGCCCAGGCTGGAATTTGAAACTCATGAGGTTCCTGTGGTTTGCTGTCGTCTAGGGAAGTGACCATGACGTTCTGTTGGCGCAGCTCTTGGGTCAGGTCTGCTTTAGGCTTTTGTGTGTGACAAATGTGACGGTTTCTTTTTTTTCAAATACTTTTATAGCGCTCTAGAACAGACAGATACCAACTAAACACTCTCTCACTGGCAGAGTTATCTTGCACAGGGAACTGATATGTTATTTTTCTGTTTAACTTTTCTTGTCTGGGAGGATTTACTTCTGTTGTATTCTTGGCACAGCTTTTTATTACTGCCTTCTCCTAAATGTAGATAGTGTTGCCTAACTTTAAGTTAAGGAAACCAGACCCAGGTAGTACACAGTCAAGGGACTGCATCTTAATTAATAGACAAATCAGTTCACATTAACTGATGGCTGGTCTCAGCCAGGTTTAAATACTTTGTTTCAAATGCCTATCAAAGATTAAATAACTGCGTTGTTTAATTAAATAACAGGCTAAGGAGTGAAGTCTGCATATCCCTGAACTTTGGTCCTGTGTTTCTATCACTCAGCAACATAGTCTGTCAGAAAATGAGGATAACATTGTTCTGATTATAGAACAAAGTAGTAGAAATGGGGTTTTGAGTCAACATTTTTAGTATGTCTGTGTATAGAAAGCCAGCAGGAAAACTTCTGCCCACGTTTACACATATGCAACCCAAGTTTGCAGTTAACTGAGTGCAAAACGCTGTCCTGAGTACACAAATGTATTAGAAAACATGTGTGCTTTATAAGGATTGTACTACTGGTTTTCAGCATGGTTTTATTTAATGAAAGTTAACATGATCTATGGTAATTATTTGTGCAGTTATGAGGCTTTGTTGACGTAAGCATGCAGTCATGAACCCGCTTCTAGCACATGGTTTTAATTTTTGCTTTGTTACTTTCACGATTTGACACTCTTAGCCAAATAAAATATTTTTTGAGAATTGATTAATGAACATTCCCTGATTTATAACAAGACTGATTTATAGAGCATTAATAAAGAATAACAAAGTTTACCCTAAGATGACTTAGGCTTTCATTTCTGGTAGCTTACTAATGGGGCAGGTGGTAGAAGATAGCGAAAACACTGTCATTGAAAAGGCACAGCAAAATTCCAGATTTGTTCCACAGGAATCCAGGAATGGCAAAACTCTTACTTTGTTTGCTCCTATTCGTGCAGTCCTGCCTTTTAGGTCTGCAGCAGGTCTGGAGTAATCTGCTGTGGAAATAACAGCTCTCATTCTTTCAATACTGTTTTCTAGCCTAATAATGTAGGTGGCTTGTGGTGGAAGGGAGCTAAACTCGGTGATCTTATGACCTGCCACCTTTGCAGACTGGCTGTGTTGATGTCTGCATGTGTGGCTTCACCCAGACATGGAGAATTGGGCAAAATGAGACACCTCATGGTCTTCAGAAAATCAATGCATTCTGCATCTGGCAGCGCAGCAGGACGAGTAAAAGGCTGACAGCTTTCTGGCATGCTCCCTCTGCAGACATGGCGTTTGTGGAAATGTAATTACATTTCATAAAAGAAAAAGGAATTACAACAGAATGGGAAAGAAACACCAACTTGGTTGACACAAATAAATTATCCTGTAAGAATAATAACCATGTTAGTATCAATTATATGATAATTCACACTGTAGTTCTGCTATCTGAGCATCTTGTCAACTTAGCTATGTGAAAATCCATGACTGTGTTCTATTTCTTCCTGCAGCAATCAAAGTTTTGCTTGATTTTTTCTGTGTGGAGCCTGTGCCAGGGAGCCAGCTTTGTTTGTGTTGCAGGTTTAGGGAACAATGTGACCTTCCTCCACGTGCCTTTTGATTGATTATTCAATACCAATACTTGATTTCAGCTGCAAATCAGTTTTCTGTTGGCTCAAGGGTAAGAAATTATCCAAGTATCCCATGGCTCAGGCTCTTCCCCGGTTTTCTCGTGGCTAACAAGGAAGATGTAGCCATTGGCTGTTTCTTCAGGGCAGCAGGTGTTTCCTCCAAGCTAGCTGGACCATCCACAGCCCAGCTGTGGGAACAGGGATTCATTCTATCTCTTACTACTTGAGTGCCAGCAGAATATCCAGTTCAGTGGTGAAGTGTATTCCTTAGCACTGGTTTCCAAGCTTTCCTCTTTCCTAAGGAGGGAATATTCCACTAAGCCTGCTGGTGTAGTCTGGTCTCTTGTAGTGGCACATAACTCTCAGGTGTTAGCCTGGTTCTGTGCCATCAGAATCTTGGATCAATGTGATTTCTGGCTTTTCCATATAAACTTTTGGAGGTGGAAAATCAAATGTCAGGGAGAAGTGGAGAGATGAAAGAGGATCCAATGATTTGGATCTTTGCTGAAAGGGTTATATCTGACTAGAGGTGTAAATCAAAGCTTCAAAACCCCTGTGTAGGTTCTGGCTGCTCACAAGGATTAATAGTGATGTGAGGGAGGGGCTGTTTTCAGGGATTGGATCCTGAAATGGCTTTGCAGGGGGATTCATTAGACAGCAGCCATGTCTTCCCAGAGCCCTGATAGCTCAAGGAAGTAACTCAGGCTGGTTGCTGACCCTGGAGCCCCAGGAGCTTGTGTTTCCCAGCAGAAGCAGCTGAGCCCCATGGCTGTGCTAGCCAGGCCCCACAGCATCGTTCGTGGGTGTAGCTCCAGCGGTGCCCAAGGATTTGTAGCACTGCTTGGTGTAACAAGGATTACAGTTGTCAGCGTAGCAGAACGCTACTTTTCATCTTAAATTGCAAAACTTTGCTATAAGGGGCTATTGTCTCCTTACACATGTTGCCTTGCTCTCTCTGGCATTAAATTCTCCGAGCAGCAGTGGAATAATAAACTTCTGTGTGTGTATTCTGCATTAGTCCCTATTCAAAGCTTAAGACACAGCCTGGAAGCAAGCCAAAAACAATGTGAATTAGTGGATCTGGGTGATGTTCAGTTTTTTGTGGTTTTGTATTTTTTCCTTTTTTTTTAGTAGCTACCCCAAAGAACTGCTTGCTCAAATTTGGGGATGGTATCTCCTGTTTGAGTTGGTCTGTTCAGCATAATTGGCATGTGAGGACATGCTCTGAGAGATTGTAAACACACTGTAGTGTTAAGAGAAGAGTAGAGATACAAGGTGCTAACAGATTTCAGGAATAATGCTTGGGAAAATAGAGTTCAGCTTGACCTACTTCTCATTAGCTTTAGTCTTCAAAAGCAAAAACAAAAGACTCAATTATTGTTTAATTTTCTGGAGTGCTTAAAAAAGCTTTAGAAGCTTTCCGTAAAGATCAGGAAAAAAATGCCTGAAAACCTGACAGTGGGGTAAAGAAAACAAATGTAAGATGATCATTAGTCAAGTTAAATATGATCATTAGAACAAGTTAAATAATTAAAGAAAAACAGCCAGAAAATAAAATTAAGAGATCCTGCGTCATCAATTTTCCTAATAGTTGTTGCAGTCCATGTTAAGGAGTATCACACTGAAGTCATTTTCCCTTGCTGTTTGGGAACAGTGGAGACAGAACATACTAAATACCATGATAAAAAATATGATTGCAGATTTAAACTGTTATGTGGTTGTCTTCTCAAGGTGTCACCATAGAATAGCCACTGGAAATTGCAGACTTTTTGGATGGGAAACTTTTCAAAGTTGCTTGGTATTCCTTCCAGAAGTCACTACCCTGAGCACTGTGTCTGCTGCCACTGGGACATCAGCTTCTTTAGAAATGAAAAGAGTGCATCTGCCAGCCAGAGACAGGCTTACCACCTCACTAAAAGTACAAAAATTTATTGGAAAACTGTAGAAACGTGTCTAGGTTGCTTATTTAATTTGTTGCACCACAAAAAGAATCCTGGTGACTTATATACAATGACATAGGAAAGATTAGAAATGTGATGGGGCCTTAGCTGGTGGAGTAATTTTTGAGTGAATGGAATGGACATACCAAGGGAGTCAGAACAGCTGAGAATCCTTAAGGAGGTTGTTTTCAATGCTGTGTTACATCTCCCCCAAAGGCAGAGTTGATCCAAGGCATAGTGGAATCGCCAAGAAAGCTCTGAGTCAGCAGGGCTCTGAATGGCTGTTGTGTCAGGCAGACCCTACCATATGAAAGCACTTAGACAAATATGCAGTTGTTAGCACATTAAGAGTTTTGATAAGAAAGATAAATTTCTTTATATGCTATGCTGAGCCTCAGGAGATCCCAGACCTTAATGAAACTGTTTTACTTCAGTGTTGTATTTGGGCTACATCTCTTCAGCCTTTCCTACCTGAGCATGCCCCTGGCAAACCTGACTTGTGCAGGATTGAAAAAGCCATTTTCAGGTGTGCCTAAGCAGGAATGTCCTGGGCAGAAAGGAACTGGGGACCACAGCCTGGAGTAGTTCCTTCCAGTGAGCTGTCCTGAAGCATCTCTGGCATTGTGAGCTGCCATGGAGGCAGGCATGCATAAGGACGAGCAGGCAGCTGGGAGAGACTTTCTGTCCTCTTTCACAAAGAGTTTGGGATGCACAGGGGAATTTTTAGTGCCCTGAACTGATCCTGGGGAGCAATGGTGTGAGTGTGATCCAGAATTTACAACCACTAGTGAAACAGAGGAGAGAAGAAAGGATTGACAAGAAAAAACAGGAAAGGAGGGATTACTAGGAGAGAAAAGGAAGAAATTGAGAGAAATTAATTAACTGACAGACACACCCCAAGGGCCTGCAGGGAGACAGTAGGTGTGTGCTGTCTTTCTGCTCTGCATGTTCAGGGTGGTGCTGTCCAGCTCAGTGCTGGCCTCTGCTTACCCCCGTGTTACAAACAGTGCTTACAGCATCTGTCTCTGTATGCATGTATTTATATATACAATCAACTTAATTTTCCTCTTTCCCTCCTTTTTCTTGTACTACCGAAGCTGGATGCAGGTGTGCAGAGCTGGGTGAGATGCAGCTCTCAAGGGTAGGCAGCTTTTCCCTCTTTCAGCCAGCGTGGTGCCATGTACTCACTGGCACAGGGGCAGTCAGAAGCACAGACAGGGCAAGTGCCTGACGGGTCCCTGCAGTGCTGCAGTAGGGACCGACCTCAGTATTCCAAATTCTTTCTGGGTGTTGTGCAGTTCTCTTGACACTTCCACAGGCAGGGGGTATCCAGCATTCCAGTTTACTGATTGAGAAACTCAGATAATCTGTCCTGTAAGTGAAGGTCCCAGGGACAGCCAGCATTGTGTTGAACAAAACCCTGTTCCTCAAGCAATGTTCAACCACTGCACACTGGTTTCTGCTAAAGCCTAGGTTTGGTGTGTGAGCTGTGATCCTCCAGGTGTCATTTTGTGTATCCCCATCCTTAAGAGGCCTGTTTCCCACTCCTGGGTGCTCTGTCCCTTGGCTATTGGCATGGAGCACTGAAGACATCCGGTGGCTGGTTGGGCTAATGGCAGGTGAGTGAGGAGGCCTCGCTGAGGTTTTCTGCAGCCAAAGGTGCTGCGCCACATCGAGTCAAAGTCTTGTGTTGCAGTCACTCACCAGGGCTGGGAGAACACAGCTCCCACATACAACTCTGTGTCCTACTCCATGGGGAAGGAGTTACCAAGCTGCCCCATCCTCCCTTGTTCCTGTATTCCTGAATTTACTCATCTACAAAGGGAGCTGGGGAAGAAATGTCAGGGTTATTATATTTTTAATCCTTTCCCCCGTGGCTCTTAAGCAGTAGCCCATGAGGATTTCTTCTTGAAAGTTGGTAACCAGTGGACCAGATGCTCTGGTCTTTCTCCCTGGGACTCACAGCTACAAGTGCTACCAGTGACCTTTGAGGACACTCTAAAAAAAACCAAACTGTGCACTGCTTTCCCATAGAGCGTCACTGTGGAAACTACAGTCTTTCTTTGTGCTTCATTCATTTTCAATTTGGTCAGGCCTGCCACTGATATATGGACAAATGAGGAAGCGGCACAAGAGAAAAGAATACTTGACAGAGGAGGCCGGCAAATAAAAACTGTTGTGTTGTGCTGTCAAGCTCAAGTGTGAATAGTGCTGCACCTGGAGAGCACAGACAAAGGGGCTGCATTCATGCCCAGTCCCTCGTGTGTGGGAAGCCAGCAAGACCTAAAGGAGCTGCCGTGTCGAGAGCATGATTCAGGAGACCTTCCTTGTTTGGGATTAATCATATAAAAGGGAGGCATGAGTAAAAATATCCTGTTCACAGGAATATCCTGTGGGCTGGGTGTATGTATTGATCTGTGCTGAGCAGTGCTGGGGAGGGCTCTGAGACATCTGGGAGATGAATCATCCCCAGCCAGAACTGGAGCAATTAGCTACATTTAGACCAGCAAAAGGCCTTGAAAGGTGTCTAATTGAGTGGCTTGCAACTGCGCCAGGAAACAATGTGGATTTGACAAGAATCCCACAATTAATTTCTGTATTGACCTAGTGGGACACCATTTGCTCATGTGGACAGATTATCCTAGATAACTCATTCAGTTCTTACAGCATCCACTGCCTATGTAAGTGTTTTGTTAACTAAGAGCAAAGTAAAGGAGGTAGTTAATAGCAAATCTTTCTTGCAGCCCATTACTAAATTTGTGACCATTTCAATATAAAACAGGGGGTTTTGGCAAGGTCGAGGCTCCACATTTCTTGGGAGCATGAAGTTCAAAGTTCTGCCCTGGCAGCCCCAGTGGTTTTGAACTACTGTGTTAAACTACTTTAAACAAGCACACATTTACTCAAGGACAAATTTAGGGGCTGAATAAAGGAAGACATGTCAAATACAATTTATAGGCATTAAGAAAATAGAAACAAATTAGGCTCTAGATAGGTGTGCAAACTTAATTGCCCAGAAAAATAGCAATAATTTCCTTTATAGCAACAAAAAGTAAAAACTTTGGAGCTTACTTTAAATATTTTTTAAACATCAACCTTCATTATATGGAAGTGCAATATAAGTATTAAAATTCCTGCTTTTAGTGTGACCAAAAATGTGATGGCTGGACCTGAGAACTTGTTGGCAGATTATGATTGGCAAGATAAAGCCAGAATTAATTTGTGAAATCCAGAGCTTTGCAATTTATTAGTGATTATCTCTGTGTGTGTGTGCACAGCGCTCCCCAAGAGGAACAGCTTTTATATAACAAGTTGATAAAATAAATAGCAGTGTTCTGGGGAGAAAGGTCTAACTTAATAAGCAGGGAGGCAGAAATAGGTTCTTTTTAATGATGCTGACTTTTGTTTTTCTTTCTTGGTGGTTCTATTAGAGGAACTCTGCGTCTTAACTAATTACATTGGAGCTTTTCTATCAAAACCCTTTTCTGAACAAAAGAAGCTTATATAAAATTGGCTGTTATGAGGCAGAGAGTCTTAAAGCTGCTCCTTCACCATGGCCAGATGCAGAGCTGAGCTGCAAAGAGTGTGAGTTCCTTTTGGGTGAGTGGATGCAGACAGGCCACAGCTCGAGGTCTGAGCCAAATTGTGAGGAGAGAAGCTGGAGAGGACTACTCTTGTGATAACTTCCAAGGGAGGTGCCCACTAATGTAAGGGATGGCTTGCTTTATTATATTCCTCAATGCCTAAGGAATATCTTTCCTCTCATCCCTATCAGACTGAATGGAAACTCTCCTGGAGCCCATTGGATTCATCCCTGAGTCTGGCTCCAGTTCTGTCAGCTCAGTAATCTGCCTCTTGCTCAAGCTCAAGGCTTGTGGCAGTAGTAATGATTCAAAACAGATCCATGATTTACTCCAGGGAGTAGGATTAGGCAGCAAGGTTAGTCTGATGACAGAAGAAGGATTACCAGGATTATTGATTTATGTATTATACCTGAAGCTATTACAGATGAATATGTGGTTTTAAAGGTTTGAAATCATGCCTACTTCCCACCTTGCAAAAAGCTCTGAGTTGCTCTGGCTGAGTGCTCTGCAGCACCTAGAGGTTGATGATGCTCCCTGCTCTCTTTGGAGTGGTTTCAGCCCTGAGGAACCTGCACATTCTGGAACCAGACTGAGAATTGAAGGGGAGGCTAAAGGGGCAAGCTGGAAATCTGACCCCTGCCCAGGGCAGAGCTCATCCCTGCCCACCCCAGGGTCTGCTGAATGGCTTCTCAGTTAGGTCTCAGTGTTCTGCTCTGCTGTAAAAGAGGATAAGGAAGGAGACACAATTTTACTCTTTCTCAAAGAGAAAATGCATGTTTGATGTTGATAGGAGTCAAAACCCTCAAGGAAGAAATCAGATTTGGAGCAGCTTGTAAGCAGTAGATCACAGGAATCCCAATCCTGGAGCGTTTTGCAGAAATTTCAGTACGAAGTGGCAAGGCCAGTAAAGACAGCATGAAAGGCTGGAATGCTGCTGCATTCACTCATGTTTGCCAATAACTCCTGACTCTAGATAAAAACTACTCTGAGCTGAACAAATGCTGAATTTAGCTGCAAAGTACATAGTCTGTAATTTTTCCTTTCAGAGGTTCTTTTAAGGTACTACAGCTTTCTGACAAAGATATTTTCATAAAAATATGTTCATTCACCCTTTTTTTCTCCCCACCTACCCCAAAAAATTAAAGCCTCCAACACTCAAGAACAAACAAACAAGAGTAGTTCTTGGGTCTTGCATTGGCTTTCATTTATTTGTTTAGCTTTCATTTTAAAATAAATAGTATCATTGACCAGGGTCAAAATAACAGAGCTGCTCTAGAGGGGAAATAATCCCTTTTCCTGACCCAAGTGACTCCATTAAGAGGTTATACAATGGAATAAAACACAACACAAAGCTCACTTTATGACATCCCTAATACATAAGCTTAGAAAAGGAAATCGGACTGATTCCTGGGACAACTGGATGAGAAGAGGATGACAGCTCTTGGGGATTATGTATGCAACACATGGTGAAGTTGCTGTTGACTCCAAGCAGCCACAAGAGCAGAAATGAAGGATGAAGCAGCCTGAACTTGAGTCCACTGAGGAGCTGAGGCACTTGGCCCCAAAGCTGAATGTCAGCTTTAGCACAAGTGGTCTTCTGTAACGCACAGCACTAACGTGATGTCAGAAAAGCGTTTGCAACTTATTTCCAGTTATTTATTTTAATTATTAAAGTGGGGGCTGGGAGCTTTTGCTTGCTTGTTTTTTAAGCAAGCAGTTGTAAGCTGAAGTTTAGTGGAGCTAAGTGAGAGCAGCCAACAGAGCAGATGTTATTGCCGGACGCAGCAGGAAAGTTTCATTTCACTGGGCTCTGGTAATGTGGTAGAAGAGGGTTGGCAGAAATAGGAAAAATTTCTCTTCTATCCAAGAAGGTTCCAAATTTCTTGCATACCTTAAGGAAACAAAATCAGTGCTAGGAACTCATATATCCACTTGGTTAATATAGTGGTAGATGTCACATAAAGGGTCTGGCAGGTTTTACTGCACTGGATTTCAGAAGGACCTTCCCCATGGCTGCTGCAGCCTCTGGATGTGGTCCCCAGCTCTGTGGTTAGCTGTGCTGAGGACACACGATGAGTAAGAGGACAGATTGTGCAAGATGTTCTCCATGCTCCTTCTCAGGAGGAGAGAAGGGATGTGAGCTTGTTTGACTTGGGTAGATGAGCAACCCACTTACTTTGCCATGAGGACAAAGGCTGGTGTTCTCTTGGGCTCAGAAATGATACAACAGTTCTCCTGGAAATCCTGATGAAAGAATCAATTCAGAGGTTCCCAGTTCTTCAAGACAGTTCTGCTGGCCTAGACTGCTCTACAAACTGTTTTAATGGATCCAGGAAAACTTTGTTGTCCTTCCTCCTTCCCAACAGGAGTTATGAGAAAACATTGGAGAACGAGCAGTTCCCATCTACTCACTATTCCAATGTCTTGTCTGTGGGCCAGCCAAGGAGTGCTGACAAGGTCACCCATTTAAGTTAAGAATTCTGCTCCTGTGTGAGGTGGTAACTCAAGGTACAGCATGAACTAACTTTGCAGGGACAAAGTGTTCAACAGTTTTCCCAAGGCCTTTGGAATTTTGGAGGAAACATTAGAAATGGGTCAATTCTTTCTTTCACAATGAGATGATGCCTTTCTATAATATTACTAACTGAGCTTGTTTAGATGAAATAGGAAACACAAGCTAAAACAATCCCCTTTTGATTGCTCATTCTAACAGCTGTGGATATGACTGTAAAGCTGTGGATTTGGTCAATAGTTGTGTGGATGTTTGTGATGATTTCTGTTTATTCTTCACGTACAGGAAGAAATGTCCAGGAACACATTTGGTAATATTCCTGAACTCTTGGTAATGTGAGACCGCCTTAAAGCAATCTGTTAAATCTTAGCAGAGAAGGGGGAAGAGACCATGGCTTTCTGTGTGTGAATTATGAGGTGTGTGGATTAGCAAAGGGAATAATAACAAGACTTTACTGTACTACTTCACACAGTGTATTAGTTATTCTGTCAATCTTACTGCTGCGGGAGGTCACTGAGGCAGATGTGTGAGCAGGCTGGGAAGTGGGATGGGTCACTCTTGTGCCACAAGAGTTGAAATTTCCTTAAACCCTGCATCTGGTTGCTTGATCCAGGGCGTGAATTAATAGCTTTGATTTAAAAAATTCTATATATTCCTCAACTAGTGCCTTCACAGTCAGGTATCTGAGGCAAGGTGCTTCAGTGTAATGTCATTTTATCTGATGGTTTTGGCAAACTTGACAAACAGATTTTAAAAATTGCACTCTTGGTTTGTGAGTCCCATATGATGCTCTTTGCTGTGTTCCTAAGGGCACATCTCCTGGAAGTTCTCACTGAGTTTAGACCTGGTAGAGCTGGGGCCTGTCTGTTTGTGGGTTTAGGAGCCCAATTCAAGCTGCATGTCTCTGAGGTACCTTCCTGGAGATGAATCCCAAGCTGTGCTCTAGAGGCTGAGCTGTTCTCTGTAAGAGCTCACATTATCTCTAGCACAGGCCTTGCTCAACCCATAGGTCCAACTTCTCTGACCTACTTTGAGACAGCTTAATGGGAATCTGTATCAAATAACTGGTAATGATGCCTGTGGGGGAAAACAAAATTATTTGTCTGACAATTGAGTCATCTTTGTTTCATCTTCCCACAGCTATTAATTTGCTTAAATTCCCTGCATCCTTTGTATGGCAGTTGTTCTCCTGCCTCTGCTATTGATTCCCATATGTTTCTACCTCTGGGCTGGAAGTCCACTTGCATACAGTTGAATTATTTTTCTTTTTCTTTTTTTCTTGCTGCTGGGACAATGACTTTGTTCGTGTAGTTAATTTATTGTCCCTTTTCACCACATGAGATCATCCACTTCCAGATGTCTTTTTGAGTAGCTGTCAGTGATCCAGTCCTGTCTGAAACTGGCACCCAAGTTTTCCACACGTGGAAAGAAGCATGTGCTGGAAGGTATCGTCATCTGTTCGTAAGACACGAGTAATCTTTCATGTGCTTGGCATTTGTTGTCCTACAATTAGACTCCTCTCTTAAAGATAATAACCTAATTATAGGCTTTGCTTCAGCAGTTGAGTGGAACATACTGGTGAATCATGGGTGAAAGGGGCAGAGAAACATTCTGCAGCTACACAGGCCAAAAGTTGGGATATGACAGTCAAACACTGCTCTTGCTTTTTCTCCTTGATTGAAGTGCAGTCCATGGGAAAATCTTCCTCAAAGACTAAAAATGCATTTAATGAATCATTTCCCTGCACTCTTTATACAAATTGCGGTGTCTAATGGCAGAAATATCTGTAACATGCATCTCCTGAAAAAGAAATGTGTATCATCTGTCTCTGTGGAGAACTTTTCAATATAGGAAGAAAGAACAGACAGAAAAGGGTTACCCAGCAGTGCCAGGAATTCACCTGTCCTGTTTGCAGGGGCTGATTTCTTCTGGGGTTACAGGTACAAACCCTGACCTGTGGGAGGAGGAAGGGTGTGCTTGCACACATCCCTCGGGCAGGCTTTAGAGCTCACACGAGAAATAGTGATGGAAAGCACCCTGCAGTGGCCACAAAGTGAGACCTAGGAGGGGATGTAGGTGTGACTTCAGGTGCTAAACCTCACTAACTGATTCAGAAAATGGACAGGCTGCACACCTTGAGCTTCTGTTGCTTTCAGTTTCTTCCGATCCTTTGTTTTGGATCTTAGGTTTCCCTGGATACATATTAGCGTTCCAAAACAGGCAGAGAAATGTTGGGTTCTGACTTTTATGCCCAGGTCTGTTTTTAGCCAGCATTACCTTATCTTTGCTCTGGATTGCTCTGAGATGCCCAGCTTTCACCTGGGAATGCCTCCCTTCAGGGCCTTCCTTCCTTGGCTGCAAAATAGGCCAGAGACCTGATTTTTGTCTCTTTAAACTGTCCTGATAGATCTGGGCACTTGTTACTTATGCAATAACAAATTGCCTAAATTCAGGCTTCAACTGACAGCTCTTGGCAATTTCTAACCACTCCTACTTGAAAATATCTACATTTTTCCAGCTATTGTGCCCAGTACACGCTTCAGCCAAGATCACATTTCTGAGAAGGTATATCCTACATGGACTGGGTAATGCAACATTTATCATTGGAGATAAAACACTTTTGGGCTTTGTCTTCTGTTAACACACTCTTAAGCAGGCCAGATCCTCACCTGATAGAAATTAAAGCTGTTCTGTGCAGATCCATGGAGAAGTTCCAGTTGACACTGGTTAGGTAATATCTGTGCCTTATTAATCAGGGCTCAGATAATGTTGTAGAAATGTTGTTTCTCAGCCAGGAGATAAATAGCTAAATAAGATATAAACCAGTAATGAGTGCAGTAGGCCAGAAATACTGATGTGGAAACATCTGAGCTGTAATTTTTGGCTGTGAGAGAGTTTGATTTCCTAGAGGCCAGGTGGTACCTCCAGGCACAGGAGGTTAGTGCTGGGATTTAGGGTCAGCAACCCCTTGCAGGCAACATCAAGAGGTGAAATCTTAAGGCTTGTCTATGCCTGGAAATTAATCAAAACAGCTATTGCAGAGTATCTGGAATTGCTATTTTGGTGTGTTTCCAAGTGCAGACTGCTTTGAAATGCTAATGCTAGAAGCTGTTTAGCTGTTATTACAGTAAGAAACAAAGATAACAGCTCACGAGGCACTTGAAGGAATGGGGGGATGTTTGGAATTAAAAAAAAAGATGGGGTGGCTTTTATTTTATTACTGACAGGGACTGACCATTGCTGTTTTGCACAAAGGACAAGAAGTTTTTTGGTTGTGCTCTGGAAGTTGATGTATCTGTGTAACAAGGATCTTCTACTGTGTAACAAAGATCTTCGACTGTGCACAGGCCTCTGCAGAAGAAGGAGGGATAATTCTGTTTTTGTAGCAGGTAGGACAATTAATGATGAGACTAAATTGCATCCAAAAAGTCAGGCTGAATAGCAGGAGGAAGTTTCTGCATTAAGGACAGGACACTGCCAGGCTGTCTGTCAGGGAGGCTCCATGTGCAAGAACTGCACATAATTAAAAACAAAGTAGAAAACAACTTTTTAGATCAATGCCTGGAGCACTGAAATGCCACTTCTATCTTCTGGATAGTTTATTTGAAACTTGAATTTGAATGGGCATAAGAAACAAATTTCCAGCAAGATCCTCCCTTCAGCCTGAAGGAGGGCTCTGGAATGTTTGCTCCGTGTTTCTCCCTTGGCATAGGGGTTTTTATCATAGCATGTTTGACAAGCTGGGTGTATTTACAGCTCTCTGAGTGAGCACAACTGGCAGAATGGACACTGCCATTCCTGCAGCTTGACTGAGAGGTGGCATGGGCCTGAAATACCTGCCTCATCCAGGAAACTTGTCACAGGGTGCCTAAACAGAGAGTCAGGATGGCCAGCATCAGTCCCTGCAGGGCACCGTGTGGCTATGGCACTGTCCCTGAAGGCTTTCTTGGTGTGCTGGTGGGACAGCAGGGGAGCTGGAAGGCAAAAACCCCCATGGCATCCTTGTGTTCTCTTTGGAATTGCATGTGGAGGCTCTGTCCTGCTGCAGCTGCGGATACCCAGCCTTGGGAAGAAGGACAGCAAGTGTTAAAAGGACTGGCGGCTCAAGGAAGTGTTGACTGTAACAGGTACCGTAATGATGAATGGCATGAATGGACAATCACTCCTGCCGCAGCAAATAAACCCTGTCACATGGAATCCGGCATTTTCCAGGGAAATCAGCTTTCACTGTGGGCTGCCAGCACCAAATGAGCTTCATAAAGCACCTGCAGATCTGAGCGTCAAGCAATTATTCCACTATCTTGCCTAAAAACAAAAAGGGCCCTGCCCTTCCGTCACCCCCGACCTTTTCCAGCTAACATAAACTAATTATATTTGCGGCAGGAGGGGGAAGAGGGCCAAAACCCACCCCGCAAATCTTCCTGCGGCTCTTGCGGGCGCAGTGCCGGGTTTGCGGGGTGTCTTGCAGCCCCTCCATCAGCTCATAGCGGTGGGGAGCGCCTTGGCTCAGGCGCTTAAAGAGATCCGGGGGGGGCTGAGCCCCGGGCTGGGAGCGGGGCTGGGAGCGGGGCTCAGCCCCGGCCGCCCCGGGACAAGAGCGCCTTTGTTCGGCATCACTTAGCAGCAATTACAGCCCGTCAAAACAGTTTTTGTTTTACGACAACGTGTTAATGGGCCCACGGTTGGGTGTGAGAAGTAACCCAAGCCGCATGCACTGAAGCAAGGTTAGAGGTTAATTGAGACTTTCTAACACAGCGCATGAGATTTTTGCAACCTTTTGCAGCGAGGGAAGTGGGGAACAAAAAGGAGATAATGTGATACAATTAGTTGGAAAGCACGAGGGTCAAAATTCCCAGATGGAAAGGAAAACTGGCCAAGTGAATCAGGCCAGATGGGCCACCTGGACCATAACGAATGCCAAAAATAGCTTCAGTCCTTAGTCTGGTGGATGAGGCAGTAGGTGGTATGTCTGTCCTTCACAGTGGATTTATAAAAAGAAAGCAAGGTCAACCTTATAAACAGCAGTAGCCTGTTGCAATTTGTATTCCAGATCTATGGTCATTAGTGCAGCTCATATTTTCGCTTTTATTTCCTTTATTTCAAACCTATGTGATTTTAACCCAGCAGCCCTCTTTGGACTTGTTTGTGACACTGGTCTGCTGATAAACCACCATTTGTGTTGCTTTCCCCACTGCAAACCTCCAGAGCATTATTAACTAACTTGTTATTAACTTTTGAAGAAGTTTTTGGTTTCAGGGCTCCCCATGGTCAGTGTGAAGATGTTTTGTCGTATCTGAAATAACCACCTGCTCCCTGCTCACCTCCCTCTGCAGCTGGTGTTGCATTTGGAGCTGGGAATGACACAGGTTATGGTGCCTGGAGACGTGGCTCTGGGGATGCTGTCCTTGCAAGATCCCGAAGGATAACACTCTCATCCCCTCACTCTGAGCTGCTTCCTTTCTTCTCTGTACTTTGTCATTTCCAACACCTCTGCAGGGTGACACATGTAGAACAGGAAAAAACTTTCTTGCGTTCACCTCCCAGCTTGCACTGGAAATGAACTGCGAGGTTGACTGGAAGTGCCAAGTCACTGCTGGCACCTGTTCAGCGCTTATTTGTTTTCCTAGAGCCACCGTGATTAGTTTCCTTCACTACCATATAAGCTTCCTCTATTGAAGCTGAATCATCTGCTGCAGGTGCCTGTAGCTGCTTTTGTGTCACATCCAAAAGTTTGGGGGAAGCAGGATAAGGAATGTGACATGGGGGAAATGCCACCTGCCTCTGCTGCCTTTTCCTTGCCCTAGCAGCTTGCACATGCTGGCCCTGCCTTCACCCTCCAGTGGGCTGAGCAAGGCTGATGTCTAACGAGGAGCTGCTGCCAGCCCTGAGGTACCTGCCTCAAGGTCAGTGCAGCCCAGCTGGGCTTCATTAATGAGGACTGGCCTGGTGGGGAAAGAGCATTGGCAGGGGGACAATGGCACTGTGAAGCCTTCCGAGCTCCAAGCAGCAGCTCAGCAGTGAGGGAATAGCAACAAGTTCATACAGCAGCAAATTGCCAAGGCTGAGCACAGCTTTGCTGAGCTGCCCCTCTGGTTTTCCATCTCCCCTCCCTTTTTCATAGGCCTAAAAGCAAATGTGGGGAGATGGAAGGGGTAGGAAGAGAAAGGGAGTAGAAAAATTCTAGGAAAAGTGAAGGGGGTTAACAGGGGTGGGAGAAATGGGGTTGAGTATCTGTGGATTACCTAACGTACTAGATCTGATGACAAAGTTCAAAGTACCCTGGTGACTGCACAGAGAGGAGAAATAGAGGAAGCTTCAAATAAAAGCAGAGACCAGCCATTCAGAAGGTGTAAATGAGGGGGATGAGTGTGACCTGGAGAAGCCTGACTGTCCTCAAGCAGAACTGCCCTGTGTAACCAGAGCACTGCTAAGTGCTGGAAGTTGTATGCAGCAACAAGACAGTTCTGGGAATTGGGAATCTTCCACAGGAAATGTAGTAAACCCCTAAGCTTTCTTTCATGGAGATCCTCACATAGATCAGTCTTACAGATCTGTGTTGATCCACTTTCCTGTGTGAATATTCCCAAAGCAAGTGCTCTTCAAGAGATGCTGCAGTGAACTCATTTCAAGGATGTGCATGGTACAAAATGATTCAGAGTCTGTGCTCACTGTAATTACTTTTCTGTGCAGATGTGAATCTCAAATGAACACTATCCCTGACTTTCTCTGGCTCTTCCACTGCTCCAGCCTGCACTAGCAATTGTTTGTACTTACCTGGTGGCTGGGGAAGTCAGAACACAATAAAGCAAAGGAAGCTCACAGGAACCAGTGAGGATTTATTTTCCCTTAATATGAACAACATGGTTTATTGTTTTTGCTGTTGTTGATCACAATTCATTTGTTGGTTTATTTGTGGATGGGTTGGGGTTCTTTCCCTTCTCTTTGAAGCATGAGAGATTGGCTGCAGCTGCAGGTGGGGTGTTAGGTGACTGACACACATATGCTAATGTTCCTGCTGCTCTTAAGTAAACTTCCCAGTATCTGTTTGTCGTTTACATGGATTTGTGGGAATTTGTACTGAAAACCTCAGAATTTTCACCGTAATGTCAGGGTTCTTCTATTTTTGGGGGGATGTCTTATAAACTTTTGGGGATTCTCCTCGATTTGAGTCCACACTTGGCTGTTTGAGGTTTGCAGAAGATTGTCTTCTCTAGTCTGTTGTTCCTTTCACTCACTGATTTTGCAAATTGAAAAAAAAGAGTTCAATCCAAACCACTTTTAAGCAAATATTTTGTGGACTCAGATTCTTGCCAATCCTGGCTATTAGCACAGACTACCTCAAGTCTCTTTTCTCTAAATCTCTCCTTTCCAAGGTCAACTGCCTTTCCTTTGTGATTTGTTCTTCATTGCTGCATTAAAGACCTTCAGTGTTTCAAGTACAAGTGTAAAACAGAACCAGTGGCTCATGCTGTGCCAATCTCCCTAAGTAGAAAAGAAAATCTTGTCTGTACTGAGCATCAAACTGAATTAACTTTGTGAAGCACAGTGTTGTATCTTTGCCTTGTGTAGCAGCCGGAGGGCTGCCTCCTACTAAAAACATTGCTTAGTTTAAGCTAGTTCCTCCCCTGATTTCTGGCTGTTCAAACTGGCTAAAATATTATGATATAGAAACAGAATATATTTCTGAGACTTATGTTTCAAGCATAGTTTGGCATTATAAATGGCTTTAGTTTAAGGCACAGCTACTGCAAGATGTGGTGTAGCTTTGACTTTCTGCAATTCCTTATCTTTTGGGTGCAAGACTGTGTATGTTAGTTTTCTTTTGAACAGCTCCTTAGGTATTAAAGCCATATGATTTCCCTCATTTGTTGTCAGCAAAGGTTAAGAATGTGGCTTGCATAGTCAGCCAGTTAAGATAAAAAACTTGTGAATTTGGAACAGAGCACTGAAATGGGACTAATGGTCGGCTCATTTCTCCACTGTGGATATTCGATAGTGGCTGAAGATTTACAATAATAAATAGATTTTTAAACTTTGGGAAAAGGTCTAATAGAGAATAAAAATAAGGTTACATAGCCAATAAAACACAGATTAATCAGAGCAAAATACTTCTGTTAAGTATAGGAACTACAGGAATACCTTGTTGTCCTTGACTTGCCTGCTTCTGGAATGAAGTCTCAACTCCATGAGTTATTGATAAATGAGTGCTTAAGATCCCTGATGATTTTTTGGAAACACTCCTTGATTGCCAGAATCAAAAAATAAGGTGAAATTTCAAAATTTAGAGAAGTTTGATCAGCTCTAGGATAGAAACAGAAATGGAATGACATCTCCATACTGAAATGAAGAATGCCATTAACATTGTTTTGTTTGCAGTTTTGTTTTTTTTCTTGGTTGGTTGGGATTGTTCTTTTTTAAATGCTACATTTTTGGTTATTTTGGGAGTTTGGCCTTTTTTTCTTCCCAAGATGATGATCTGGCTGATTTTAAAAGTTATTCCATGCAGATGGTGCTGTGAATGAGAGGAGAGGCTGGTGTATCACTGTAAAAAAACCAACAAAACCAAAAAACCCAAACAAAAATCCCAAACAAACAAAAACCCCCCACAGCAACCAACCAAACTCTGAAACAACTCCCAAAAAATCACCAACCCAAAGCAGTTCTTATATCCAGAACTGTACCATAATGCTCCTCCAAGGAACAGGTGGGAATATTGCACCTAAAGCATTGCTTATGTATTTGTCATAGGCATCTTCTGTGGAAACTCTTCCTTGAACCCCTGAAAGCCAGGTGTAAGATAAAAAGCAAGGAAATCACATTTTCTGAGGGATAGGAGTTTAAATTTTGCCCCTTCGCTGAAGTCATTGACAGCAGCACTGTTAAAAACCTCGGGCAGACCTGACAGCCCCAGTGCTTTAGTTTGAGGTGTTTCCAAACACACCATTCCCTGCCTGTTGCCTCCCAGGGAACAGATGGAAAGTGTTATCAGTAAAAGCACATTTTCATAGGATTTCTGGTTCTCTTTAGCAAAAGCCTTACAAAAGTCTTCAGACAAATTAGTGCCTGAAGGTAAAGGAAGTCTTTAGGAGTGCAGGAGAAATGCTGACTCAGCCTGTTCTCCAAGCCATGTCCTAGGGGAGCTGCTTTCTGCCTTCAGCCTTCCCACCAAGGATGGTGATTCCTTCAGAATCAATTACATTGCTCTCAAATGTCTTCTTAAGTTTAATGAGCTCAGTTAAACCCTGAGAGTCACTGACGAGCAAGAGTTCAAGGAATGGCAGAGGCAGCCAAAAAAAGTCAGTGTATCACCCAAGGAAAGATCGTGTCAGATACGCGGGATCTCAGCCGGGATATGTTCTCCTGCAGTTTTCCTGCCTTTGCTCTCACACCTCTTGCTCCTCACACTGCTGAGCCAGGTCTTCTCAAAAGTTTGGTGATCCCTCTTTCGAGCAACTCCAGAGTTGCTCTGGACTGTGAACTTGACCTGACAAACACTAATATGTGGATATATAATGAGTTGGGAACAACAGCGTCTCTGTCATAACCTGCTTTGGTTTTACCAGAAGCCCAGAGATGCTGTAAGGGTGATCTCTTTGTTTGCCTATTTTTAGAACTTTATTTCAAACTGGGAAAACCCCTAATCTTCAGTTAAGCACTGAGCAAATTCAGGTTTGGGGAAACAAAACTGATTTGAAATCACAGGAGAACCAAAAGCAGAAAAAGCCTGAAATTACTTAATTAAATCTTTGTATGTTCTAGAAAAGTCAAATATAGCTGAACTAAGTTTTTTAAAATATGTTCAAAAATTGGTTTCCAGGTTTATATTGTTGTCTTGGTTTGAAAGATGTGTCTGCCGAGGAAGGTGGGAACTTCTTTTGGAATGGAAAATGTGACTCCCTTCCCTCTGAATTATTCCAGCTGCTAAATGCCAGGGCTGTCAGGCAGAGCTGTGGGAAAAGCAGGAGCAGTTCTATAGCAGGGTGTGCACCCAGGCTCACCCACAGCCCCAGCAGCTGCAGTTCTATAGCAGGGTGTGTGCCCAGGCTCACCCACAGCCCCAGCAGCAGCAGCACAGCCAGAGCAGGCTCCCATTCCCAGCAGGATCCCATTCCCAGCAGGATCCCATTCCCAGCCGCTCCCGGCCGGGGCATTTCCCTGCGCTGCAGTTCCGCCCACAGCCGCCAGGGGGCGCTGCTGGCTCCCGGCCGGGCAGGGCGGGGCGCTGGTTCCCCCCGCCGCCAGGGGGCGCTGTGGCGCGGGGGCGGCTCCCTCAGGCGGCCATGGCGGGCGGGACGGGCGGGCGGTGCAGTGAGAGCTGGGATGGCGGGGCGAGCAGACCCAGAATGGCAAAGGAAATGTAGCAGAAACTCTGCAGATGTAGCAGGAGCTGTGCGGGTGTCCCGGCAGGCAGGGGTGTGGCGTTACAGTGTAGTGAAAAACCCCTGGAGCAGTGGCAGAGGACGGGCGGGGCTGGGCCGGCTCCCGAACAGGGCCGGGAGAGGCTCCCTGGGAGGGGAAGGCGCTGGGGGTCCCAGGTTTTCCCCTGAGACACCCGAGCAGATGGTGAGGGTCCTTTCCAGTGAAGTTGAGTGTTAATGAGGTCCCAGTGCAAGAGCTGCTCTTACGAGCAGAGCTCACTCACAGTAGGAGAATCTAGTCAGAGACAGAGCCCCGCAGTGGGGCAAATTCTTCGAACAGCAGCCGCAGCCTGTCTCCCTTTGGATCCCAAGAGTGAGAGGAGTCAGTCCCTCACCACCCGGCCAAAATCTCAGGTATCTCTGCAGTTCCAAAGAGAAAACCACCCAGGTAAGAGAGGACCAGCCTGCGCCCTTCCCACACCTCGGCCATTTCCTGTGTCTTTCTTAAGTACCAATCGTCATGGTCTCTGAGCAACAGATAGGACAAAATTCCATGAGAAAAAGAAGGAAAAGGGAAAATCTTAACCCCCAACAATTGTCTTTGCCAAATTTCTACTCAGAATGAATTTTTATCCTTATTTATAAAGACATTTAAGCAAATGTATTGATTTAAGCAGTTGTGTCTGAGGACTGTGCATGTGCTGAAAATCAAGTGTATTCTTAAATCTGCTGCTATGATAAGGAGGGAAATGCTTCGTGCCAAAAGTTTTTTATTGTTTTTTGATAAACAAATATCCTGAATTTCTTTAATTTCATGTTGGAGGGATCTGTTTCTCTGAGAATATAGATTGTGCCCGATGGAGTAGTGCTACCAATAGTGAAATAACTGAGGAGGATGATTTGGTGCTCTCTGATTTGTAGCCACATGACTGCAGCTAAAGGGAACTGTGGCTGGAGGTGTGTCCTATCTCTCAGGCTATGATTTCACTTGGTACTGGGAATGTGCTTAAATTTCTTCGTATAAATGTTGAATATTGGATGGTTGACTTCAGAAAGATGATCTTTGCCTCCAAAGTTCAGCACCTACTTGAGCACCAGGCTGGTTTGAGGGCATAGACCCTGGACATGGGATAGAGCCCAGTTAAAAAAATTGGAGGTGGCTCTTATGGGGAAAATAGTGGCCCATAGGAACAGGAAGATCGAAGTCTTGGAAGAGTGCTTTTTCAGTAGGATGTGCCTGAGGATAGATTTTAAAGGTGAATGCTTGAGTTAGTAGTGAGCACATCTGTGAGCTGGGCACTTTGGGTGCTCAGACTGCAGAATCTGCAGCTTCAGGATTTGTGGCACAGAGTCTCAGGAGCTGGTGCTTCTGGGGACGCCTTGGGTTAACCACTGGCGTACCAGAGTTTTCTGGTTCCCTGCCTACAGCCATTACTATAATAACTGGATCAGAATTCCTTTATTTAGCCAGGCTGGTGGAACACAGCATCCAGGGAAGTAATCTGTCTGGTTTTCCTGGTCATCTCTATGACTTCCGAAACCATTTGTGAACAAATCAGCACAATATTCCATGGTTTGCAAAAGCTTGAGCTAAATAGGGTGCTTACAAAAGGGAAAGGAAATAACCTCTCCTTCCCCTTTCCTGATGGATTTTCGTTATGCTGAAGGAAAGATAACCTTGGTGTTGTAAATGCCTGTGCCTGATTAGGTGACTGATATTCCTGTTTCCATATGGAAGGTGGTATCACAACCCATTTTTGGTTTTATCCTTTCAATTTTCAAAGCTTACCAAATTTTGCAAAAGCGAAAGAGGCGAACACAAGGCACAAAAGAAATTTTGTCTCTTTCAGCACTGTTCGACTGTCCTAAACCTCAGAGCTGTTTGACATAAAGTAAAAAATCCCTGAGGAATAGAGCTGAAAAACTGGGAAATTTTAAGAACAGGATTTGCTTTAGCTGAGAAAAGGAAAAAATAGGGAAATAAAATTGAAGCGTGCATACTTTAAGAGACTGGTATTTATTTCTGGTTTTTAGGAACAGCTTCAATATTTTATTCTAAGATTTTTCTTTGGTCTCCCTTATGTGTGCTTGAATCTTACGAAGTCAAGAAGAAAGGGACTGACCCTGATCTGCACAGCAGAGCTGTTTTGCAATATTGATACCAGACAGTGCAAATGTAGTTTACTGGGTCTGGTAATCTGCATCTGTCTAGTCCAGCTGCCCTGATGGTCTTTCAGACAAGATTGGATGTATTTTTCAAAGCTCTTCTGTGGCTCGGCTGTCTGGCATGGGTTTGGTGCAGGAATGGTGGGGTGAGCTCCTCTTGCTCAGGATATCAGATTGACCCCTCCTAACCTCAAAACCTTTTTAGCTCTACCAGCCACTGAAAAGTCTCCAGATAATGCTGACTCTGAGTGGCACCATCTGGACTTGATTTGAATCAAAAGTGGGGATGGAAAATCCTCAGTAACTCTCAGACCCAAAGGCCGAGGCTGGGAAAACAGAACCCACCACGCTTGCAAGAGGGAAACTATTCCTGGTCTGTGAGCACTGGTGTCTGTCCCTCACTGGTGAGAAACCACCCACAAATCCAGAAGTGTTTTGTGTTGGGTTTTTTTTCCAGGGTAACCAGAAAGGCGTGTGTGATTTATCCTTATGAGACCAGTTGGCAGAAACAGAATTATATGTGCTTAGCAAACAATGTATTTTGAAATTAAGCTTAATGTATTTTTAAAAACTCTGCTTGGTTTTGTTTTGGTTGTTTTTTTTGTGTGTTTTTTTTGTTAAAATTAGCAATAAGAACATGTACTAATTTTCTTTAATTTGACTTTCTGAACACTTCTCTTTGAGGGTACTGGTATCTGGAGTTTATAGTTTAGCTCTGTTAATTAAGATAAAATAAAAGGGTTTGATTAGAACCTGAGCAACAATATTGCAGGACTGTGTGAATTAACTATTCCAAAGAGGAGATTTGTCCTGAAAAGTTGGTTTCCTCAGTGGCTAAGAAAGGAAGTGTTAACCAATGTTTGCAGCCAGTCAGGTCCTGTGTGCTCACTGCTGACACTGGCAGGTTTCTGATCTCTGTCTATAGATGGTCATGTGTAGAGATGGGTGAACCTCAGCAGGTTTTGGAGGCTCAGTTCTAATTATTATAAGCACTTGAATGGTTGAATGCTTATCTGAAGCACAGCAAAACCTCAAAGCCAGCTGGGAGGCTCCAGGCAGAGCCTCCTACATGCCCTCAGGCTTGTACCAATGTGCTGTGCTCTCCAGACCTCCCGGGAGCATTGGAATATCTTTGATAAGGCTCTGTGGAGCACAGGAGGAGCAGGATGTGTTTGAGGATGTTCATGGTGTGGTTGGTTGACAGACACCGTTCAAGGAGGTCTCACAGCTGCGGTGTGGGCTGGAGCAGGTGACACCTCCAAAGGGACAGAAAGGGATCTTTGTGACTGTTACAGGAACTGTCACAGATAAGGGTAGTTATTAAGGAAAACAAAGACCTTTCTGGACTTTCCCACCCCTAGCAATGGCCTGGATTTGGGCTTTGCTGGGCTGTTTTGCCATAATGTGCTGTAGTGACACCGATGGCTCAGTTCAGTATGCCTGAGCCTCTGGCTTCAGCCCCGTGCAGAAATGACCCAATTTGTGTTGTGGTCAGTGTGGGTAGTAAAGGTGCTGGGGGGTCAGGCATGGCTGCTCTCTGCAAAGTTGTCTCTGCTGAGCAGCTCGTTGTGTTTCAGCCCCTTAGCATCAGCAGATCATTTTGTAAGATACCTAATTCTGTGGGGGCTCTTAGTGATACCAATCTGACCCCACTGCACCTTGTTCAGCTTCCAGAGGAGAACACACATTCCTGGGTTTTAGAGGCAAAGCTGGACTTGTGTAGCCAAATTTGGGATGCCTCTAATGTTTTCCTTTGATGGTTGTTTTTTTGTGATCATTGTGACTCATTTTCCAGCCGGGGTCAGAAACTTTATCTGAAAATGAGGCTCCCATAGTGTACTTAGTGACATCCAGCCCCACTTCCCAAACATGCAGTTAAAATGGATCATAGAGAGAGAACAGGACCATTAATCAGAGCCTTGAGATGGAAGCAGAACAGGGAGGACAATCCATGTCTGACACATGGATGCTGCTGCCAAACTGGGAAATAAAGTTACATTTCACAAGATTATCCTTCTTGTTGACATTCCAAGTATTATGGAAAAATATCAATGTAGTAAGCATCAGTGCTGGCATCCCTTTGTCCAGCACACAGATAATCTTGGCTGATCCCTAAGGAAAAGGCAGAAAAAGCCAAAGCCAAATATTTTTATCTTGTTTGCTTTTATCTCATATTAGAAAAAATCTTCAGCATCTTTTGTGTGATGTAGGTTAAAATAACACCACCAGAGCCAGGAGGCTTTCTGTTAATGTGAGAGTTATTTCAGGAATATTATGTTATCTAAATATAATTGAAATGTGCCTGATTATTTTTATCTGAGCCCATTGTTTCCGTGCACTGCTCTGCAGAGTAAATACTACCCAAGAATTTAAATAATAACTCTTTTCCAAGAGGAAGACTTAAAAAAACCTTCCTGGTCATTTCATTCACTTTTATATCTAATTCTTCCCAATTTTTTCTTAATCTGCTGTAATTTTAGCTGTATCTGACATTCTAATGTAGTTCTATGGTATCCAGATACATTTGATCTCTGATGTGGCCAAGACTGTTTGTGCTTCACTTCTAGTTGTGCTGGGAAGGTCAAGTGAGAGTCTAAACCCAGCCAAACCCACAAAATCTGAAGTAACCCCATAGACTCGTTGTTTTAGGCCAGGTGCACATTGAACTGAGCAGATTCTGGGATTCTCCAGCTGCAGAAGTTTAGTTGTGGGGTTCCTGGAGGTTCCCCTGTAATGTTGGTGGATGTGTTGGCAGGACTGGATGAATTTTACCTCTTGAAGCAACTTTGGTGTGGAGCAGGTTTTCCTGTGCCTTTGGAGGCTGGGAAGATAAAACAGCTGGGGACTGTTGCACATTCTTGGTTGCTTGGTGTATGGAGCCCTGTCAGACACCTGCCAATGGAGACTGCTCAGAGAGGGAGACACTGAGGCACTTGTGTGACCCAGGGCAGTGCCATGCAGGGTGACAGCGGCACAGGAGGTGAGGCAGCACCCTGGTTTGGGTGACCCAGACCCTGGTTTTGCACCATGGGAACAGCGCCCTTTGGGACCCCATCAGCAGAAGCACCTCATTAAGCAGACCCACCAGTTAATGATGACAGCAGAGGTAATATTTCCAATTCCCAGGAGGAAACACAGTTTCCACACGAAACCTCCTGGCACTCATATATGGAAAAGTAATATCTTGACCAAGATTTTTCCATAGTACAAGTTTTCTGGGCAGTTTTCTTGTCTTCCAAGCCTAAAATGCCCTCTTGAGTGGCATCCCAGTGCCCCTGGAATTAGAGCCCTCTAGGAAGATTGTGCTTCCTGCTCCGGATTTGTGGTAGCAGCACTGTGAATGAGGATCACAAATCCAAGAGCAGCTGTTGCTTAATGCCGCAGAACAAGACAAGGCGTTGGGTTTGGTCCAGGCCTGATGTAAGTGAGGCTTGCAGGGCTTTCAGTATTGTTGAATTTGGCCTATTCTTCTTACTCAGGAACGGATTGTGCTGCTTACTTGGCCGTCCCGCTCCTTCATCCTGAGCCAAAGGAGTCCAAGACTATTTGTGGAATCTGAAAATGAAATCCTGGCCCTTTTTGACTCAATGGGCATTTTGGTGTTGACTTCCACAGGGCGGGAATTTCACCCTGAGTGTCCCAGATGTCAGGAATATTTTCTGGTTTTGTGATTCTCTGTGGAAGATGTTAGATGCTGTTTTCCTTAGCTCTGCTTGGGCATAAGGGACCTGCCTGGATTATTTTAGTTGGCAAATACATTTTTCCAGCATCTGTGGCAGAAATAGCTCTGTGCATGAAGTGCCAGGCTAAGTAGCTCCTGTTAAGTAGCCCCTCTGCAATTCTGCAGTTAACACCAGCTGCTACTGCCAGACCCCTTCCGTGGGCTGTGAAATGTCCAACTTTGTGGTGCTGCTGCTGTTCTACTGCCTGTTTAAAAAGAATAATAAATCTTGGAGTTATAGCCTTTGTTTTTGGGGTAAAACAGGAATTGTGAAATCCTGGCACCAACACAGATCAAGACAGAGCTTCAGTGGGTTGAAGCAGGATAATATGAATTTTATCTGAGAAGTTTAATGGGACTAAAAAGCCCATGTCCCTGTCCTGATGTGGGCTAACACTTGAGATTGCCTTTGCTGGTGTTGAACCAGGAAGCATCAGGAGTGTGGGGGTTTTCAGGAGGAAGCTGCAAAGGGCTTCAGAGCTTTGAAATGTTTCCATGCTGAATTCAAGAAAGGAAGGAGGGGTGCAGTCTTTGCGATAGGTAAACTGGTTTGAAGTATTATGCTGGGCTTTGGGAGAGCTGGATTAATTGCTGGTATGACTTAGGGCAATCACTGCAGAACTGAGCTTTTGTAAAGCAAGTGTGACTCTGTGGACATTTCAGAAGTGATTTCGAGTCTCAGCTCTCATGCAAATCTGAAGGATTTAGAAACCTAAACACTCCTGAAAACCCATGAAGAAGTCATATCTCCTTCTTACAGCACTTAAATAACTTTATGTGCTTCATTTATCTACAGACCTGCCTTCTTATCCCTTCATTCCCCACCTCTGAACAGGATACAATCTTTGCTTCTCTCATCTCACTGACTCTTGCCAGGTCCATACTAGAAAACAAAGCTGGCCAAGAACTCTCATCTGAAGACAAGTAGTCCATGAACAGCTGATGTCTTTGTAACTTCCCTACCCAAAACCACAGACCAGATCCATAACGCTCAGTGGCCCAGGGGGGTGTCCTGATTTATCAACCCTTTGGAACTTCTGCTTGGGCATCAGGGTGGTTTCTTGAATCCTGAGTTCTGAGAGTCTCTGTGCTGCAGCTGTTGCATCCTATTCTAGCAATGTTCACCTGGAATCAAAGAATAATTATTATCGTTATTGTTTGAGTTTCTTAATTTTTAGGTCACGGTGCTCATTTCACAAGGTTTCATGTGCCTAGTTCCCAGATGAATTGAAGGTTTCTTTTCCATTTGGTAGTGTTTTGTAGCTATTAATTTCATTTTTTAAACATCAGCACCTGTCCCATGACAGCTTCCTTGCTCCCTCCCCCATTTCTGACACAAGTAATTAATTTATTGAGCTATGATTGTATTTCATAGCTGAACTTACTTTTGAAAATTTGTTGGAGAGGACCTAAATAAATCAGTGGTTCACTCAGCAACACCATTAATATGGGTAATAAAATAAATTTTATAAATTTGTCACAGACCTTGAAAGTGGTGCCAAAACCTTTTAAATCCACCCACCTCATCCACTTTTCTTCCACACACCTCTCTTGCCATGCTGGTCACATTTCTGGTGTCTGTGGCAGGGTGGCTCCAACACTGAGACAGATTTTAATTCTTTAATAATCTGGTAAATATCCAAAGCCCTAGATCTGCTGCCCAGATGACAAATCCTGTAAAACCTACGAAGTACAATTTGTAGTCTTTAATTGAAGGACTGAAATGAATTAAGTGTACATTAAAAACCCTCCCAGAAAACAACACAACAAGCAAGCCATTTTCTTGTTTTTAACAAGAAGAGTGTAAAATTGTAGGTCTCATTTGTACACAAATACTGTACTCTTCTTTTGCTACAGATAACAGACACCCTCTCAATCCAGGCTCATTTATTCCACCTGAAAGTATTTTTTTCAGAAATAGCTGTTTCCTGTGAGGAGGGAAGATCTCTTTGCCAAGAGAATTGTCCACACTACAGAATACCAACATAGTAGTGCTGCTTAAAATTAGGAGGCCATAACCCTAAATAAACCAGTTGTAGTATTATGGAAAGTGTATGTTCTGTGGGGGGCCCTTGTGGAAAAGAATTGATCAGGAAATACCCATGCAATCTAAGTAAGAGTACAAACTGAGGATGTGGATAGGGCACATTGAAGAAAGATAAGGAGCTTCTGGAAAGGATCCACCATAGAGTCAAAAAGATGATGAGGGGTCTGGAGCATCTCTTTTATGAAGAGAGGCTGGGTCTGTTTAGTCTGGAGAAGAGAAGACTGAGGGGATCATGTGAATCCACATAAATACCTCAGAGAGGTGCCAAGGAAGATGCCAAATTCTTTTCAGTGGTGCCAATGACAGGATGAGGAGCAATGGCCGTGAACTGAAACACAAGAAGTTCTGCCCTAACACGAGGAAGAAATTCTTGACACTGAAGGTGGCAGAGCACTGGAACAGCTCCCCAGAGAGGCTGTGGAGTCTCCCTCTCTGGAGACATCCCAAACCCACCTGGACACATTCCTGTGTCACCTGCTCCAGGTGCCCCTGCCTTGGAAGGGGTGCTGGACTGGGTGGTCTCCATGGCTACCTTCAAACTTGAACTGCCCTGTGATTGTGAAGATGACATGGAGTATTTCAGGGCAGTCATACCAGCTCTGTGTGGCTGCTCTTCCTTGCCAAGCTGAACCCTTTTCCTTTGCCCATGGAAACTCTCCCTGTGCCTCATTTTCAGCCTCTCCTGCAGTCAGGATTGAGGCTGTTCTGTAGCTGTCAGGATCCTTCACAAAGCCCTGTGGCCATGAGGAGGCTGAAGCTGTACCTTCCTCCTCCAGCCTTGGTGCCCACTTTTTGCCCTCTTCTTCCATGCATGTATTTGCAGAGCTTTGTCTGCTGTTGCAGAGCGCTTTAAAAGCAGAGTTTCCATCAGTTTCATGGATGGCAGGAGCAGGCCAGATTAAAATCTATGGCCAAATCTCAGGGACAGCCAGTCAAAGCCTTTACTAAGAGGCAACTTGAGCTGTAAGTAGGGAGGGGATTGGGACAGGCTGCAGAGCTCCCCTGAAGCCTGTTAGCATCTGAATGGCTCTAGTGTTATCTCTTTCCAGTGCTCCATGCCTGTTCAGGCTTTTATGTCTTTCCACTGAACAGCCAGCTGATCATAACCAATAGGGTTTTATTTTAATTTCCCAATAGGGGTTTTGTTTTTCTTGAAAAAATGACTGAGACCCAAAGGATTTTCCAGCTGGAATATAAAGACCTGTCAGTTGGAAAATCTGAGGAGATCTCAGTAGACACCTGTATAATACTTTGGATATATTATGTGGCTGGAAAGGAGTGTGAGGGTGCAAGGAAAATGGAGGGGGTAGGTAAAGAACCTAAGGAGTCTGTTATGTCCATAGCTGGTTTTAATTTTTCCTTTTCCTCCCTAAAAGTAAGTTTTGTTTAGCAAAAATGCTCAAAGGTAAGTAATATTGACAGTCAATTGTAATATTAAAGACAATGGAATTTATGCTGGACCACAGGATGTACTGATGCTGTGCTGAAACTGGTGCTGTCACTATGGCAGAGGAAGATTTTGGGAAAAGCCTCCTGGGACTTGATTATTCCTTTGCCTCAGTGGGCATCCCATTATAAGGCATTGCCATAACTGGCAGCCTGCATCAGCTCAGCTCCTTTGGGTGGCTGGGAAGTGAAAAAGTTGAGCTCTTCAAGTCTGAGGAAAAAAAAACTAACCCGGGAGTTTTATAATAATTATCACAGTGGAATCCAAACTGTGTAAAACTTGTCCAAATACTCATGTTGGTGCTGACCATTAAATTGCTTTGTTAAGCTGCCCAGACATATTTAGGTGAACCTGTAGCTTTCCTTTAGTGGTTGAGCAGGTAAACAATGCAAAAATTCAGCTTTACCAGTTTTATTTCTGTGTGATCAAGGGCTTGTTATTAGTTTCAATATTTGGTTGAACCTGAAATGTGAAGAGAAATTGGGGATTCGAAAGCACAGAGGACTGAACCCCTAGGAAATACTTGTACAGTCTGCTGTGACCTGAAATCCCTAAGCTTTGCACAGCTGTAGAAAGAAATACATTTTGGAGTCTGTTCTATTCAGACATGACTATAAAACAGAATCTCTCAACTGCATGACCCAGAAATAAAGAATGAGACATTGAGGGAATGTGTTTGAATATTTTTTATACCCTAATTCAGCAGGCAAAAGAACTAAACTAAAAGTCTGGGCTGAGATCTTTTTTCAGTTGGTACTCAGGTAACAAGTTTATGATGTTTTATAAGCGGAGGGCACAGAGGCAACTTCCCTGCATGGTGCTGGAGGAAAGGGCTGTATCTTGCCCTGTGCCTGGTACCCTGGGTCTTTGGTTGCAGCTGGGGCCTCTGACTGAAACTTGTCCTCTTCCATACCCAGGACAAAGCTAAAAATAATTGTACTTGGATAATGGATTATGAAATAATTATAAAACATTTTAAATTATAGCAAAAGCAGCATGGGTCTAGAGATTAGCTGCAATGCCAAGACCTAAACCAGCTGGAATAATCTAGAACAAAGCCCTACTTTAACTTGTTATTTCCATGGTTTAAAAATACACCTTCTCACTGCTGAGTCTTTGGTGTTGGTGGTCGCGTTGCATCCTGTTGTTAGCACCTGGAGCCACGCTGGGAAAATCCAGTTCTTGGCACGTAGAGGTAATGCTTCGCATCGACCTGTCATTGCCAAATTACATGGCAAGCATTCTCTTGCCAGGTCACTAGAAATTAGATTAATTGTAGCACAGAAACCACAGGGAGGGAGAAAAAAAGCAGTGCTGTGCCTCTGAATATCACTGTACACCTTGATTGTACAACAGCAGAGTCAGGCTGAAGCAGACTCACCAGGCAAGCTGCACAGAAGTGTTTCCCCTGCATCCACAGCTCCTTGGTGGTGGGATTCTGTAGGGGAGTGACGAGTGTGCTGGTTCCAGTACCACAGAGGGCTTCCATGGGGGCAAGACAGTGAAAAGGGGTATAATTGATTTATGTAGATTTAATCAAGTGTCTGACAGCACCACTTTGAATTCTGTTTTCTTCTTCTGAAACTATTTTTGCTCAGAGCAGAGGCCAGAAAGGCTTCAGCCTCTTAGAGAAGGTCAAAAACATAACCAGGCCAAGGTCTTTGTGGAAATGCAGAGCTGTGTTGTGCCAGGCCCTTGCTGGGGGCAAAGCTGTGGAAATGTCCTTGTACCTTTGTTTTCTGTGATGCCATGTTGCCCAGCTCTGCTGGACACTGGCATTTTCCAGAAGATCTGACCTCCTCCATGTGGCCTTTCCAAAAACCCGAGGTCTCAGCTGCCCAACAGAGCCAGGGCATTCAGCCTGGCTGCCTCAGCAAACCTTTACCACTGGGGCACAGAAACGAGGGCATAGAGCAGTCAGCTTTTTTCCTCCTCTCTGCTTTATGGAAAATCTAAACTCCTTCTGGGCCACAGCATCCAGACTGTTCTCACCAGAGGTAGTTCATGAGACTGAACAGACACATTTCTCTGTTGTAGAATATTTTCTCAAGCACAGGAGAAGACACACTTGTATATTTCGCCAGCATTGACCATTTCTTGTGTGTTGAATGGGAAGATTTTCAGGTGTGTTCAGCTTCACTGCCCTGAGCTTTGCCACTGATTTCCCAGGAGTAAGTTAGGTCTGTGTCTGTGCGCTCTTCACCAGGACAGGCTGGAGAGGTGACAGGCATATCCCTTACTGAGTTTGCAGAGCTGGGAGGCAGAGGCTGTTCTCCACCCTGGCATTCACCTGCCTGGAGATGGGGAAAAGTCTTGAAGACACAGGGCAGCTCCCATGACTCTGACACGTTGCAAAGCAGTACTTTACTGCTGGATAATGTTTTGGGATAGAAAATTCACATGGCATGTGTTCCCATTTAATAGGGTGCAGGAATTCCCAGTTATGCAAAGTCAAATTTAAGCACCTGACATAGAGGGAATAATGAGCAAAGAATGGCAAACAAGTAGCTTTTTTATAGACACAGACCTCAGCTCATTCACATTGGGCATGGAAACAGGTGCTTTGTGTGCATTCCCACAAATAAAACTTCCCAAGAAGCAATGCCAGCTCACAGCAAACAAAACAAGGGTATTAGGACTATTGAGGGAAAGAAGTGCTTGGAACATTAATGAATATTCATAAATACTTGCATCCCTCCTGTGTGATGTCCAGCCATATTCCCATATGTTGTCTGTCCCCTGCATTAGGACGTTAGTTTGTGTAAAAGCTTGAACATTTAGCTAATCCAAGTCTTACCTCAAATACGGAAATAAAAACTGTCTTTAGTCAAATTTAGCACAGAACAATTTTGGAGTAGTCTTCTATTGTTGCAGCTGATGAGTAGAACTGTTCTGAGGGCACAAAGGAGCAAAACTTTGGATGAAAGCTCTGGTCCCAGACCCTCAGCAGCAGGCCAGCCACTGCCTGTGTTATACTGGAGGAAGCTAATGGAACAAAGTAGTTAAAATAGGTTTATTTATTTATTTACCAGATATGCTTACAGTGTGAACTGCTTGAGAGCACAAGCTTTATTCTACCTGTGTCTGTCTTGAAAGAAATCAAACTTCTTTCTATTAACTTTGGGCACAAGCAGTGTCTGTGGAGCAATCTCTCTAAGGCATTCCTTGTGCAGCAGTGGAAAGTCCTTTGAGGTTAGCAATTTTCAGATGTAGAGTTACTTAAATGTTGTAGGATACCTTTAAAGAAAAGAGTGGTTGTCCAAAAGCAGCCAGCATATGGCTACAGCTGAGATAGGAAGAGAGAAAGATCTTTCAAAAAGGATGATTATAGCCCTCCCTATTTTCTGAAGAGAATATTTCCTGTTCTGTAAAAGGACAGACTGACTATTGTGCAACACGAACCTATTACAGAAAAAATACCTCAATGACATCTTGGGTCTGCTGGTAAATTCATGCTGTCTGTGATGCAGTGGAGAATGTTCAGCAGTTTGTATCAGCACATGCTTGTCCTTTTGTGCCATCAGCCTCTGCTTCAGGAAGCTGTTGAAGCATGTGGCTGATCTCCAGTACATGAAAAGTCCCATTGATTTTGGTCTGCAGTATAAAACCTGCACCTATCACAATTATTAGGATGCATTCCTGAGTCCTAGACATCCACTCACCCAATATGCCCAACTCTACTTTATCACATCAGCAGCTTCCTTCTTGCAAAAAAGCACAAGAGCTGATTTGTTGCCAATAATTATAACTCTAGTTTGTTATTCAAACCTTTCCTTGGGTCTAGTCATTTAAAGGTCTACCTGATCATTTTTTGCATCCTGTTAAAAGCAGTCTACAAAATGCCAGCTGTGTGGATAAAATCACAGACCTTTTCCACTTCCTGTAGTTTTTTCCTTCAAGTCTTCAGTCTGAGCAAGGCACTAAGACTTAATTTGGTCTTTGGGTTTTTTTAGGGGGTTTTTTTATGAGGATAGAAGCTGAAGCCTCCTGCATAACAGATGATGCTTCTGTATTGTTGGAGGATGTGAGTAATTAAAGAATGCATCATGTCATAGCTGCTGCAGCTGTAGAAAAGGGGTGCATTTGTGGCTGAATCCTTTTAGCTGCGACACAGCAAATGCGCGTGCGGTAGACTTTGGCAAATAAGTTGAAAACTTCATAATTAACTGGCTGTCAAAAATTTGGAAGCAAAACACAGGAGGTGGTTAGGAAATCAAAGTATGATGTGTTTTTAATCACAAAACACAAGGAAATTTTAAAAATTTATGAGTAATAAATTATTGTTGGTACCAAATGGCTCCCTTTGCAGTCCTTTAATGTAACACCTGCGCTTCCGCTCTGTGAATAACGAGCCATTTTTGGACTGCCCTAGGAGCAGTGCAAGAGGAGGTTTGCAGGCTCAGGAGAACAAAGCCAGGTTCCCAGACTGAGCTCTGACTGCACTTTAGGATTCCATTTACAGTCTGTTTGGTTTGTAATTCAAATCGCTCCAGACCAGAGTTAATGTTTAGACCACAGCCACCTGAAATTTGCTTCAGGGCTGAAGCCCAGCCAGATTGCAAATGGAGGAAACACTTGAGGTTTGCTAAATACAGTTAATAGGGGATTAGAGGCTGTATTTTTTATGGGAGTACAGGGAGGTCTGTAATAGGAAAAATATTAAAATGCAAATATACAACTTCAGCCACGCTGAGCAGGATGCAGCTAATTGCACTCCAGCCATCAGGTATCTGTGCTTCTTTTCATTAAGCAAAGGGAAAATGAGAGGAAGAAGATATCAGGGCTAATACAGGTTTTGATGAGGGATGGTCTTTTACATCCAGCTGATGGGAAATGACCCAGTGACTGGGTGACTACACTGGTAGTTCTAAGATTCCAGAGATGATACCTGTCTGTCTGCTGCTGATTTGCTATATGCACCAAGACTTGAGCAATTTTGTTTTCCGTTTCCTTTTTTAATGTTTAGCTCCTTGGAGCTCCTCCTCCACAAAGTGTGTGTGTGTGTTAAATGTCTTGTGCTGTTGAGGTGTGGGTGGACCCATGGTATGAGAATTTACCAGTGTCCTGTAAATCATGGGGTGACTGGAAGGAAACTTGGAGGTTGTTGAGCTGGATGAAACAGATCAAGTGTAGCTAAGCCATGCCTACCAGACATTTGTCTTAACGTTTTCTTTAAAACTCCGGCAAAGGAAATTCCACATTTCTGGGTTGCCTGTAAAGTGGTATTTATCTAAATTTTGTCTGCATAATTTCAGTGAAGGAGATTCCACACTCTTAAGTTGCTTGTTCCAGTATTTCACCACCATAGCTGAAATGTTTTTCTAATATCTGACCTAAGTTGTCTTTGCTAGAGCTTGCTCTGATTCCTCCTCTTTCTGCTGGCTATGAAGAACAATTAATCATTCCTCTCTTCTTAGAAGTCCCTACACATTGGAAGACATTTTGTCACATGCATTCCTCAGTTTCCTCTCCTCCAGACTAAACAACACCCGAGTCTTTATCCTCCCCTCAGATGGCAGGTTCAAAACTGCAGCTGGCTATTAGAGCGACTTCTGTGTTGCCAAAAATGTGTGTAGCCCTGAGATGTTTTTCCAGAGCCAAGAGGATTTACCCTTATGAAACTCTTAGTCCTGAGATTAAGAGGTTCAAAAGCTGTTGTGAACATAGGAGACACATCTCAGTTTATTCGGTTAGAAAAGGAATATCAGAGGACTCTGGGCAATTCCACGGGTTTTAGGGCTTGAATGTGAAGGAGAAACCATTCGTGTGCTTATGCAAACTGTTCTTAATGTGAAAAATCAGATTTTAAAGTATAAGGTTTAACTCAATAAATAAATTAAAGTCCTTTCTTAAAAGGAGGAACGTGGACAGGGAAGAACTGGCCAGCTGGGTCGGTGAGGGAAGCCAAGGGCTGGCTAAGATTGGAGGGGACACAGTTGGGATGGAGCTGTGGGATCCACCTTGGAAACAGGCACTTGCTCTGCATAGCCCTTGTCTGTCACAATTCCCAGTCCAAGCGAGGACTGGAGAAGTTTGAAAGTCTTTCTTGGCTGTTTTTACTCCCTTCCTCTCTCCTCTTTGCCTTGCCACTCAATTTATTATTTTCTGGTCCTGTGTAGAGTTTGAGGAAAACAGACACTCTGAAAGAAATCAAAACTTCCAGAATTCCAGGCTCCACATTTTTATTCTAGGACAAAGAAAGATTGTCAATCTTAGATATTCTCATGTCTGATGTTTATTAGAAGAAAGAAGCGTTTTTATTAGAAAAAAAAAGATGCTGAACAAAAGCTCCTCAAATCTCAAAGGACTCCTGCAAAACCTAGAGCAGCCTGCCAGAGATGGAGTGCAGGTTGTCCTGCAGGGACACTGTCACCATGATGTGTCTGTCCCTGTTTATGCAAAAGCTGGAAGCAGAGGAGGCTTTTCTGCACCTGCAGCTGACTTGGAGCATCTCCTGCTATGTACAGCAGCTCCTGTGGCCAGCAAATTTTATGGGGCAATGGCTTGGCTGGATTTTTATTCTTTCTGCAAAAACTCAAGACAGGAAATATGCAAAGCAAGATGCACATGTGCATCTTCTTTGATATCCACAGGGAGCACTCTTGCCTTCTGCCTGGTGCAAGAGGTGTTGGCATGAAAGAGATGATATTGCAAAGCCCTCAGCTGTCTCCTCAGTAAGCTTTTGAAGAAATCCGGATGATAGGCATGATTTTGTCTGCAAATTTAGCATGATCCCAGTTATTTACACTGCCTTCCATGGGAGAGGTGGGCAGTATGATAACTTATTTTTAAGCACTGGCTCTGAAGCATCTTTTGACTGGCCCAGCTTTTCCATGTGAGAAACCCAAAATCAATCTGTGGAAAAGAGACGATTCAACCCCTATCCACTACTTTATGCACTATTTAAAAATCTTCATCCTCTCTAGAGGATAGCAATAAATCAGAGCCAAAGCCTTACTCATCTTAGTACTAAACAAGGAGCTCCTGCAGTGATTAAAGCCAACCTGTCAGTGCAGTTATTCTGAGCTAACCTCACTCAGGGTGATTCATCCATCTTGAGCAGCACTGGGAGCTGGGTTTGTGCTGAGTTTGGAGCTCTCTCTTCCAGCAGGGGTAACAAGCCAGCTTTCAGGAGTGTTGAATGATTAACTGCTGGTAGCCCTTGTATCACAGACCTCTGTCCTCTGCTTTAGTTTGCAGTGGAGAATTGGCCAGAATTGTATATTGTTAGAAACATCCACCTGTGAAAGTGTCAGCTTTGTCTCCAGTATCCCTATCCATGTGACTTGTTATGATGATCTTTGTTCTTCCAAAGACTTCTGAATAGCAGAACCTAACCTTCTAGGTTTAGCTGAAAAAAGATATCTTCCCTGCCTTGTATAAAATAGATGGTAGATCCCTGACATCTGTTTAAGAAGAAACTCTTATCTGCAATACTGTCACTGGAGTTGATTAGGTTGCACCACAGTAAAGGATCAGAGCCAGGAGAATTCCTAAAATCTCACTTGTGAAGTGAGTTAGGATTCAAACAACTTGTGTGTTCTCTGATGATAATTCATGCCCTTCTCCATTGCTTGCCATCAGGATTTAGATCAAATACTCCAGGCACACAGTAATTATTACTGTTGTTGATGATGGCAGTGAATTCAAGGTTCCTCAGGGAATCGCGGTTGTCCACTTTGGCCTGTGGTGTAAAACAAGCCAAAGAATTTGACCTTGCTATTTTTATATTAATTCCTACCAAGTACAGGAACTATCAAAGCCATGAATCTGGGACTGAGCCATGAGCGCATCTTTTAGAAAGGCATCCAGTCTTGATTTCAGATTCCAAGTGATGATAGAATTACAACACCCAGGAGAAGTTACTCTCATTTGTTAAAAAAAAAAGTGCTTCCTACTTGAGCAAGATGAGCTTCAGCTTCCAGTCAGGAGTTCTGCATGTCCTGCGTGCTACATTGCACATCCTGCTAGGAGCACAAGCATCCCACTCTGATCCGGATTTTATAGAATGTGAAAGAAAATTATTGGCATTTGTCTCAGGAAAAATCTAAGTGAGCTCTAAATGTTTCAGAAAAAAAATTACTGTTGATACTGGATTTGGGTTTTTTCCAAATTGCCTTTCAAAATACATTTTTTTTTTAACCATGTGATAAAAAAACCATCATGAAATATCAAAGTAAAGATAGACTTTTATATGAGAAAGCTATACTGAGAAATTGTGAATTCTGAAGCAAAAAGTGTCCAATGTTTTTAGCTGTGCTGAAATCATTCCCGTATTAAACACATTCAAATTGCCTGCTTATCTGTCACAACTTTAAATTCCAAAGTCCTGGTACAAAAGGATTCCCTTATAAAGCTAATGCTTATATGAGTACTTTGTATAAAAAGATAGGAGAGAATTTCTTTGTGCATTATGAACTGGTGATTTGCACAGCTTTAAATGATGTAGAAAAGGCTCAAAAATTTTGAAAACATGAGAACTGATGAACAAGTTTCTGTTTCCCTCAGCAGTGGGATTTTATTTAACATTTCTGTACTTAGAGCATCCTTGTCATACTTCCCTACCTGTAAAGAGCCTCCAGATATTTATTTCTGAAAGTACCCCTGAAAGGTTTAATTAGAGTGATGAAGTAAAGCCCAATATTCATATGGTAAGAAAACAGTGGAGTAGAAAGTGGGCGTTGGTAAAATACAGATGCAAAACCCAGACATTTTCCCGTTTTGTTCTGCTGCTGGATTTTCAGAAATTACTTTTCTAGCCATTTCCTTGCCCATTATTCTTAAAAAAGATTTTACTAGGTTATGGACTATTTATTTTGGGCCACATAAAAAGTGCTAAGATGTTTCCTCTGGAATTTAAAGATTTTTTTTTTCCTGACAGAAGGTATGTTATTCTGCACCAAGAGGGAAGTCTGATGGGGAAAAGCTTACAAATAATTAATTTGAGGAAAGCTAAAATATTGTTTACTCTTTGATTGTCTCCTGGGAGAGGGTAGGCAAAAATAAATCAAAACATTCCATTCTGTGGATTCTGACTTTTATGAATTTCCCATTGGTAATGTTTCACTCACTATGGTTAAAGACTTTATGTAATGAAGTATGTTAATATATATGTATAGGAAAGGTTTAGGCCAGCACAGTTTGCTTGATCCTGGACCAGTAAACACAAGGTTTTCTGTTGAAGTCATTGGTGCCAGCCACCCCTTTTAGACTGTCTATTGAACTTCCACTGCAGCAGCCTCACTGAAGCTGTACCTGCCAGCTTGGGACTGAAGAAAGCAGAGATCACACACTGCAGCATTAAACCACGAAAAGGAGAAACTTTGTGGCTGCTCCTGCTGCTCTTTACTTCTCCCACCTTACCAAAAGGGAGGAAGTGGAAGGGGGGAGAGGAAAGAAGCCCTGTGGGGTGTGCACCACCTTATGTGATGGGCTACTTCTCTTTTATCAGTGATGGAATGAAAGGAAAAATCCCAGAGACAGCCTTCTAAATAGCTGCTTCTTCCTGGCAGGTGTATAACCCACCATCCAGAATCCCTCCAGTGTCAGCTGAATTCCTCGTGTTCATATTCCAAAGAAAACTACTGCAGTTGTCTTTAGCTGTTGCCTCTGTTGGTGGTCCTTGTAGAGAAGCCAAGGGCTGGGGTGAGTAAAGTCTTGTAGTTGAGAAGTAGGTTGGAATTTTTGGGCTCTTGTCCTGCCTGTGCCATTAAATCCTGATGTGCACTGTACACATCAAATAGAAATGTAAATACAGTTGTGTCAATATAAGCACACGGAAAATAGTGCAGGTATGCTGTGAAAAGAAGAGTGCAGAGAGCTCAGAGCATCTTCCTCCTGAGCTAACACTGAGGTGCACACATTTCATTTGGTGTTCATCAGGGGAGACTGGGGGAAGGCACAAATCTGTCCATGTCATGAAACCTTGAGGATGCCATGGCCACACTTTCTGAAGGGGGAAGGTGACAAATAACACTGAGGATGCAAATCCAAGCACTCTTCCTTCCAGGGCTTGTTAATGTCTTTGCCAGCTGCTAGGGCTGATGTTGCCAGTGTGTTAACTCAGCACAGCTATGTATAGAGGGATTTCTTACCCTGTCAGGTCAAGGTTCCCTGAGTCTTTCCCTTTCCTTTATCTCTCCCTCAACTGTATTTATGTGATGAAAGCATTTTTCTGGGTATCATCATCAACCACACTTCCTTGTAATCTTCCAAGGCTTGCTCATCTGTATTGTTTTGTAAGCATTATGCAAAGTTTCAAATATTTTGAGGTATCCCTGAGTTGTCGATGTAAATCCTTTTGGAAAAGAATTTCACAACAAACAGGGAAGTGTTTTCCCTTCACCTCTTTCTGATGGGTCCCTTAAGGCAAAATTCCTTATGGGAAAATAGGCTTAAGTATTTCCTTCTAATTTTGTTCATTTTGGCAATTGCTGATATTTGAGGAGTGTAGGTCCCTAATGAAACACAGGGAAGATCCCCGAGGAGGGCACTGCAATTCCATTTTGGATTTATCTGGCAGCAAACACAGTGAGTATCTGCACTGTGGAAAGGACTCCAGGGCATTACTGAAGCTTACCATATTAGAACCTTTACTTAACATGAAGATTTTCAAAGACAATGCTTTTTTCCAAAACAAAAATGCTAATTTCCCCAGAACAATTTACAGAACTTTTTCCTTGCTCCAGTGTTAATTCTACACCGTGATGTTAGATCACTTTGTATTTATTTTAGGAGACTCTTAATCTTTTCCCAGTTCCAAGGGCCATATATTACCATTTCACACGCTCCTCTTTGAACCTACAGCACAGAAAATTAAAGTGTAAATATGCATGCGAACCACCCAAAAGTCATAATAAGATTATATGAATGCCTGCAACCACACAGCAGGAACAATGGGGTTGCACAATTCATCTACTCTAGCGCTGCTGAATTATAATGAGGGATAGTCAGTACATGCTGATACTCCTAGAGCTACCCTGGAGCCAGAATGGTGATTTAAGATGCCAGTGACACAGTGTGTAGGTGAGCCTTAGGTGTAGCGTGCCTTGGAGAGTAAAGCATGATATTTATACCAGGCTAAAAACACCTGATTGAATTAGTGAGGAATGGGACTGTGAGGGGAGAGGATCATGGAAAATTGCCAGTCACCTGTGCTGCTTTCATCAGCTGTCGAGCTCCTGTTGCAGAAAAGACAATAGCAAACTGTGATAGGAATAATAGGAATAACCCAAATAAAGAACATATGCTGTCACGAATCACACATCTTGTGCTGCAGGGTTTAAAGCAATCCCTTAAATATCAGGGATTAAGAGGAGAATTTAGCGTGTTCCCTCTCTCCCATGCCAGAGTTTGTTTTCACCTTTTCTCTAATACCCTTGCTAGCCTTGGTGCACCTGGGAGCCACTTGGGAAAGCCTTGACAGGAGGTGTACCTCTCCAAATATGCACTTTCCAGATAGGGAGATCTCCCTGTTGTGTGCAGCTAATCTAAGAATAAGCATTGCTCAGGGCGATTCTCTTTTCAGGCGGGCTGGCTGTGTTCCTGCTGCACGCCACAGGGGCTGCAGCTCCCCCGGGCCCCTGGAGCTCTTACACATGTTTGGAAGAATGCACATGTGCTCCGCAGTGAAAAACATTTCAAATAATGGGAAAGGTGTGCTGGGGCCTGGGAGGGTGTGTTTGTGTAGCGTGGTGTCAAGGAGAAGTAGGATACAACCTGGGAGGACGGTGTCCTGGGATGTGGGGGACAGCCGGGGTCAAACCTGCCCTGCTCGTGCTTAGGGAGGGATCCTGAACTATTGCAGGAGCCGTGGCAGAGATTCACCTCCTGGGGAACCTGTGGATTCTTTGCAAATGAGATTTTCAGCCGTTGTGTAACACAGATAATTGTGTGTTGTACTTTTGCCTATTATTGGAAACTCTCTTACTGTGAGTTTATGTTTGGGCTTACAGACTGTTTCATAGTGCAGGAGGAGGAATTCTTTTTACCAGTAGCCAAATCTTTCCTTCTTCCATCTCACCAAGCTCCTTGTTAGCAGATCCAAGGGAGAGATGTGACCATAGTACATGCTCCCCTAATTTTCTCAATTACAGTTTCAATTTAGTTTCTCACTAAATTATAATTTCTGTACAATATTTCCTTTGGAATAATAGCTCAGATTTATTTGGGAATTTTTATTTTGCTGATACCAGATTTTGACATCTCACTAAAGCTGTGTGCTCTTTCTTACTTGCCTCTTTTCTAAAACACAAAAATTTCATTTTTGAGGCAAGCTGATTGGTTTTTAATATCAGGTCCCATGTACTACAGCTTGTTGGATCTCATTACATTGTTCTTGTAATATTACGCAGGATATATTTTTTTACCCACTTAGATGTGTGTAGCCATACTCACCTGGCCTTTCCCAATTGTTTTAACTGGAACAACAAAAGTGTGTAGGAATTGCCCTTGTCAGTTGTTCTAAGGCAAGAAGCACATAAAACTGGAGTTGAAAGCTCCTGCCCTAAAGCTCTACCCAGGAATTAGAGAAGATTGAATATCCCTGGTCCGCCTTGTCCTGTTGTGTTTTGTAGTCCTGACCAGGGCTTGCTGTGCTGTGTTAACCCAAAAAAGCACAAAAAGGATATTTCTCATCCCCGTGGTGCTGCCCACAGTGTGATTTATAGAATGTGTTACGTTTTAATGAGATGTCCTCTGTCAATGATGCTAGCTCTGTCTGTACACTGTGTGAACGTTTTTGAAATGTGAAGCACTTGAGTAAATGTCTCTTGGGTTTTTGGTGAATTAGACAGGACAAACAATTCCTTAGTTCATCTAGCCCAAATTTGCCATTCTTTTTTTTTTTTTTTCTGGTAAGAAAATGTCAGCCCTTTTCTAAATAGTAAAGATAGATCTATATCTAAAGTACAGCTAAAGTTTTAAAACTACTTGATCCTTTCTTGAAGACTATTGGGTTATTTTATGAGGTTGTGTGAAGGAAATTCCTTTTAATTGATCCTGAAAGGGAAAACTTTTGAGTTGGTATTTTGTGCATAAACGCAACAAAAGGAAAGCTCTGCTAATCACAGTCAGTGTGTGCATCCAGCTTTCTTGGGGTTAGAAGCTGCGTTTCTGAAGCAGATCTTACTATTGGGAAAGGAAGGAAGGAAAAATCCTGGTATAAGTACAGCCACGCCCCTGAATTGATTATCCTTGTAGGATTTGCTCATCCTATTTTGGCTGTGTTATAAAACTCAGTGGGAGCCATTCCAGCTCGAGCACATCACTCCCGCGTCAAGCAGCCCATGATGTCACGAGGAATTCCTTGTCGTAAGAGACGTCCCCTGAGGAGAGTGTTTGCTCTGCTGGAGAAGGGCCATCCACCCACACACTCTGTCTCCACCCAGCCACTCCATCCAAATAACCAAACCGAGGGAGTGCTTTGACTAATGGAGTGAGTAGGAGTGATGCCATGACAATACAATGGTGTGTCTGCTGTAGACTGTTCTTGATTTGCATTTGATTGTTTGCAGTCCTACCCATCTGTAGCCAAAGGCAAGAAGTGATAACCTGTCATGTTATATAAAAACACGTTTGGAAAAAAGTGGAGTAATGCAAGATAAATAACGTGTGCTCCCTGGGTCTCTTCTTCCCAAGCAGTCCTGAACTCGTCCCACAAGCTGCTGGTTTCTCTATTACTGAAGGATTTCTTACCATATAGTTTCCATCTGGAAAAAAAAAGAGGGAAAAGAGAAGAAAATCAGGGCAATTTGAGTGAATAAAAGCACAGCCTATTAAAATTTGAAAATAAGTACATTTGGTAAATAAGTGGAGCTTGAACACATTTCAGGCCCTTCAGGAAAGTAAAAGGGGCAGTGGCATCAGTCACTTAGCAGTGGGACACAAAGATTCTGCTCAGCTGAGACAGTAATGGACCACCTCTGTCATCTCCCATGTTTCTGTGGTGCGCTGACACTGAAAATTCGAGCTGGAAACAGTAAGTAATAGTGTCACGTGACTTAAGAAGATCCCCTCTCTTGTTCAACACATCTTTTGTTCTTCTATGGCTGATTGTCAATCGTTTAAGTTATGCAATAGAATTAACCTACAGAAATAGCTTATAGTGAAATCTTGGTGGCTCTGTTCAAGCATGTTTTGTTAGGATGTTATAGGAGGTTTTCTCATCGTGTGTGCTACATGGGCTCAGAGGGAGAGGGCTTTCAATACTGTAAATGCAGAGATGCAGAAATACAGGCTGGAGAAGCTCTTGACAAATGCAAGATGAAATACTCCCACACCTTAAAATGACCTGTAGGAGTCATGTGCTTTTAGGTGAGGTAACTGGTAAGGGTCAGTCAATGTGGAAAGGGTAGAAAATCTTGACTTCAGTCTGGGAACTGGGAGCCAAACCTCACTTAAAAGTAGATAGTTGCAGATCCAACTTACTACTGAGCTGTCCCTCTGTTTTGGACTGAGCCCACTTTACTGACAAGCCTAAAAGTATAAATTCTTCTTCCCTCTGAATAGAGATCATGGTTTATTGTGCCAGCCAAAGGACCTCATTCTCCTCAGGGATACACTGAATGGGCTTTTTGGATTGAGTGATTTTCTCTAGTGAATCTTTTCCAGCATGATTTCCTTTACTCATCCTTCCCCCTCTCCATGAGCTGCCTCCCTGCTGTCCCAGCAGAGCAGTGAGGAAGGTGGAGACACACAAAGCTGCACTGCTCAAAGTCCTGTTTCTTCAGGTGTGCTTGTGTCCTCCCCAGGGTATCCCATGGTGGCTGGCTGGACTGGAAAAGCTGCCTTTGATGTCAGACCTGCAAAATACTGATTACTATGAAGGTATGGCTGCATGAATTGATGCTGGCAGAGGTGAATGAGCTCAGCCCATCATTTGAACATGTTCCAGTCTTATTGGTACGTGGTAGCACCATGTGAATGCTGCCTGCAATCCAGGCAGATCCATGATGTGCTTGTGTCCATGCTCATAACAGAATCATAGAAAGGCTTGGGTTGGAAGGGACCTTAAAGATCATCTTGTTCCAACCCTCTGCCCTGGACAAGGACATCTTCTTCTAGACTAGGTTGCTCAGAGCCCCATCCAGCCTGGCCTTAAACGCTCCAGGGATGGTGCATCCACGGCATCCTGTGACAGGGTCTCACCATCCTTAGAGTAAAGCATTTTTTCCATATTAAAGTTTAGGAGTCCTTGAACTGCAGCTCTGGTGCCAGCTCATGGAAGCCTATGAGGCATCAACTCATTTGGCTTTGTTTTGAACTATCAGGTTTCTAATCCTTAAGTCTGAGAAGAAGAGTGTGAAAATGCAATTTACTTGTGACTGCTACAGAGATACACAGGCCTTTCTCACTTGACTTGGTAAACTTGGCAGCCTGATGGCAGAACTCCCTGTGTGGCCATTCTGGCTCTAAAATCCTCACAGGGAGTTCTGCCTTTAGCTTGGCCTCTTCCAAATGGCCTGAGCTAAACCAAACCCTGCTCCTGATGCAGTAAAAATTTAATCAGATTTCCATCAAGGTTGCTGTAACAGTCTAAATTTACACCTCTGCAACTGAGTTCTGCAGATGCCCTGTGTGCATTTAGATAGTTTGAAAGCATAGCCATAGGTGTGGGATTGTCCTCTGCATGAGAAATGGGTGTTGGCTTCAAAATGCACTGCTCTTGGGGCCATGCCAAGGCAGTCCTAATGGAGAGCCAGGTGTGCAGGAGTGGATGAGCAAACCTAGGTGCGTGTGGAGAGTCTTAAAGCTGAAAGCAGGGATGGGCAAAGAATGCAAATAACCGTGGAAAAAGAATTTTGCTTTTGCTTTGTTCAGAGTGAAACCTCACAAACTGGAGAACTTCCACCAAATAATTCCCTGAGAACAAAAATATGACTGATCGGGAGGGGCCTTCATTTTTCCTGTTGAAGATTGTGACAGTTTTTAATACTGTATACGTGGAATAAAAAACTATGTCCAAATTCTTTGGTGTCCCCACTTCCATCCTTTCTTACACACCTCAATGACAGGTGTGTGACACCAAACCTGAATTTTCTGGTAAGCCCCCTCCTCTTTGATTGTAACTCCTTCCTAGAGGGAGAAAAGGCTCCCTTGGCTCTTTTGCCCACAAGGGGAAAAGGAACAAGGGACCAGCTTCAGCTCTGAGGAGTTGAGGGGGCTGCACGTGTCCTCTGTGGGCACACAGCAAAGGCAGAACAGGGAATAACCAACCAGAGCTGGCACTTGGCCTCTCCTACCTGTGGAGGAGGCCTCTTCCCAATAGAGGGAGGTAGAAGATAGACAGCAGGAGCTATTGCTTCAGTGGGAAAGAAGATCTGTGTGGGTGTATAATGAGGGGACTTTACAAATAATTCCTTGGTGATTAATTCATTTTGAAAAGGGACCATCAGTTGGAGTATTCCCATGGAGTACTTAATTTCTAGAGAAGTTTGGAGAATACAGTATTTTGATTCCAGAGTTTTTTTGTTTCCTGCCCAATGGCAAAAATAATTTCAGTAATCTGTTCTGGGGGTTGTGCTGTGTCCAATTGCTGGTTGTGTGCACAGCCCATTTTGAAATACAACTTTTCATTTGGAAACTGAAATTGTTCCAAGTAGTAATACCTTCCTTTCAGATTTTCATTTTTCAGAAGTGACCCACCCTCTATTGAATAATAAAGCTTGATAGCCATAGTTTCTCAGATAACATGCAGTGAGCTGCCAATATTGCTTTGGGACTAAATCAGGAAACCACTGGCTGGTGTTTTGAAGGAATCAGTTATCCAAAGGGGATCATCTACACTTGGAACTTTTTAAAATAAGAATGTGTGTTAGAGATGACCTTTTTTGAAGATGTCCCAGGTTAATACTGAAATGAGCGTACAGATTTAAAGAACAGATCAAAACACCTCCATTTCCAGGTCAAGACGAACTGTGACTCAGTCCAGAGTAAATTGAACTCACACACTTGTGTGAAATCTGCAGTAAAGGAGGTTTATAGTGGAAATAGTGACTGACCTTTAATAGGAGCAGTGAGGCCAGCGCTGCTGTAACACCAATTGCAAATAAGAGGCTATACAGGCAAGGGCAAGGCCTTTTCCTTAATCTAGCCTGAACATTCAGAGAGAAAATCCCAGAGCAATTAACTGACTCTCATCTTTTTTTCCATTAATTGGCCACAGCACAGTACTCTGAAGCTGACAGAAATAACTGCTGTGATATTAGCACAAGTCTAAGCATTGCCAAAAGCCATTTTATTTCTAAGCTTTCTGAGTTACAGTATAATTTCCTCTCTTGCTTACCTAAGAGAGCAGGAAGCTGAGCTTTATGTGACATAAACCTTTATTTCTCCTATCTGTGGGAAAATGAAGTCAGGGCCCTTCAAACTCGGATGAGGAAATGGGATGCTAGAATAATCTTAGAAAAATGACACTTATCCGGTTTTTAGACTCAGGGCCCTGGCTGCTACTGTAAGCTTCTCCTGGAGGCTGAATAGCTGGACCATAAATACCCAGCTCCTGGATCTTCTTGCTCTACCCCACCTCTCCTCTTCCAGGCAGGCACTTTCTTTCCTTGCTCTCCAACATGTGGATGATGTGAGGAGGCAATGACAAACTCTGGGGGAAACAGTGATGTCATGTAGGTCTCACATGGCAGGATCATTTGAACTTTGTCTAGGAGCTCATCTCAGGTCTTTGTTGTGTTCCTGGCTCTGGAGTGTGCGATGCTGCAGGAAATACATCAACAGTCCCACTCCTGGACAAGCCCAAGCTCCTGAAGGCTCTTGTCTCCTGCTTGGTGGCTGCTGCTCCCTTGCAAATAACACTCCTGTTCCCTGATGATGGGGAGCTTCAGCTTTTTGGGATTGGTGTTCCTTGTGACAATTGAAAGGCAATGCATATTTCCACAGCAGAGTTTTCTCCTTTTCTGGAATCTGTTAGGCTCTTCCACTCATCCACATGTTTAAAATTGTTAGTGATCTGCGCCTAAACCTCTCAGAGAACTCTAATAACACTCATTCATTTTGTTTCCCCAAGAAAATAAACCACTATGTAGCAGGTCCCATTCCCAGAACCAAACCCAGAAGTGAATATAAGTGAGTTTAAGCAAATTGAAATTCAGAGGCTGTTGCGATTAGTGAAATTTTCTGCTTTACTTGAAGACTTTTCCATTATTTATCCAACATATGTATTCCCTGAACTCCTAAACTTTTCAAGTTACACCCCTTTGGATTCACTGGGACAAATTAAAAGGTGTTGTGTATGTTAGATTCATCTGTTGCATTCATTTCCACTTCCTGTGGCTATTTTTCTACCAAAAGCTTCAAAGATATGGGATGGACTATACTCTCCTCTAAAATGATTTATCCTTCTTTTTGGTTTTGTGCAACTATTTAAATTCCCACAGATGTTGGTCTAGTGCTTGGCTATAAAGGATCTTAAGTCTGCCATTGTCTAAAAGTCATAATGCTGGCGCAAAGGGAAGCTTAATGTTGTATCCATGGAGTTGATTTGATTCATTCTTATTTTAGCAAAGAATCCTTGATGTAAGAGAGATGTTTTTTTCAAGTAGATTAAGCACTGCATCTCAGCCATTTGTCCTCCCACATCATCTCTTTCCATCAAGAAAATTGAAGCCCTTGACAGGAGTAAAATATTATGAGGGTTTTGTAAAAGGCAAAAATTAGAGAAGTCTGGGCTGCTTGTGTTGCAAAATACTTGACTGTTACATCAAATATTTGGATCTCAATTGTTCTCTTGATAGAAAATGATTTGAGAATCCAATGGCATGAAATGTATGCCTAACAACAAGAACAGCTGCTAACATTTTCAAACTTGCTTCCAGATTCTGCATGTTTTCATTGTTGCCTGGTCATTCTGCTGGATGTTAGGGTGTGATACTTAGTAGCAGCTGCTCCCTGAGACTCCGAACCTTTCAGTTTGGATACACAGGGTGCCACAACAAGATATTCTATCCTCAGTATTTTTTGCAGTGTTTTTCAGGTATTTCCTCTAATAATTTAGACCTGCCATCAACTCTTCTCTTCTCTTCTCTTCTCTTCTCTTCTCTTCTCTTCTCTTCTCTTCTCATTTATATATATGCACACCAACATCTCTCTATAAAGAAGATGTCTGATTTAAGTTTTTCAAAGTCATAAAATACATTTATATTTTTCAGAGCAACACTTGTTGCATGAGCATCAACGATTTCTGTAACTCACATAAGCTTAGACTAGTAAGATATAGGGGTAGATGGAAATGATTTTGATTTTAGTCTTTCCAGGTACCTTGCTTGAAGGCAATCCAGAGATACTGAGAAAATATAATTATTCTGGGCATTTCAACTTCTTGCCAGAATCAAGATATAGGAGTTTAAAATAAAAGCAAGACAAATGTAATTCTTCTGGCCATAAAGTTCTGTTCCACATTAAGGGCACATTAAGATTTAAAATATTCTGTTGCCTGAACTCTTATTTTCTGCATTGCAGTTAAAATAAAGAAATAGTAAAAATAACTGCATGGCCAGTAGTTTGGTCATTTGGATCCTTTGCTGTGCCAGTCTCTGTGGCAGCAGAATTGTTATTCAGGTGCTCTCTGAGTGCTGAGTCTTTACACATCCAAGAAAAGTCATATCTGGAAGGCACTCACACAGCTCCAAACTGATTTGATGGTTGAAATCCCTCAACTGTGTCCAAGCAGGCTAAGTGCAGGAGAGAAATCTGAAACAGAATCCAGCATTCACCCTTAAAAGGTTGAAAATAAAACATCTGGTTCAAGAAAACACATCCAAAGGTGATAATGATATTTTTGTGCTTTTCCCACCTCTAATCCTAGATTGTACACGAAAGCCATGGGTAGCCCAGGTCTCTGTATCTGCCTGCGCAGCTGGAAAAGTAGATGGATTATCATGAATAAAATCAGGGATAATCCAAACTGTGTCCAAAACTGATCTGAGATTAAAGGAGAGTGGGCAATTCATTGTTAGCATATTTGAGCACCTCTTAACTTTTTGACCTGGACATGATTGCACTGTTTCTTCAAAAAGCAGGAAGTACAATATAAACCTCACATGAAAACCTCTTCCTTTGCGATTTCTAACCTAATTTTGTTGACAAACCACATGTATACATTCTGACTTGGAAATGTCAAAATGTTTATTTTCAGTCAAAATGTTTCAACAGTTCAAAAAAAAAAAAAAAAAGCTCTGAACTTTGATTCTATGGGGAAAAAATGCGGAATGTTTGATCTCAATCTGAAATGAAAAATCATGGTTTCCTGGGGTGAACATCTTGATTTTTAATTTTGGCTTTTTAATGGCTCTATTTGATACTTTATTTTTTTGAGGGACAGTACAGTCCCCTAGTTGTGCACACTCAAATTTCTGCCAGCCTTTCAGTTTACACATCTGCTAAGTGTCGTGCAAATGGAGGTTAAACATGTCCTGTGGGGTGACCACTCAGCTTTGTGAACAGTCCCATAAATAACAGGCAGCTGAAGGGCTGGACTCGGGCTGACTGAGCATCTAACCAGAAACTGAGGTTTAAAAGATGCCAAAGAGTCTTAAAAACTTGCATGTGTTTAAGCTGATCTGATTTATACCTGTTTATAAAAGCTTTAACTTTGGTTATATTTATCCAGTTATTCTAGATTTACATTACCATAAATGAGACAAGGATTTGGCTGCTTTTTTTCCTCCTTGTTTAAACAAAAACTATTCTATCTCCCTTCTGCTTGGGACAGGTCACAGTCTGACTTGATTAAACTGGTTGTGTTTGGACTGAGGGGAAGTCTGTGTTTCCATGCCTGGGTACATGGGGTATTTTAAGCATCCTATCCACAGAAGCAACCCTCTTGAGCAACAGGCTGAAGTTTGGGATAATTAGATGGTGCTGAGGAATCTTCCTTTGGGATCAGTCTGGCAAGCCGAATGTCGGTGTGGGTGATCAGGGATATGCTGTCATAACAGCAGCAGGGACGTGTTAATTATGGCCTTCGGGTCTGATCTCTCTGGGAGGACATCTTGGCTTTGTAAAAACCCTTTGTGCAAATGCCCTGGGTTTTACATCTTGAACTCATTGCTTCAAAGTGAGGAGATGGTGCCAGGGTTTAACACCGGGCTGGATGGGGAATACGGGGATGGCAGGAGAGGAAAGGCCTTTACTTGGGAGGGAATGTTGCTCTAAACATTTAGGAAGGAATGGGCAGCATTCCAACAGGGTTTGTGAGGGACAGACAAGGTGCACACTCAGCTTTTGGCTCTTCAAGAGGTAGAGGCAATCGATTGCTGTCATATTTATCTTAATTAATGAGCACCAACGCCTTGCTCACAGTGTCTGCTCATGGGGACCTGTGAATTCACTTACTCCCAGGGTTTGCTTTAGCAGATGGAAAAGGATTGTTTTACCATATTTTCAATGGCAATTCAAGTCTATTTTTATCTGTCTTTTGGCTTGCATGAAAGGAGGCTCCCACCTGTTTTTTGCAGGTTGTTTTCAGCACTGCAAGCCAGATTAAAAATTGGCCTATTTAGTGCTTTATGGAAAATGAATTTGTTCTCCAGCACAGAATAAGGAAGGTATCCAGGCACAGTGCTGGCGTTTGGCCCTCTGTCATTGGATGAACTCTGTCTCCAGAGAGCTGTTCTGGGGTCACCAGGATCCCCACTGCTGGCAGTGCCATGGGCTCCATGGGCTGCTCCTGTCTCCTGGGTTTGACATGAAGTGCCAGAGAATGGGTGGGTTGGATTCTTTTTGCATGGCTCCATTCAGTACTGACTGAAATGTCTGGGAGAGGAAGGAAGATTTAGCAGAAGACCTGGAGAGCTGTAATGACTTTTGGGAACATTAAACTTTTTAGGAGGACAGCCTTTAACAGGGAGTTATTTTTGATCTCACTGGAGTTTAGTAGTGTCTGGTTTGAGAATTTGCCATTCTTCACTCCTTATGTCAGAAAACCTCAGCACCGAGGCAGTCCAGTGGAAAGCTGTTTTGCCTCAGTTTATTTAAGTCAGCAAGGCCCGAGTTCCTATCTCCTCCCACAGCCTCAGGTAGGTGTCCACCTTCTCCAGCTTCTCCTCAATATTGCCACTAGAGAAATTTAAGAGGAAATAACCTTCAAAGACACTTGTGATGTTCTTGCCTGAATCAGGAGCTCTTATAGTCAACTGAGAGGTTCACAGACCCTCTGCAATGTTTTTAGACACTTTTTCCTCTCCCAGCTCTCTTTCTCATTGATTTGGAGATACATATGACTGTATTTACAAGCACCTGACTCAGAGCTCCTTTTATTCATCACCAGGAACTCCACCAGAAGAGCTACATCAGAGCTCGGCAGTGGTGTTATTTATTCTGGCTTCTCTCAGGGTGACTTTCTGGGTGGGTTTTTTGGTTTTGATTTTCTGCTATTCAATTGTTGGACTCTTTTCTCAATTTGTTCTTCTGGATCTACTGAAGAAATATGAGTGGCGTATATCATGGGGCTTAGGCCCTTTTGCACTAATTAACTTGTAACTTCATCTTCAGTTTTGCTAAATTTGGTGCTTATTTTACTGTAAACACCCATTTGTTCCACTGGGTAGCACAGCTCTCTGAACATCTGGGAATCATCATGTGTCATGAATGACATGATGTATCCTCACTGTTAGAGCAGCACAATGCTAGATCTGATGGATGGAAGAAATGTGTCAGGGGGAAGATTAATACACACTTGGTTTGTGACTTGTGACTCACTGGGTAAACTTTGTTCTCTCTTTGATGGTACAGATCCAAGATCTGAGTTTTCCTCTCCCATTTTGGTCCTGGTTTGTAACATAGGAGCTTGCACTAATGAGACTGGAGCTTTTGCCTTCACATCTGCCTGGATCAACAGGTCTAAATAAATCCTCTGTTTGTATGGCACAGCTGGCTCTCTCCTGGGAGATGGTTTGCTACCCTTAGGCTGGATAACCAGTGAGAATTTGGTAATATTCTGTCCTTGTTGTGCCTTTGGAAGCCCATGTGGTACAATATCCTCTCTGAATGTCTTCTGCATTAAAGATAAACCTGTCTGGACAAAACAAAACTATCAGTATTTGATTTCCCCACTAAAATGTCATACTGGAATTTCTTTAAAATGCCTGTTTGTTTGTCTAGCCGCATTCCCATGCTGGAGCAACACTGTGGAATGGTCTCTTGGAAAGCAGCAGGATGGGATCTTAAAGGAAAGGTTGGAATTCACATCCTAACTCATGTATGGACACAAGAGGTATTGTAAGAAGTGTATTTTTACAAGCATAACTGATTCTGTAGGAAACAAGACATAGAATTTCTGTGTGAAGAAACATTTCAGGCTCACCAGGTCTAGGCTGGGTGGTTTTTTGCTGTGGTCACTGGTTGCTTGTCAGTTATACCATAAAAGAGATTTATGGCACCTCCTACAAGAACTTTTCCCATGTATTGCCTTGGGAGCAGAGCAGCCTGGAGGAGTTGTGCTTGCATGGGCTGTGTTCTGCCCAGGACACCAAAGGTCCAAGGAGAAGAGGCATTTTACTCTTTCTCTAGTTAGCAAAAGCAGTCAAGCTCCAAGTACATCTTGTGGGGAAATAGATAAGGCAGTCAGGGAGAACCTACAAGGAGGGCTGGAAAAAAGGGATTCAAAGAAAAGACTGGAGTTCCAGCAGTTTGTCCCCAGACTAGCTTGAGCAAGGGCTCCAATCTGGCCAGTTGGCAGCACCAGCAGCAATGAGACAAGTCAGTGCTGGGTCCCTCTACCTTTTATACAGAACAGAAATGAAGGACTGAGACACAATACAAGGGCTGTGCAGGCCTCTCCAGGTGCAGAATTCATAAATTTCTAGATAGAAGCTCTGTGAACACGAAAAGGTCATTCACTGTCTTCATTTATACTCTTGTCGGGGTTTTCTATTTCTTCTTTTTTTTTTTCTCCTTTTGTATCTTTTATCTGCTTTAATTTAATTTTTAAAAGCAGATTTCCATTTCTAGAAAGTGCATTCACTCTACTTTCAGCATGCTGTATGATTGTTCATTGCTTCATATTTGGTGAGCAGGGAAAAAAAAAGAAGAAATTATTAGAGGCTGCTCAGAGCTGGGGCTGTTGTGATGGTCATTAGAAGGGAAATGTGGCATTTTGTCTGTGAAGTTTGTCAGAATGAGGCCAGAGACAAGTGAGCAATAATGAGGCTCTTGAAACCAGTCTGCAGGTGCAGAGTGGAAAAAAAGGCAGGTGCAGAGAGCGAGTTTTTAATCAGTCTTGGCAGGGATCTGGCTCAGGGGCTGCCCTGTTTGGCTTCTGTGCAAAGTAGGAAATTCAGTGGCAAAGGACTGACGTGCAAACTGCAGCTCACGCTTGTGTACAGCAGAAGATTCAGGGAGGCTTCTATTTTCTTTTCAAAGCACTATCCTCTTGGAAAACTGAATTTATTCCTGTTCTTTATAGCAGGAATAAATGAGCATGATTCCATGTCCTTCTGAGGATAGCTGGCTCTGATCTAGAGATGAATGTTCATGTCAGCATTCTCCAAAAATATTGCAACTTGAAAAAACACATTTTCAGAGAAATTTGCTTTAGCAAGAGTTGTAATTTATTTTGGGCTTCTTACCAGGAAGTATTTGAACAGGTGAATCATAGAATCATAGAATGGTTTGGATTGGAAAGGACCTTAAAGATCATCCAGTGCCAATCCCCTTGCCAGGGCAGGGACACCTTCCACTGTCCCAGGTTGCTCCAAGTCCTGTGCAACTTGGCCTTGAACACTTGCTGGGTTTTACAGGAAAGGGGCAGCCACAGCTTCTCTGGGCAACCTGTGCCAGGGCCTCACCATCCTCACAGTAAAGAATTTCTTCATAATATTCTATCTAAACCTGCCCTCTTACAGTGTGAAGCCCTTTCTCCTTGTCCTGTCACACCAGGCCCTTGTAAAAAGTTTCTTTCTATGTTTCTTGTAAACTCCCTTCAGATACTGGAAGGCTGCAGTTAGGTCAGTAACCTTTGTGTTCCATTCAGGGGTTATGCAAAGTCCTAGCCATCCTTGGAAATAATTGGAAAAAAATGCAATTTCAACATCACCAAATTCAGTGCTTTGTTTAACAAGTGTATACCAAATGAGGACAAATAGTAAAAAGCTTCGGTGCTCTGGGAAAAGTGAAAGGGAAATAAGTAGATAGTAAGAAAAGATTGTGTCATGTCATGGGAGGTACAGGGAAAAAAACATACAACTAATCCAGAACTGCATTTTCTGCAAGGCATCTTTGTGTCTGAGGATGCACCTCTGATTCCTGAAGTGAAGCCACCAGTACTTCTTCCCCTGTAGAGCTGTCCCACCACGTCCAGTCTTTCCTTTCAGGTATGTCAACCATCTGTCTCCCCTCCCACCTTCCTCCTTTCACTCTGGGTAAAATTCCAGTGTCAAACAAAGAAAAATTTTCTTTGAAGCCAGGGCAATGAGGAAATGAAGATTAGCTCAAACCATAAGCTTCCTTGGCAAATATCAGACCATACTGGGAAAAACTATGCCTATAGCTTGTGTGATGGGCCAAAACTAATCATCCCAGCTCCTGGCTGAATTTCACTGACCACAGTCCAGACATGGTGACTGTGGTGAACTTTCAGAAAATAACTACTTTTAGCTATTACCAATCACAAAAATGTAATTAGTGACTGATCATTTTCAGGCAACTACAAATCACCAGGTGGCAGTTTGCAAAGAGAAACACGGTGAGTTGCCCTTTTCCTTTATTCAGCCCAATCTCCTCAGCACTTCACAGTCTGCTGCCTTCAAGCACCAAGCCTGGAGCCTCTCCTGCCACAGCAAGGTATGTTTGTTGACCTGAAGACCCAGAGGCAGGACCTGCCAAGGACAATGTGCAAAAAGTTGTCATGCATGTATCACTATCACAATCTAGAGTCTGAATCCTCTCCTTTCCCATCAGTTTTTTCCATGATTCCATGAGTTCTTGCTAGTGAACCTTCATAGTTCAGCTGTTCACAACTCCCTAAATATTGAGTCACTACACTGCTCAGTGTTCTGACAACTGTGGGGCTTTTAAACCAGACATTTTCCCTCCATGCTTCACTTGTGGGCATCTTCAGCATCTTCCAAAGATGGATGTTATAATGGTTTGTGTGTCCTATAATTTTCACTCATCCAAGGGGTGATGCTGTTTCTTGCCATGGGGATTGCCTAGGGTAGAACCCCTCCAGCTTCCAGTGAAGCAGTACCAGGTCCCAAAACTTTCCCAGTGGCTACCAGACTGCTGTAGCTGGCAACCTGTCAGGTACTGGGGTGTGAACTCTCTCTGTGCTCCATTTAGCTTTGAGGAGGGCGTGCTGCAAGCTGGGGCAGACCCAGCAGAGGTATCTGATCGCCAGAGCTCATCTGGAGCTCTCCACCCATCCATGTGGGCACGGCGCTCACCGCATGCCACGCACGGGGGATTCTTGGAGCTGCCACGGGTCGGCCTCAGCGCTGGGGAGTTCAGACCCCCTACATCTTTAAGCCCAAAGGGCACTGCAGGAATCTTCTGTGTGGTCTCGCCTCTACGACATTATTGGTAGGGGTTGTTCTTGTCCTGCTGGCTTGTTTGCAGGAAAAGCTGTGTGGTCTTCGAAGTGCTCTTTGAAGTTCATGCAGAGTCACGAGGACACAGTTGAGATGAACTCAGAAAGGCTGACTTCAGGTGAAACCAGAACATTCAGGAGTACAACTGGTCTTGGTGCTTGCTGCACATATTGTGCACGAAGTAGGTGATAAATTACAGCCATGCTGGGAAGTGGTGCATGAAAACATTTAAGTTGAGGTTAAATTTCTATAAGGAAGCACCTCTTTGAGGTAGAATAGTAAAAGCTTGGAGTACCTACACCTGAACTGTACCAGATTTGTGTGTGCTTTTGGGTAAAGCAGAGGAGTGTGAATATTCAGCAAAGCTGGAATTCACAGTCTTTGACTTGTTTTCACTTCTCCACATTCAGCAAGTAGGGCTGTAATGTATGTTTTGAGATCCCTGTACTGCTCTGGAATCTGTGGCATCTCCTGGGAAAGTCACTTATCTTCTTCAAGTCTCAGTGTTTTACATTAGATGAGGATGTCGGCACCACAGTAGGTGAAAAATTCAGAAGTGCTTACACTAAGGTTATGGGAGCTGTAGAAATGCTATGTACTTTTTGTTGTCTAATTTTTCTGTTGATGTGAATGTAACCATCAGTTATATCAGTACCCAATTTAAGTAGCTAGTAAATGATAATCACTCTTCAAAAGAAAACTTCCAGTAGCACCAGCTAGTGGTGGGTTCTCAACTTGGCTCTCAAGTCCAGGCTGGACAGAGCTTGGAACAACCTGGTTTTGTGGAAGGTGTCCCTGACCATGGCAGGGGGGTGGAACTGAATGGTCTCTAAGATCCTCTCCAATCCAAACTGTTCTGTGATTCTTATGAATTACCTCTACTGCTCTATCTGATGCTAAATCATTCCTTATGACCCAATCACACTAAAGCAGTTCTTTGGAAAACTATGGGGAAGTGAAATTGGGAGATCTGAAGAAAAGGGGAAGCTATTTGATAGCAGGCTTTGATGATAGCAGCAGAAAGAAAGACATTGTATTCCACAGAATAATGCTGTAAGGGTGCTGGTCCTGCAGGCTGGGCAGAGAAACACTTGAAGGGATGATGATAAATTGAGATTTGGCAACTTTCTGCAGACAAGCAAAAGGAAGGAGAAAAGTTAACAATGGCTCCTGAAATTTGCTGGTGTGCATCTTGGTTACAAACAGGAGAACAATCCCTCCTATAGCTATTCCATGAAGGTTTGGGAGGGCTGGTTGAAAACACACAAGTGAAATTTCTGATCAGTGTTTTTGAGTAGAATGAGGAGAGTCTATGGAATATGGCCCTTCATGTGAATGTGACTGTTTGCCTGCTTACCCTCTCTCTGAAGGCTGTCTCTTCTGCCACACCATACAGAGCATGAGTGTGGGAAGTCCTTGCTGTTCTTCATAAGTGCAAACTGAAAGCTTCTAGTATAGATTGCTTTGTAAGGCAGCTCCAAGAAATGACAGCAAGTATTAATAAAACTTGCTTAATTGATATTAGCATAAATGTAGAGCCAAGTAATATTATCAGTATCAGTTCTGGAACAGTTCCATTGCATGCTCTTCACATCTCTGTTTATCTGTTTCAGGTGATCTCAGGAGACTGCTCAGGGGGAATTCAGGGACAAGAAATTTAATGGTTGCAGTTTTATAATCTTTATCAGACCATCAAGGCTGTAATCGAAAGATAAGTGTTATCATCTGTCATCTCAATCAAGCTTCAAGAGAAAATCATTGCAAGAGAGCCTCTGGTAAATCTATGAATTAATTCAGATTTGGGGAATGTTATGTAATTTGTATTAACACCCACAGGCTCTAGTCACAGATCAGGAATTTTATGTGGTAAATACTCTTAAAAAATGAAAATAAAATTAGGGCTTTTTTCCTCAAAAGAAACTAACCAACCAATCCAAAAAGGTAGAGTGTTATCTAGGCTATTTCTCATGGATTTGTGATTACTGTTAGCTCATATGATGTGCAGAGTCAATCTCATCTTTCCAGGGCTCTGAAAATTGGGATAGGATTTCCTAGGTTTTCCTGTGGAACAGAAGTCTTGAAGAATGTACTTGTCAGCATGTATCTAGGTGGTCTGATTAAGAGGGGAATGGTCATGGGGAATAGACATGGTCGTTAGGAATGTTGGTCTTTACCCCCCTTTCCTGACAGCCAGTGCTGTTGCAGGACAAATATTCATTATGCAATAAATAATTTAGATTCCTAGATTTAATTCCTTCTCACCCAGGTAGCTAATTTAGTAGGAAGAGGTTGGAAAGGTATTAGGAAGAGGAGTACTGTTGTGTTTCTCAAACCAGTAATGTTTTACTGGAGCACTTTAGGAAATCCAGTCCTTCCTCAGCTGCAGAGCTCAGAGCTGAGCTGCTGTGCTCTATCCCTGGTTGTCTAAACCAGCTAATTCAGGTGGTGGCCAGCAGCAGCAGAGAGGGGAAAGGCTGTTCAAGGGATCAGCCCTGCTCCAGGGTTCTCTGTGCCTGCGTGCTCCATCCCTGTATGAGCCATCCCAGGTGGATGGCTCCAGTCAGACCTGGCCACGTGGACAGTGAGGTTGTGGAGTGTCCCTGTGCACTCAGCAGGGTATCACACTTCAGCTCCACATCCTCAGCTTTCCTTCTCTTTCACCCAGTTTGGGACTTCAGAAGCACAGACCAGAATGAAGCCAAGGGCTGTCTTTGTTCTGTGAGACTGCCCCAGCTGGAACCTGTTGCTGGCTGACACAGCCAGTTCTTATATTGATACTGTTATATCCTTTGGCATATTACACTGCATTTACATCTTTTAATTCACCCCAGCAGACACATGGCTTATTTTAAGCACCATGTGTAAGAGCTTTCATTAAAACCATTACAGGACACCAGATGGGGATGCAGAATTGACAGCAACAGGGCTGCTTGCTACCATATTGGATTTAGGAAATATTCCAGAGTGCTTAGCCCTTCTCACCACTCTGCTTCCCTGCTTCGTGGTGACACAAACACTTCTGGGTTGGAGTTACATCTCTATGAACCAGCTGTCTTTTTTTTTTTTTTT
>VXBI01004465.1:634348-716588 GCA_013397375.1 Toxostoma redivivum
TTTGTTTTTGTTTTTTTTTTTGCCAAGCAGAGTGAAATGTGTCAGAATTTGCTCATCTGAATTTTCCAGGTCACAAAATTTCTCAATTACACCTTATGGCAAATAGGATTTTGGTGGGAGTGTTAAATGATAAAGAAATGTTAAATGAGGTGGAACAGAAAGATTGATTTTAAGTTTTGCTTTTAAGTAAGGGAAAAAGAAAGGAATTGATGAGAATTTTCAGTAAATTAAGAGACAAGAGTAACAGTATCTCTGAGGTGTTCTCATGAATACCAACATCGTAAGTACAATGGAGTCTAGAGAAAGTGCCACTAATCCTAAATAGATAAATGATAAAGGGATCTGTTTCAAGAGGAAGGAGATTAGTGGATCTGGTAAATCTTGGCCTACTTGATTTTGATGTTTAACTGAGATGGATTAAAAATATCTGATCAGTAGAGCTTGGGCTGGAAGTCTTGTGAACTAGATTCTCATGTTAGCTGTTCCTCCTGCCACAGCAGTTACTGAAAGAGTGCCAAAGTATTTGTGACAGTAATTGTGGGGTTCTTTAATTCATAAATGTGACAAAGTGAATTTTTTTCAGATGCCAGTCTTTCCTGCAGGTAAAAACACAATGCTTTGCTTCAATATAATCAAAAGATGATATATAATGTGATTTTTTGAAATTACTTTTATATGAAAAATGACTTAAACTTTAAGAGGCTTTCAGAAGGTTTAAGTAATCACAAAGGAAACTAAGGAACAGGTGAGACTATGAATATTAATTTATTTTAACATTTTCTCTGATTGAAAAAATGTCGTGTTTTGGTTCAACAACCAAAGCCCCCACATCTGTTCTAGCCCAAAGATAGCATATCTGTAGCTTCCTATAGCTATCAATATTTGCTTCTGATTTTCTTATAATGTCATTATAAAATGCTTAATTGCATCTAATTTTATTTCATCTGTCTAATTGTTGGATAATACAACCACTTGCTTAAGTTGAATTTTGAAATTTCTATTTGAGAAGATAAAAATTAAGTCTTTCTATTTAATATCTCTTTCACAGACAAAATTTGAGTGGAACTGGAATTCTGTGACTTTTTTTTAACTGAAATTCTCTTCTTGGAACAGGGATGAAATATGATTCCTAAAATGAAAATATGTTTTGTTGTTGGTATGACTAAAAAGTGATTAATTTTTAATCCTGTGAACATTAAACTGTATTTAGCAATAGATATTTAGGGACTGTGTCTTAAGGCAGCTTGAATGTCTGATCAACTTAATCTTTCTTGTTTGTGTGGTTCACTGGCTCATCTGAGCTCACCTGATCCATGTGATACCTACCACAGGAGACAAAGCACTCTAAGAGTCCAGACTGGTAGGAAGAGAATATTTAAATTTAATGTATCAGTAGACTTTTAGATTTCTGCTTAAAAAGAAAATCTGTAGCACATTTCCAAATTACAATCCTGAACTATGCGACTTTGGCTAAAGACAAATCTTCATCTCCACTGCTCACCTATTCTGCCCAGCAGACTGTTTTGAGTATTTTTATAACTCTAGATGCTCTGTCCTTGCTCCATGATCTGAAATTCCTGTCTTCAGCCTAGTGCTGGCAGTGTGAGCGGGGAGTCCCAGCTGCTCTCTCTGCAGGAGCACATCAATGGAGCTGTGCATGCACCGGAGCGAGCGCTGTAAACACACAGCCTAGCACGCAAGCCTTCCCTCCCGGTGAACTTTGCCATTTGCTAATTTATCCCTGCTCTAAGTTTTCTCTTGTGTTTGCCTTTTTCTATAATTTCTTCCTGTAAAGCCTGTGTGGGCTGGCTTCTAGTTCCCGTGCAGTGCGATCTTCTAATCCAGCAGTTTCACCTCCAGCTTTGGGCATAAATCAGCAGGGAACTCTCACAGGTTCCTTGCGCCCTGTTCAGGGAAGGAAGGAGGAGTAATGCAGATATTGAGCTAATGCCATCAAGCTGCCTAAGGCAGGAGAAGAGATTGATAAGAGAAAGCATTGTATTTATAGTTTCTGGCATATAGCATAGCACAAGCCCTATTTAAATTCTGCAGAAATTAGGATCAGATGACTTAGGAACTTCTGGCATATTTGAATCTTAAGTGGTTACAGACAGTTTTGCTCAGACTTTCCTTCAGTTGTTATATGTGCTACTTCTTCATTTAGAACTGGTTGGGAAAGTTTACAAATTCTTGGGAGAATGGAAAAAAATCCTGCTCACACTGTGGGTGAATGGCAACAGGGACACAGATCCTCCCTGAGGTGCTACCTGCCTGGTAGGCTTTCTTGTGTCTGTGTCTGTGTAAATGTGTGCAGAGGGATTTAATTTGCTAGTGCTCAGTGTAATGTTGCCTTTATTTTCCGAATATTAATTCTGACCTTGCTGCCACCATGTATGATGTGGGCATGGTAAAGATCTGCTTGGGTAAAGGGTCAACTTCAAATCAACATAGTTTTTGTCTTCAGCAATCAGTATGAAGCACCTGAATGGGTATTTTATGAAGAGTAGAGAAAATTAAAAATGCAAAATAGCCTTTACTTGTAGAAAATGTAATGCATTATTGTCATCCGAGCACCATGAAAAGCCCTGGGATGGCTGTCAAGGGGTAAATCACTGCCTGGGCACAGAGTAGAGGACAGCAGGTGCCAGTTCTGAGGATGGGAATGGTGTTTTTCTGCTCAGACCCAACTGCCGTGAAAGTGACACAGTGGTGGGCTCACTTGTTTCCTCACAATGAGAACAACTCAGGTATTTCCTCCTTTTATTTAATTTTTTTTTTTAATTGCCTTTATCTTAGCTGAGAGCTCAGCCTGTTCTCCAATGGGCAGATTCCAGCTCAGATGGGTGTTCTGAGCATGCAACTTGTTCCACTTCTGTTCTGTGCTTATGCAGCAGCAGCTGAGGCCCAGCCAGCCTTCCCAGGGGCTCCCAGCAGTTTCACATGCTCTGCCAGTGCCCTGTGCCACCCGAGCAGTTCTTGTGGAACACAAGGACACACAAAGCCCTGGTCAGCCAGACCTCCATGGGGACTGCCCAGAGTCTCTGGAGCCTTGCCTGCAGTGTGGGACAGCCCAAGCTGTTCTCCTCCAAGCACCCACATGTGTGTGCAGGAGCAGCCTGGCTCAGACCAGCCTTCTGCCAGGGCTTCCTGGCACAGCCCGCTGTGCTCCAGCTGCAGTTGGCGTGGCTGGAGCACAGCCTGGCCGCGCAGCCTGCCAGCACCCGGGCAGTCCAAATGGCCGGGAGCGCTCCCGGAGCCTCGCAGCTGGGGAGAGGCAGGCTGGGATCACACGCGGCTCTGTGAGCGCTTGGGCATGGACCACCTGCCTCCAGGTAGGGCAGGGGAGCCTCCTGAGCCACCCACCCCGTGGCCTCACTGGTCCCCCACAGTTTCCAAGCCCAGCTTTGGCAAAGGCTGCTCCTCTGACTGTTCCTTGCGGTTATGGGTTGGGTCATCTGCAGAAGGAGCAGAGCTTTTCAGTCTCCCTGAGGTCTCTTGAGTCCTAAGGGACTAATAACTCATTGGGATGGTTGGAGCTTGACAGAGACCTAGAAGTTAATTGCTGTAATTCCCTGGCAGTATCTTTCACTCTTGGGGCAGGACAAGTAGGAGTTTCTCCCAGAGCAGGAGTCAGAATTGTTCTACAGGAAACACCCAGGCCAAGAGGCCCCTCTCCAATCTAGTTCTTTTGCAGTAACAAACTTAGTATTTTTTTTAAGGAAATCTCTAACCTAAGTAAGAAAGAGGTCTGGTAAATGGATCTCTCACTTGCAGACTCTCATAGTTGTACCATTAGCATTGCCACTGATCAAAAGATCAGATGCAAATGCAAATAAACAAGTGAATTGATCTTTGCATTTAGAAATAACAAAGTTGGGGAAATCCCCCTCTATGCTTAATCATCAACTCTAAAAGATTTTTGTTTGATTCTCCTTGACAGTGAGTCAGAGTTATCTTGACATAAAGACAGGGAGAATGGAAAGTTGTTTTGTGAGAGTATTTTATATCCATTTTGAGCTATTATGACTGATGATGAGTAACTACAGAGCCAGGGTGTCTTACTCTATTTTATGGAAATATGGATCTTGTTCTCTTAGAAGTCAATTATTAGCATAAAAAAATGTTACTCTATTACTCAATTCCTTTTGTTATAAGTTAAGCCTTTATGTTATGGCAAAATTAGCTATAAATACATTGCATTATATCTAAATGTTGCATCTTCCATGGTTTCAAGGCTCTGATGTCCTGCTAGAATCCAACTCTGTACTCAGCAAGGCTTCAGCGAGATCTGAAGTATCTTTCCCATTATTATCTCACCAAAAGGTGCTTTCTTATGTGACTAAGAAAATGTTCTGTGTGAAGTAGGGAGAGGAAGCCTTTTCTCAGGCTCTAAAATGCTGGCAGGTCCAAGTGCCATGATGATTGTCTGAACTGGGGGTGAAGTTCTTTATATCCATAATAAATACTGTTGTTCAGATTGCCAGTTCAGGCTTAGGCTGGGAATATTCTGATTTTTGGTTGCTCACTTTTGGCCATTCAAGTCTTCTTTTAATGTTGTCTTTTTAATGTTGTTAATTCAATATATGCTACAGGTAACTCTATCAAGGGGCCCAAGCCACATAGGAGTGAAGTCATGTAGGGACCTTCAGACCTTAAGCTGATCCTACTCCTCTTCTTGGTCATTTATACTGTGATAGTCCAGATCCTTCCTGACCCGGGACATAATCCCTGTTAGAAGTTGTGGTGCCCACATTATACTCAGTTAATACATTAAAAAGTTCCTGAGTACCATGTGGACATCCGAAGAAATCATCTGTGTTTGAACCTTTCTTCAGTTTCCTTGGACAAGAATATTAATCTAATTGATGTCAGAGTACGGTAAAAGTTATTTGGCTTTCTCATCAGCATGTGTGCATAAATTCATATCTAATTTGCAGCAGGAATACAGCTCATTGACAATATACATTAAAATACATATAGCTAGTAACTTTTTTGCATTTTTAAATTGTCATGCAAAAAAATCAGTTTTTATAGACCTGTAGTGTGTGTTTGTGTGCATTTTTGTTAGGAAGTTATCCTTCCATGTTTATGGCGTCCAGCACCCATGGAACTTTGCCAGCTGTGCTGACGCAAGCTCCCAGCTCATCCTATAAACATTTACGCTTCTGAGTAACTTCAGTCACGTACAAAGCCTGGGCCAAGAGAGTCCTCATGGATCACTGATTCCAGCCCTGTCACAGGCAAGGCTCAAAACGCCTCTTGTAAAATGGCCAAGCATTAATGTAAAGCTTTCTGACTTTTCACCTGCCATCCCTCCTGCTGGAAAGTCACTCCATTGCCGCCTTCTTCTGATAGGTAAATAGTCTTCCCTCATTTTCATCCTCAGGTTAGTCATGGACAATTTCCTTCTTATGTCAATATTGTAAGTACCTCTTCTTCCTCCCTGCTGTTTACCCAAGGAAAGCAGTCGTGCAGCTGAAGTTATTTATGAGCATTTGCAGCTTTAGGTCCTTGGGGGTGGATGTCCACATGGATTTTACTTATGTACAGATAAACAGGCAGAATGATTTTACAAGGCAAACCTGTCAGAGTGATTAAAACTAAGCAGGATCCCAAAGTAAATGTGTCTCGGGTTGATAAGGACTGTCTTTGAAGCAGTTGTCCTTCAGCATACAGCTATTTCTGGGCAGTTGCAGCTGGCTGGCTTTGGTGCCCCGTGATTTATATCAGGACAAGTCTCCTGCTCACATAAAACATAGGATGCCACAATCCAGTACAGATCTGTTCATCATGAAAGGGGATATCTGTGTCTATCCCTTATTTTCCTAGCAATAAATTACATGTAAGCTGGCAGAGCTGTTCATTTTCACTTTGGGGCTGAACTGGAGGGGTGGTTTGTACTTTGGTATTCTTCATTCCAGTGCTGCTCCAGTTGTGCCATGTTGGTATTCCTCCTCAGCTAAGTAACTTTGCAAACATGATTCTTCTTTTCTTCATGACGCTGCAGTTTCTGTTTCTTCTAGAACTGACACAGGTAGGATTTAGAAATTTAAATTCAGACGAGTTTACTGTGAGTGAGGTAGAATGGGCTACAGAAGAGCCAGACCTTCTTCCCCCATCCAGTCACTCCCAGACCCCTGAAGAAGGAAGGGAGGAAGACAGACACTCTATTTTATACTAATGGGCCACCTAACCTCTCTACCCCTTCTCTGAGGGTTACAGGGATGTGAGAATACATGGTATGAGAGCTGGTAAAGCTGGGAATGACATGGGAGGGAGAAAGATCTCCCAGGTGTTAAAGGCAGGGGAGTAAAATCTGCCACAGAAGATCATGTACACATGAAATCACATCAGCTAACAGACTTAGCAAGGAAACCAAGAACTGAACGAGACCTATCCTTTTGAGGGTGCTCTTAATAAAGCTGGCTTGATTTGCCATCTTCTAGCACTGCGATACACTTGAAATAACCCCATCATAAATGAAAAAGAGATTTTCATAAGAATGCTGGCATTGCAAACCGTTTCCCTGTAGCTCTAGTAGAAAGTTGTTGGCAGCCTCATCCTGCAATGCCAGGTGATTTGTGCAGCAACTTGTTAACAGCAGTTAAGCAATGAAATCAGGTGCCCTTCCCCGAGGCTACAGATGAATCACGGAATTACAGGGAGGGAAACGAGATTGGGAGTAGAGTGGGTACACACTGGTGAAGCAAAGAGATGGGAGAAGCTGGGGTGGACAGTCATCATGGAGCCCAGAGGATGTGTCTCTATGTTTTTGTTTAGGCAAAATGTAACTAGTGGTAACTGGAGGATAAAGGGTCAGAATCCCCTGTCAGAAACTGTTTGGGCAGGTATCACTTGGCTGAGTGGATGGGTGTCCGTGGAGCTGCACTGACGTAATGCAGCTGGAAGGAGGCCCCAGGTGTGTTACCCTCCTGGTTACCTGGTCTCTAAATGGAGCCTCCTCTGTCACTCACCTGTAGCTTCCCAATGCTCATAGATTAGGCCACCCGAATAAAATTCAGTTCTGTCATCACAAGCAGTGGTGGTACTCATAAGGGTTTATTGTAACCTGCTCTAAACCACAGATAGATAACACAGACAGCATCCACCATATTTTCCTCCACATGCTGGACTATGGTCCGGATTTTCCTGGTGGATTATGCAGAGGTTTTCAAGTGCAAAGTGACTTCTTTTGTAGCTTCACAGCATAAGGTTCACATGATGGGATACTTCAAACCTCTTGTGCAGCCATACTGCATTGACTGCTTGTGACACAGTGCATAAATCCAGCCCCAGTGATGCTGTGCCAACAATCCTTGATGTGATAAACCAACCAATACAGACCCAGGCACTGAAGCAGCAGGATGGAGACTGGAGCTGGATCTTGGCCTGATTTTTCAGGATGCCTCAAGTTACTCCCCCAAGCACATCTTTGCACTCCTTTGTACAGTTAAGGCTTCAGAGTATGAAGTGTCTGTCTTCCCTCTTTGGGGAAAGCATGTGAGAACTGTTTCATTTTCAATTAAATTGCAGCCACCAATGGCAATAGAAGCACTGAACAAAAGAATGAAACATGGAGTGGTTGGCTAGACTGGGGTTTTCTCTGAAAAACAGCCTTCAACTTCAGTTTTTTCATCATGGCACCAATGTGCCTTCCCAGCAGAAACAAGGGATTTGGTCTGTGTTTATGGATAGAGTACAAACCCAGGGTGTGGAGCTGTGTTTTACCCAGGCATTTGGGCAGGTTTGATGTGCCAGGGTGGACAGTGTCTGCTGGACTCTCTGTCTCCTCCTGACAGCATGCCAAGCAGTTACATGCCTGTTTCTCTAGCCCTCCTGTCCTTGCTAGGTTGGTACCAAAACCCTGGAGATCTTCTGGCCCATCCAAATTTATAATGAATGGAGGTACAACCTTTGGAGTGTAAATCAATGCAGAAACATACTGGTGTGCTTTTTTATGCCTAGTGTAGTTCTTATCTGGGTGAACTGCATCCTTAATTCCTACTAGTTTGTGGTAGGAAAAACTAAGATTCCTTCTTGTTTCAGTAGCACTTGCATATTTGTCCCTCATAAATTAAATCCTTTCTTAAGAGTACTTCCAATTTCTACATGCTGAAATGAGAAATCCCTATAAGGCAAGAATTATCAATATTTTTAGTAGTTAAATATCCAATATTTATGCTCTTGAGCCCATGTTCAGCACTGCATTTAGATTCAAATTCTAAATCAGCTTCCCATTTATTTAAATGTTGAATTAGATACCAAAATATGCACCAAGAACCTTCATGTGAAACATTCAATGCTTCTTGAAAGCTGAATAAAAATCACAGGCTTTCAATAAAAATTAATTTCCTTCTGTTAAGGAAAGAAGCATTTGAAAGAAAATCTGAAGTAATCTTAATATCCCTGCACTAGACCTGTAAAGTAGAATGGCATTTATTTAAAACATTGTTAAACAGATCATCATTACCAAGGTTTTGCTCTTTGATATGAGTTACTACGTTGTACAGTGGTTTCAGAGGTAACTGCCTTCAGCTTTGTGTTCTGTGAATCAGTTTTACATGTCAGCCCTATGTTCTCCTTTAAACATCATCAGCCCCAATTCAGCACTCACTGAAGTTAAACACAAAGAGGTAGAACTAGAATCCAAACTGATCTGACAGGCAGATGTATGGAAAACTATTAATGGGTGGGGCATCTTTAAAAATAATGGGAACACTATTCCTCTTCATTAAAAAGTACAAACTAGATCTTTAGGCTAAAACTAAAAAGTCTGTTGCCTACAGGTACTGACAACATACTTGTCTCTTAGGAAAATATATTTTTATTATAAATAAACAATCGGCTTTGCAATACTGTGACTTCATTCAGATCTTACTCTTTAACATAATTGAAGATCAAATACCTCATGCAGGACTTACAGAGTCTCCTCATTTTTTTTACTTAACTCTGTTTTGATCTGTAGGTATTATGTTATAAGCTGAAATGTTCATAAAGCCTCCAGGCTCTCATTCAAAGCAGCTGACAGCAACTCAGAGCTCTCCTTGGAGTAGAAGAGCTCTTGCTTTTGTAACAGCCTCCCCTCTACAGATTTCCTATCCCAAAGTAGATCCTATACTTTCTTTTTTCATTGATTAGATACTTTTGAGAAAGTTTTCACATCTAAAGTGTCTTTGCAAACCATTCTTGTAAGTTCTAAAATAATTATTTTTCTTTATACCTGTAGCTCTAAATTAAACCAGATTTGTATTTTTTTTCTAATTACTCACCATGAGCTAATACTGCAACAACTAAGCCATTGACAAGTGATCCAAGTCTGCCTATCAGTGTCAATTCTGAATGGGATCTGTGTTATTCGTGCTATAATTAAAGGAATAAGAAAAGCCTCTGCTGATGAGTGTCCCTCACTGAGAACAGAGATTTCATAACTGGGCACTTGGTGGGTTTAAGGCAGGTCAGAGTAATTTGTGATGGACAAAACTATGAATCATCACAAGAAATGTTACTAGTGGCAAAGCTGGTTCTTTTATCAACTCCAGTTCACCAAACCCCATCATAAGAAAATCTGGATCTAGTTTCCTTTAGTAAAATACAGCGGGAAGTAATTTTTGAATATTTTCTAAAATATGTCTACAAGTTAGGGTGTGATGTTATGTGGATAATGCTAAGCAAAGGGATTCAGCTGGTTCTCTGTACCTTTCCGTGGAATAAAAATGGAGTTCTACCATGGAGAGGTCACTCCAGGGCTCTGAAAGCAGATTAGGATTTAACATCAGTTATCCAGATGTATCTATAATATTCAATTTATCATTCATAACTTTATGCAACAAAACAAGTGTATTGAAGTAGACATGATGTGAAATTACAGCTATTGGGAGACTCTTCCAAAGAACAATAGGAGTTTTGCTTTTGTTTCAACAGGACTGAAATATATCCCATTTCATATAAGAAAGAGCAGCAAATAACATTTATTATCCTTTTGATATGGAGCCATTACTGGAAGCCATTATCATCATATTTCAGGTTACTTAATCAGCTCTGTGAACTGATAACCCACATAAATAATTGCCTCACTGTTGCCAACAGTGCTTTTGGCACACTATGAAAATAACATTATTCCTTACGAATTAAACCACAGTAAGATTTTAAATGACAGATTAAAGGTTTCTTTAGGTACCTTGAATCCTTCCAAAGTGAGCAAACAAGAAGAGACCTACCATTTTTCAGGTATGTGATAGAGGTGAACTACAGCTGAGCTCCCTGATGGCACAGAAACCAGGTACATGTGTCCAAACATGCCAGGTGAATGCAGATGATGAAAAAGAAAGATTAACTGCTGAAGAGCTACCTGCTGTTCAGAGCATTCCAGCTATCAGGCACACCCCAGCCGATTCTGTAATGCTCACCGTGTATCCATAGGTCTGGAGGCACGGACTCCATTATCTGTTTGGCTCTTTTCTGTTCCTGCGCACAGCAGCTCGTGTCTACAGCATTGTGCAACATGGTCGTGTTTCATTAGTATCCCTCACTTTGTAGTAGTTCCTTTTCGTTTGAACCTTTCCCCCTTAACTCCTTCTAGTTAGAGATGTCCCAAATGGCCATAGCTCAAGCACAGTGACTGATACCATTTTTAATATTGCATTCTCTCATTATCCTTGGCTGGATGTGTGCTCGTAGCCTGCTTTTCACTGCAAGAAGTGAGACAAAACTTCTGAATGAAGTTCTACTACATCTATATTTCTTCTCCTCCTAAATGATGAGAAGAAATCAGGACATGTCAGCCTTCCTAATACTACCAAAACCTGTTCCTGGACAGAAGCTGTAAGACAATGAAAGTATATATACATAGGGCAGCCAAGGGAAAGGATCTCCAGACAGGTGGGCACAATGTTTTGCCAGGACTGGGTGCTGCTCCGTTCTGTAACAGCCTTGTCTGAGTTCTCTGAGGGACAGCCCAGCAATATCACCTGGAGGAGCTCAGCTTGACACATTTGCTCTCATGGCAGGAGGTCAGGTTCTCCATGGGCAGGCATCCAGGCATGGAAGTTGCATTGACACTTGCCTGCATCCCTTGGATCCCAAAAGCTATAAGGATGAAAACCACAGAATGCTTTGTGTTGAAAGGGACCTTAAAGACCATCCAGTTCCAACCCTGCCATGGGCAGATGCACCTTCTATAGACCAGGTTGCTCCGAGCTCCATCCAGCCTGGCCTTAAGCACTGCCAGGAATGGGGCATCCACAGCTTCTCTGGGCAAACTGTGCCAGGGCCTTACCACACTCACAGTAAAGAATTCCTTCTTGGTATCTGATCTACACCTGCCCTCTCTCAGTTTCAAACCTTTCCCTCTTGTCCAATGACTACACGTCCTTTAAAATGTCCCTCTCCAGCTCTCTTGAGGTCTCCTAAAGGAGAAGTTCCTGGAAATTTCAGATTCGAGGTGGAGTATTTTTGACCCCCATTTTTCATGAAACAGAATGAAAAGATGGAATTTGTGACTAGATGAAAGTCCTGTTTATATTATACCATAACCTCTTGTATGTTATCTCACCATCCTTTGTGAGTTGTAGCCCAGGTGTTTCAACCCTCCTTCCTACCCTTTATTTATGAGGTTTTTCTCATATATTGTGTGGGAAAGAGAAGAAACATGTGGTAGTTTGGGAGATGAGATCTGGCCAGGGATTTTATACCAGCAGAGAATGAGGAAAGAGATACTTAAGTGCTCTGCAGGGAAAAGTGGTTTCATATTTGACTGGGATGGAAAGTTTTCATTCAAGCTTCACCACTTTCCTTTTGAAACACTGGGTGGGAAGTTCTACAGAAAATAATTCGCCTCTAAAAAATTTTTGTCCTGGCCTGCTTGTCTATGCTGCTGCATTGAGTTGAACTCCCACGGTGTGTCCAAGCACTGCCTGTGCTGGCAAGTGAGACCTCAGTGCTCAGGGTAGGTACCTGAGCCTCAGCCAGCAGTTGCCCCAGTCATCTTAAGGAGTTACCTCTAGATGTCACTCATGAATCCCTCTTATTCAAGTGATTTAAATTAGTTAGGATACCTCTGACACAGAAACCCTTCAATCACTCTGCTTGGTTACTGAAATGTTTGTTTTCTGCACTCCTTTTCCACACTGCTGGAGTTAGATAAAGGCTAAAGGCACAGGAGGTACTTTTTCAGCAGTGTAGAGATGCCTTAGCTCATGCAGAAAATAAAAAAAAATGGAGAAAAACTCAGTCTTAGTCAAAATAAATAAAGACTTCTGTAGTCTTTGATGCCAACTGAACAATCTCCCAACAAGCTGAGAGAGCTCTGGATAAAGCTGATCGTCTGTTGATTTATTTAGGTAACCGTGTCTTGTTAGTACTTGCTTAGCAATGGGTCCAGATGCTTCGTATAACATTCTCAAGCCCATGACTAAAATGATTTAAGTGCCATTTCGACACTCACTGAGACTGAATAGACTGAATAGAGCTGTTCCCCTCCAGAAACTAATTATTTTCTGTTAGATGTTTTCAGTGGATATTCTTTTTCTTCCTTAAAACCTCATTTATTTATTTTGTGCTTGCTTTTTTAAAAAAATCCAAACACATTTATGCCCGACTTTCAACAGAGGGAAAGCATTCCTATGGAAAAGTTATTTCTAGAGAGAAGAAGGAAAAATGTCAGTAAGAAAATTTGGGGCATCTCTAGCAGTAAGGAGGTTTTTGATGTTTTGACCTTACCCATAGTAAATAGAATTTTATTCTGCAAATAGCTGAGCTGGAGCCAAAGAGTCTCCTAGTGGACTAAAATACTCAGTGTGTGTATAAGAGTATATGAATTCTCATATGAGTTGTGGCTCATAATTGTTCTAGTTTCTCTCATTTTTGGAAAAAGTTTGGCCTTGCATTGTTCCAGTGTTCAACAGATCATTGAGTGATGTGATTTCCCATAAAACCTTCATTGAAGCTTTTGGGAGTTCATCAGTCCTGAGCTACTTAAAGGACTTGTTCTTCAATGTTACCCTGTCACAAGTATTCACCTTTCATTGAAATTAAAATTAATATCTCTGATGGCTGCATTGCAGCCAGGACTTCCAGAAGGCTGGCAGTCAGAACGGACAAAAGATTCCTATCACATAGTAAACAAAGATCTTGTAAATAAATAGAGGGTGATGAGTGTCTGAGAGCACAAAGCAACCACATTTGTAGATCATACAACAATGAAGAGAATTCAAGTTATCAAGTAATTAACCTCTTCATATGAGGATGTGGATATGTATGCATTTTTATGTATATATATTTATGTGTATTGATTATTGCCCCTTTTACTTCCATGGGATTTTGAAAGACAAGGTCCTATATGAAGACTCAGCGTAATAATTTTGTCAAAATGTACTTTTATTACTAAAACTACAAGGGACAGTCTAGCATTTGCAACCTTACTAGTTTCTCATAGCCAATGGGTTTTACAAGTACAATTTAAAAGTAGTGGAAGCTGTACTTTGATGGCATTGAAATTTCAGAGTTATTTAGGTTTTATCTATAAGGCAGGAAAATTACTGTATTGGGTTAAAGCACTCACAGTAGGCAGATCCATGTGGGATTTTTGCTGCAACTTCACCTTTTCCATGTCTGTTTTTTGCTGCTGCTGCTGTATCACAAACACTGGCTCAGGTCCATAAAGATGCTTGATTGCTTTGCTCCCGATGGTCTGAATTAGGCACCCAAAACTTCTCTGGGGCTTTGTCATTAAGCAATCAGAAATCAGCTGTGGTAGTGTAAAGAATGGAAATCCTTTGCCTACATTCCTGGATAAAGGCAATCTTAGAGGGACATTAACCATGGCAATACAAAGTAAATGATAATGATAGCTCTCCTTGTAAAAAAACCCAAAAAGCATAGGCAGGGATTAGAACTTAGATTGCTAAAAAAAAAAAAATATATATATTGAAAATAGTAGGTGAGTAGAAGCACTTCTGAAATCTGATCTGAAACTCAGGAAAAAAGATCATATCTATCCTGCAGGGTTGCCAGGAGGGTGTGAGGGGATTTATCTTCATCCAAGAAGGTGCCCCCACTGCTGAAACAGTTCCTTGCTCCTGCTTCTAGAAAAGGATTGCTCTGCCTGGGTTGGATGCAGGAAGGTGGAGGCTTGACCATTGTGGTGGTGGTGGGGTCTTGGAGATGCCACAAGTCAGTTCATTTTACTTCTCAAAACCTGGGAATTTACAATATATATACACAAACAAACCCCATACTGGACAAATATTTTATTTGTGAAGTTAAGAGCTCCAGACTCATGATATTTTGGAACTCCACAAGATTAATCCTTTTCTGCCATGATTGATAAATGGCCAAAGGGTGTGTGAAGGATGTGCTGAGGAGAATGAAATCAACCAAATAAAACCCCCAAAAACCTGACCATTAAACTATCTACTCATTCCTATACCACAGAAATTATTAGAAACTATTTCCAGGCTCTTGGCTTTTTATTTTTTTAAAGAAAAAGCTGGATATAGTACAAATCTGGTTCATTAGCTTATCTTAATTATGCAGTTCCTCAAATGATGAAAACCATTTCTGAAATGATTTGTTGATGCAGCAGTCTTGGAGACTGTAACCACTGTGCAGTGCAGGGATGCTGAGTTGGTTTGGGCACAGCAGGCTGAAATGGCAATCAGTTGGCCCAGGAAAAACCCACTTACAGAAAAATGGATCATGCAATTAGAGATTATGTCATAATGAACAGGGGGACAAAATTAACCTTTGTGCCATGGCATGGACTTGAGGCACTTGAGTGCCTGAAGTATAGCAGGAGTCTGTCACTGGGGAGATAAGCAGCCCTGAGCACAATGTGCTCTGCAGGAGACGGGGCAGGAAAGGTGGGATGCCAGTTCTCATCCCAGTGGGAACGTGCAGGAGGGGACATTTTTCACCTGTTCTTTTAAGGCTGACACTTCTGTGCTCCTCCCTCCCTTTTAGCCTGTTTCAGCTTTGCCTGTCCCACCATTGGTTCCCCTTCCCAGCCTCCTCCATTCCCAGCCTTCCCGAATTACTCTGACATTTCACAGCTCTGGCTGTTATCACTAATGCTATGGAGAAATGCTTTGGTGGTGCATGGCCGGGTCATGCAGGGGTGGAAAGGGGGAAGGGATGGGAATGCTGTATTCCTGCGTGGCCAAGGACTTATGGTTACTTGTCTGCAAGTTCTCAGCCGGGCCAGGGAGGTCTCAGTGGCGGAGGAGATGCTGGCCATGCCCTTGCTTGGGTGCTGGCAGGGGTGGCACCGTGACCAGGGGTGGTTGTGCCCTGTAGGAAGCGCTGAGGATGAGCAGGGCCCAAAGCAGGAAGCGCTGGCCACACACCCCAGGCACGAGCTGGGGGTGGCACTTCAGCCCCACCACATCCCCTCTCCCCCTGTGATCTGGTGAATGAGGGGGTGGCTGTGGGACACGGGGGGCACGGGACGCTTCTGCTCGGCATGTGGGGCGCTCCAGCTCTGGGGAATAAGCTCCAGCAGCATGCTCTGTGCAGTGCCACTTCAAAGCAGGCTCTGGCAGCGAGGCAGGGGATTGTCTGGCGGGATTAAACCACATTGGAACCATTTTGGAAAGGGTTTGACTCTTTGATTCTTTCGTATACAAATCTGACATCAAAGCAAAGTCCTGGTGTCTGTCAGATATGTCCTTCATCCCTAGAAAGAGATAAAACAGCCTCCTGTCAGTCAGATAACACGATAATTAGACAGCGTGATAATGCATTTATCCTGGTGCTTACAATCCTTGATCATATATTGCAATTATGTATACAGGCCACAGCAGCCAGTGTCTTTAATTATAACCTTGATGGCAAAATGATAGGAAGCAAGAGTCTTCCTAAGGGTAGGAAAAAAGAGGTTTTTAATTCATTTTTATAGTTCCACACTGAATATAATAGAAGGGTTTAATATTAAAGCCTTTGCCAGCACGTTTGTGTGACCAGACAAACGTGTTTATAAAGAAGCAACAGTGCATGGCTATTACATTAATATAGGGCAGATATTAGAGCAGTATGAGATAGGTACTAAACCAGACAGAAACACCAGCACTTCAGTTTGATGTTAATCTGCTGCCCAGAAAATTCATAGTTAAATGACTACAATAATCGTAGTATTGAGATTTCTTAAGGGTAAGTTTTTGAAGATAAATAGCTGACTGAAAGATTTCTCATTCATTTGGCCAGAAACTTCTTGGTTGCTTTGCAAATGTCAGCTACATAAAAACAAATAGGTGATATTATCCCTCCTGCAGTAAACTGCCTCTGTGCCAGACTGGACAAGGCTCCTGAATCAGGAATCTGATTGTTTATACCCAGTTGAAATACGTTTTTATTTCCATATTATTTAACTGCCATTATTTTTTGAGTTTTTCATGTGTTATGAAGCCCTTGATTAAAATAAATTAAGCAAATTAAGGCAGGGAAGTGGGGATTGGTTGTAAAAGGTGTCAGTCTTAGAGTTCATAATTCTGGTGCTTGAGTTCTATCGATTTTCTACTGCTCAGTGTTTTGTGTCATGAAAAACCCACTGAGTTGTGCATGTCTGGCTGCTGGTTCAGCCCTGATCCTCCTCCAAGTCCATTTCTGCTCTCATACAGAATAGTGACCATGTAAGCACATCCCTCGTGAGGGACCATGGTGACCATGCCCAGGAATGGAAATGTCAAAGCTTGGGCATCTCCCTGGCTCTCAGGATTGAAGGACAGAAACATAGAAGAAAGGGAGAAACTTTAAGTGAGCATTTTCCCAAGGAAAACAGTCTTAGCCATTAGGTAGTTCTGAAAGATTATGGAGTGACAATAAGCCCCTTAATATAAGACAGCCCAAAACTGAAACACTTGGGAAACATGGTTGTTTTGGGAAAAGTGAAGTGTAGATGTAATCATCTGGTTACAGAAGGTGACTAAAGCTATGGTGCAGGTGTTAGAACACAGATTTACCTTCGGACACTAACTGGGAGCAGGACAAGGATAAACCTTCTTGGCTGTGACCGTGCATTTGTAGTTTAGGAATTACCAGCATGGTGATAATTGGTATAGATTGTTTCTTGTTCTTCAGAACAGAACTATGTGTTTATCAATTCAAATGGTCCCTCAGGGGTTGGGGGTCATTCTCTGCATCTCTTATTCTTTTAGGGCCTCTCCTGTTTCTCCTTATGCCACTGTAGGGCTTTCCTCTGCAGCTTCCCCTTAGGCTCTCCACAGCAACAGTGTCTTGCAGCTTATCCTTAGTGTCTTAGGCACTCATCCTTAGTGCCTGAACAATGTAATTCCTTGTTGTCAGCAGTCCCAGGTGCATGGCATAGTTGGGAAATGAGGCCTTTTTGGCAGCTGAGCCCCTATTGCCCCTGCCCAGACTCCCTGCAGCTGACTGCTGAATTAATTTGCTATGGCTGCTCGGTGCCTACATGGTTAATGAGGCTTGTGCAGAGGAAAACCCCTTTCAGATTGAAAGGCCAGGACTTGGACCCTTGGGACATTAGGATGATACCATCCTAATAGTAGATAGTCCTGTGGTTCTTCTGCAGCAATCCTTTCTTGCTCCCATCTTTGCACCCTAAAGCACCAGCCAATGTGTCTGCAGAACCTCAGAGGAGATAAAGATTCCCATGGAAAATCACCATGAAAATTCCTCCTCCAAAATTACAGGATTGGTCTGCACTGGAGAACCACATCCATGCAAAGGAAGAAGCCACAAAGCTTTTCTTACTTCTGCTACGTGCTTTACACATCCTTTGGTGGTTGGTGTAAAGCATTTTCTCCTAGGATTTAATCATACTGTTTTAATATAATATCTAAAAGATACTGGCCTCATTATTTATTCACATAAAATTTTCATTTTTAGTAGAGGAAAATTATTTATGTAAAATGAAAAAGAAAAACTTTTTGACCTCAGTGATTCTTTTATATCACAAAAGCGAAACCATGTCTTCATGCTACTGGGATCCTAGACTAAAATTTTAAAAATCAGCTGAAATGGGCCACTTTTCAGCAGTCAAAAAACAAATGAAACCCACAACAATCAGAAAATATTTTTCTTATGGGAGAAAACGTAAGCAGACATTACAAATTCCCATTCTATGAAAAGTAATTATGGGAATTGCTTAACTAGCTACATGTTTTGGTACATTATTGTTGACTCCTTATTGCAATATTAAAGTGTCAAGTGGATTCAACCAACTAATACCACTTTGTATGCCATATATAAGTGTGTATATATGTAAATATATATGTGTGTAAATATATATATATGTAAATATGCATACATATACATAAAAGCAACTGGTAAATGCAGTATTTCATGTTATAAATCACTCTTCCAACCATCCCTGCCAATAACACCCAATGCTGAAGATCTTATAGAATATTCCTCTGGCTGTGGGTGTTGCCTTGTGGTCATGGCCCTGTGGGGATGGATTAGCCTTCAAATACCTGGGCTCAGGAGCTGCCAGGAGAGCACCACATCTTCGGATCTCACAGTGAAGCAAGGGGATATTTATCAGTAGCTTCCATGAGGTTAGGAATTGCCTCATGAATATTTACATGTGGAAAGAGATAAACTGTGCAAATGTATCCAGGACACCCATTTACTGCTCTGGTATCTCCCTTGGTTTGAGATAAACAGGAAGCTCCCAGAAGACAAGCTCTGTTCCTGGTGGAGGACTAAAGAGTGAGAAAACTGACACAAGAGAGTGCTGGAAGGAGACTGCAGTAGGTGTCAGGCAGCAGATGCATTTCCATTGCTCCTGGAAGAACGGGAGGAGGAAGAGGTAGCAGCCATTGTGAAGGCAACAGTGGACTTTGTCATGGCTTGAAGCAGCTGCCGGGGGTATAAAGGCATAGCTCCCGAATGCTGATCTCCAGATAACATAAAAATAGCAGTAATATGATAATAACAGAGTAAAGCTGGGCAAGTGTTGAATTAGGGGGCCGTAATTCCAACAAGGGCTTCCGCATGACCTAATAGGCAGTAAGAGTCCCAGATGGGGGTGGAATTGTGGTTCTGTAGTTCACAACTGCCAATTGGAGTTTTTAACATGCATCCCTTCTTTTTTGCTTGTTGGCCATTTAGTAGAGACAAGTTCCCACTATACAATTAACTCCAAGCTGCACAGCACCAGCTGTAAGAAGATTTCTCTATTTTACTTCACCCCAAACCAGCCAGACTTACCTGGCACCTCATGGGCCTATGCAGGACCATTTGCTTTATTCCAAATGTGCTACACTGTGGCTCCATGCCTACCCTAATTAGGAATAATTAGCTCAAGCACTGGTGCAGCTGCGCATCTTCTTGGTTAGAGCTTCACCACATCCCTTCATTACCTCAGCTTTTGCACTGATGCTCCGCAGTGTCCTGTTTTGCAATGTGGGCTCTTCTGTGCACAGCTGGGGATTTGCTCACCGAAGCCGTTTTGCATTACTTGGTGTTCCTGGGAGGAGAGCACGTAACTCTCTGGCTTTTTGGTCACAGCTTCCCTGTCCTCTGCCTGAGGCTGGAGAAGCTGGAAGAGGCCAATTCCACATCAGAACCATCTGGTGAATCCCGATAAACCATCAAACTGGTTACCTTTATTGTTCCTCCAAGACAGATCACATGTGTTCTTGGAAGTCACTGTGGTTGTATTTCACTGGAGATGAGAAGGATTAAATGAATAGCGGTGGTGGTTTTCTAGCCCTGGTAAGGAGATCTGCAGAGGCTTTTCCTTCATCTGGGATCATGTGGCTCTCTCAATTAGGCATATATAGTAATAACCATAAATCATTCAAAAACAGGACCTGTCTCTGGAATATTATGCCTTCCAGTTCCTTTTTGCAGGGTTCAGCCTATCAGTTGTCCTGAAAAGCTCCAGGTTTCGCTCAGCACCGTGTAAGCGTGTTCCACCAGCCCTGGGGGCCCCTGAAAGTGGAAACGCTTTGGTTCCAGTGGCTGTTTTCCCAGAAATACTTTAGGTATTTCCTCTTCTCTCTGCACTCCTAGACTCCAGATCCTGTCCTATTTTAACTGCAGTGTCTTGGAGCATCTCTACTCCCCTGGATTTCTCTTTCCCACTTGTTGCTTCCCGATGCCTGCTGTGTTTGAGTGCACTGGTTTTTTTTTAGAGCCTCTCTTCAGCAGCATTTCTGCCACTGCTTTTTGGAACATTTTTTCCCAAGTTGATCCAAGGCTAAAGGGACAGACATGAAGAGGAACAAATACTATTCCCATCAGAAAAAACATCCCAGATTAAGTTTCCAAGTGCCAAGATGCATTTTGGGACTATGCAATACATGTAGATTCTATTGTGTGCACATCTTGGGCATGCTGTGATTGATCAGGAAACGTTCTGCCGGTGCTGTGCAGCCTCAGGACAGTGCCAGGAACATCAGGGGCTTCACAGTTTAACAGCAGATACTTTTGGAGGGGGATTCAGAGCAGCCAGGAGAAGGAAGTGGGAGAGCAACTTGTTATGTATTGGGGCCTTAGCTGGAAGTGAGGGCAACTGGCAGGGAGCTGTTCTCCAAAATGAGAGTCAGTGATGTCCATCAGCTTCCATGAAATGGTCAGCCCTTCAGCAGATCCTCAGGAACGACACTTCAGAATGGGAAAGGACTCCTACTCAGAACTCTCCAGCCTCTCAGACTTCCTTTTAAATCTGTTTTTTGCTTTAGGAAGCTTCAGTGGCTAAAAACTCCAAATCTACTTCAAGAAAGAACACTAATTGAAAAATAGGCCTTATTTAGATTTTGGGTTTGATCTGATCTTTACCAGTGTAGATGTTTCATATTTCACAGGGCAGGAATGTTGAGACTGGCAACTTTGTTAGGCTACGGAAATGGAAAAGGGAGGTTTGTGCAGGTGAGAAAAAGTGAATTTTGAAATCAGCTATCTGGCATCTCTTGCACATCACTGGGCAGATCTCTAAGCAAAGAGGATTCCATCTGAACTTCACATTAACTGGTCATAATCCTCTTTAATGTAGCCCAGGTCAGAAAGTGGGGGTTACAGCAATGCCAACATGACAAATCAGGGATTTCAGCATTTCTCCAGTTGCCTTCTCCATATTTCTGAGTTTTAAAACAAAATTTGTATTTGAATCCCAAGCAAACATGACAGTATCACTTAATCATCTTTCTAATCATTCCCTTTAAAAATTATTTCTTTCTTTTTGTCCTCCAGCCAGGAGAATTGAGTTATAAACCAGCTTAATGCTAATTCTTCTTACTTTGACGAGGGCTAATTAAATTCATACCTCTTTGAATAAGCTGTTAAAAGCCACAGTTAATCAATGTTTTGGCCGATATGTCTTCGTTAAGAAATGTTGCTTTTTGCTGAGAAACAAACTGCACTCCTTAAAAGCATGCACCAATTTGCTTTGGGACCTTCATGGGGGCCAGGGTACTTACACAGCACATAGTTCACCTACAGCTGTGTGAAGTGGTTTATTCTGCTGAAAATGTGCTTTGCCTATGACTCTTCTCAAAAAAAAAGATTATTGCCCATGGGGCATTGTATTAGCAGGGCTGAGACATCCTGATTCCAAACAGTCATTAAGCAAATCAGAGGTAATTTATACTGTGGTGAAGAAACTATTGCAAAGCCTGCCAGCTGTCTGGCCCTTCCAGTATGGCTTCAGACAGGACTTTGAAGGTGGGTTCAGGAGCATTTCTCTTACACCGTGTTGTTGTTGTGACTCCAGGAAGACAGTCAAGTTTGGAGGCAGGCCCCAATCCAGCAGAAGTTTAAACATCTGCATAGTTTTGAGCATGTGAGCAATCCCATAGGAGTTAACGAGGCTACTTTAAATGCTTAGAATTAGGCATGTGCTTAAGAGCTTTGCTGGACAGGAGCCACGGTAAGAACCAGCCCCAACTGTGACCTAAAATTAAAACTGGAACACTTTAAAGATTAATTAAGGCCTTGTCTACATGGGAAAAATTCTTCATTGTGGCATGAGAAACTTTCTTCTCATGGCGTTTGTGGCCCAACTGGATCCAGACCATTTAAAGCGGAGTCGACTCTTACAAGGTTTCCTGACCGCACTCAGGAGGAGTGGAGAGTTTGGAAATGCACCCAATGTTTGGAAGCAAATCTTTCATTCCCCAGTGCATATGAAATTTGTATGCCTTCACAGTCAGCTTTATGATAGCATCGTCCTTTCAACCCTTGGGAAAATGGCAGAGCCATTCAAGTAGCCAGAAAGCAAATAAACAGACACATTGCACTCCTCCCTTCTTCACCACAACTATTGAATTCCCTGAGTGCCGCAAGCCGGAACTATTGTCCTTTTAAAGCCCAGGGATTTGAGGACTTGGAATCTGTGGATCTCATTCTCTCTCCCAGAAGACATCTGCTTCAGCACTCCAGAGGAGCTGTGGAACAGACATGAATTACACTTTCATCGGTGTGTTGTCCCTTTTGTGTTCCAGAAGGGAAGGAGGAGGATTGGTGTGCATGACCGGGCCATGATGGAGTGCTAAACATATTCCAGCCCAGCACTTCATGCCTGGGGCACAGCACTGTGCCTGCAAACCCAGCCAGCAGGGAATGAGGGGCAAACAGAGGCCTATACCTGTGAGTGATGAAAAGTTGTTGGTTTTGGTCTTGGATATGAAGAACCTCGACAAATCTGGATGAGAACAGTGTTGTATGTGCTGGTTTTAGCTCTCCTGCTGTTTTGGTTTTTGGTTTTCTTTCTGTAGGAGGACTAGGCCTGGGTTTGAGTGCCTCTGTAGAAGCTGAAGCCATCTGCTTCACTGTGGCTCAGACATGGAGCCTTCTTCCTTCCCGTGGGAAGAGGAGCACTGTGTGAGTGCTTTTGGGGAAATGATACACACATACCACTTCAACATTCAAAGAAAGGCAGAGTTTTTAGAGACTCATCATCCCTTCTGATTTGACTGCACTGAAGCTTTGTTTCCTGGAGTTGGGGCTTTATCATCTGTATCACAGCAGAGCTGGGCAAATCTGCCAACCACCCTTTACCTCTGAAGACCAACTACTATTTACTTGCAGGCAGGGCAAGTCATCCTTCAGCTTAAGAAAATGCTCAGTCTGAATTAGAGTCAGCTCTGCTGTGGCCTGGGACTGCTTATAGTAGAAAAGAGGTTGCTGGGTAGCTGAAAGTATATGTGTCTCTATTTCCAATATTTTTATATTCATTTTTTTCATTTAACTTCTTTTTGGGTCCTAATTGGTGTTAAAAAGCCAGCTAGTGAGTAAATAGAGAGAAATAACGAAACTCAGTGCTCCTGTGCTGCCTTGCATTTTGAAGTTCAAACCAAGCAGAAATTAATCTCTGCTGGCTTCCATGTGTGTGTAAATCTCCAGTCACTTTGTACTACTCATGTACAATTTTATCCCTAAATAAATGGGTCTCAATTATGCCATTGAGGCAGGGCCTCCTTGGAGGGTTGGAGGTGGCCCATGGAGCAGTTTGCTGTGAAGTTACAGAGGGATTTCTTCCTGCTCTGCATCCCAGTAGAGGATCACACCCCCAACTTTTACTGCAGACCTCATGGGACTTTCTTCTATCCCTAGATTTCCTAAAGGGTGGCTGAGAGTTATGTGAGCTCTTAAACACCCCTGTAAGGAGGCAGAAGGGTTCTTAAGGTTTCCTTTTTACTGTGCACCCACAGCTCTGCTGCCTGCTCTGAGTTCAGATGAAGCCTTTCCTCCACCTCCTGCACCTTTTGTCTCCATCTCCAGCGGTTTGAAATGGAGAACACCCGAAATCACTCAAAAAAAGGACCGATTTTTTTCCTGGCTTTCATTCCTTACCTTTCTGACAGATTGCTTGCATAAAAGCTAGGGAGAATCTGTACCCAGGGATACGGAATTTATGGGTGTTTAAAGAAACCAACCTGCCTGGTTGATTTTCATATTTTTCTGTCTTAACAAATCTGTTCATTAATGCAGCCAGGACCTTGTAGTGCAGTTATAAGGATCAATGGACCAGACTCCCAGCATAATATAATGGAGATACTCCAAAACAACAGGCAGCTCGTGGGTTTTTCCTCTATTTCTAGCTCATGTCTGATGGGCTAGAAAGTTGTGTACAAAGCACAGCAGGTTGAAAAATGAGATATTCTTTGTTACTGCTATTGTTGTTGTGATTCTCCTCACAAATGACAATATTTCATTAAAAATTACAAGATAAATATTAGTGAAAACCCCACAAAACCCATGTACTCTCATGATGCATTTAGGCTGAAACATTGAAGATTTGGAGTTTCTAATGAAATGAAAAATATGGGCACAGATAGATGAAAGTGGTCATGCTCTGCAGATGTTCTCATCTGGTTTAAAACAAATTATTTTAATCTAATTGTGGCTAAGCTTTTCAGGCTGATCAATTAATCAGTTGTTAAATGGGAATTGAGGTCACTGGTATCTATTCTCATACAGAGTTACCAGGACATGTAGGAAAGTCTCCCATCCCACATGGGGCTAAAAATAATGGAAATCAACATCAAAAGGAGAAAAATGAGTGAGGCAGATTTGTTTATATAAAGGGTTACACCCAGCATTTTGAAAAATAAATATCCTGCTCAGACCCAAAAATGAATTAAAAGTTAATTGGAAACAAACAAACAAACAAACTAGCATAAATAGCTTCACAGGTATTGAGGATTAAAATCTTAAGCCTGTCTGAAAAGGAAAGGCGGATAAACTGGCTTGGGGAAAATAAAAACCCATGTGAACCTTTGTCTAAAATTCCAGTTCAGCCAAACTCAAATCTTCTAAGGTTCAAAAAGACCTTTTTGCTTTAATTATTACAAGTGTCTCTGTTCCCTGGCTCAGGGTATGACTAAAAGCCATGAGAAGGTCGGTCATGGAAATCTTCAGCTCTTTGTTTGGTGTTAATGCAGTGGTGGTGCCTTTCAGCAACTGCTTATTTTCACATCCCTGCCACTGGCCAGGCGAGTTTTCCTAAAGAGCAGCTCCTCAGTGGGACAGATACCCAGTGCTGCCTCTCCAGTGGGATTCAACCCGTGGCCACAAAGGAGAGTGGCTCCAGGTGTAGGAAGGCTGGGACTGTCAGCCTTTGGCAATGCTAAAACAGGAATTTTTTGTCACATGGGAGACGCAAATGGCACCCAGGGTCTCAGCTCAGGTTAGCTCTGCATTCATTGGGCTGTGCTGAGGTGTTGACTCACTGCAAGGCACAGTCCAGATGTAGGTGCTGCAGGGTCCACCAGGAATGGGTGGGAATATTTTGCAAACCAAGGAAGGCTTCGGCATCTCTGTCACTGACCTACTTAGCAGAAAAAACCTCAATATTAAAATGGAATTAAATGGATGTACCTTGACCACAGTTAAGCAACACATTTCACCACATATGTCTGAAATTAGCTTTTTAATGGGAATTAGATGTTCTCAGTGAGTGGGACTTGCTGGAACACATAAGGGTCTTCATTTATGACTGGAGACAAGTATCTGTGGAGTGGGACAGTTGCAGGAGGGTGTGATATGGCTTTAACTTGTTTTCCCTTTGGTGTTTTTCCATAGGGACAAGTAAAACACTACAGCAGAGAGAACTGGTTATAAATATTTCATCAAATTATTCAGCCTTCTAGTTTCAGAACTGCTTCTGACTAGACTTTCATTTTCCCATTTTTTGGCATCACCTTGAAATTATTGGATCATTTGAAATGAGAGGGGGGAAAAAGTGTTTCACTCCATGTGTCCTTTCTTGTTTCTTTCGACTCTCTGGAGCAGTGGTATATTTTGAGTTGTTTGGGTCACTGGGTGTTGCTTCTATTTCTTGATTGAATCACTGTAACTGTTAAGTGTCAGAATGAAAGAAATCAAAGGGATTTAAAATATCAACACAAACTTCCAGGAAGGATTTGCCTGACTGTTAAGTGAAAAACATGGCACTGTGGTCATGAAAAATGAGAAATAAATTCACAGGTATGAGTCATGTTGGAAAGAAAAATTGTGAATTCAGCCTGGAATATTGCTGAGGCAAACCTGTGAGTGTGGGTCTCCGTGGCTGCTGTTCAGTTTCCATTCAGGAGATTTGGTTAGATTTTCAGTAGGTATCAAAAGCAGAAAGTAAACCTTCATCAGATGAGGGTTTACTCCCACATATGCCATAGGAGTGTGGAAAGGCAGGAGATTAGGGACAGAGTAGCACAAAACACCCTACCAAAATCAGGTAGATATGGCATCATTGGTGAGTCTTAAACCATATCACACCCCCATAAATTCAAGGTTTACTGTAGATTTTGTGTGTCACAGTAAAGTTATGTTTTCCAACCATGTATTTGTAGTTACAGGTGAGTTTCCAAGACCAACATTTTTAGAGGTGCAAGGACAAATGCACTGAAGTTTGAGTAGCTTTAAAAACATCTCTGCTTATCAAAAGGTTTTGAGTAGGGGGGTTCTGACACAAGGTTTTCAATATTTCATAATTCTGGAAAAAAATGAACCCTTCACCTTTGCATAAAGGGCTCCATTCAGTTTGCATTCCTGTTTGGTTACCTTATTGGTTCACTTTTGGCCTTGACCTATTTGCACATCACTGGAACACTCTCCTATAGCTAATGCTACACATCAGGTTTGCAAAAATGACTGCGTTTGAGGCACCCAGTAAATCTTCCAAGCAGCTCAAAGGTCAGGTTGAAAGAAATATCTGAAATAACTCTCCAGAAAAATGAGAAAAGAAGAACTCAGAATGTGAGTGCAAGATAACGCTTATTTCTGGCAGCCCACGCTGTTTTGGTGCTCTCTGCAAGGTGTGTCAGAATAGAACATATGAGTATCTTTGAAATGAAGATATAAATTACCATTCCTCTGCTTTTCTCCCTGCCCTCCAGTTGTGTTTTGATTTGCTGTTCTTCTTCTTCTCTCTTTTTTGATTTCCTCCACACTTTCTCCTTTAACTCTCCCTGCCAAGGGGGAGGCTGCTAAAATTGCCAATCCATCCTGTATATGCAGCTTTTCCAATTGGTTTTGCACAGAACCGTGGTCCAAAGCCTATCACAACCCTGGGGGATTCTTTCCACGTGCTTCCATGGGCTTGAGATCAAGTTGAGTAAGGAGAATTTTTTCCAGTGTGCATCTTTGAGCTGTCTGCCCCACCTGTTTCCCACCAGAGCCTGTCACGGGTATTAAATGTAATTCATGGCTAATTATGGGTATTTACACCTCGACCTCAAAGCCATCTGCTTCCACCTGCACCGCGGCCGCCATGGGCTCGGGGAGCGGCGGGCGGGAGGGACACGGCAGCAGCTGTGTTTGTTTGATCTCCTCGCTGCCAGCTCCGTGTGCTCGGGGCTGCAAGGGCGGACGGAAGCTGCTAATAGAGGCAGAACTAAAGAAATACACAGAGCAGCTCAGAGTTCCCAAGCACACAGGCACTGCTGGAAAGAAAAGAGTGAGAACAAGAGGGAAAAGCCCACGGAGGCTGCGGGAGCTTCCGTGTAAATACAAACAGAGCCCACGTTGCTGTGTGTTCCCTTTGATTTCCAAAATGTTGAGAGAACTTGGCCGTAGGCTTGTGCTTCCTCCGGAGGCTGGGAATGGCAGCATGACAAGGAGAAGGTGCTCCTGTGAAGACCCAGGCTTTCTGTGTGAGGAAAGCCAAAGCCTCCCATGGCTCTGGTTAAGATGGTTTGAGACAGCAAACACGTGCAAAACAAACAGGAACAGATTTTGTGGGGGATGTTTAGTGGGTCTGGAACCAAGAGATTCCTTTCAGGTGTGAGACATGGTGGCTTTGGGGGTTGCTTTGAGCAACCCAAAAGGGTATGAGAATGAAATATGGAAATGGTTGGAGTTTTTTTCCAGCGAAGCAGCAGGTGGGCTTCATATAAGAGAGAGCCAGAGAGAGGTTTATGGATTCAGTACTAAATACTGTTGCCTCTGCAGAGCATTCCAAACAACTATTGCTGAGTTTCCACCCCTAGCACTGTATGCGCCTGGGGCTGCCCAAACCTGGCTTTTGTGATATATTTGTAAATAAACCCCTGGGGGTTTGGGGACTGTATTTTCAAACCTTGCTCCCCTAAACTGGACTCTTAATCTCTGCATTTATAAACTAATTTTAAAAGTAATCTTTTCTGAGATCAGACTGTTGAAAGTGCTGCAGGCATTTGGGGTAAGCAAAGAAGGACAAAAGAGCACAGGAATGGTCAGACTGGACCACACCAAAGGTCCAGTCTCCTGGACTCATCCAGTGTTTGTGGGTGCTCAGAGACCTGACAAACGAAATGTTTGATTGAGGTAGCCCTCAAGTTCACTCTATGATTTTTAGATCAAATTGGGGAAAATTTTTGGTTACAAAGTACTGGAATATTGCCCATTAGGTTACACTGCAACCTAAATGGTAATGAAAAGCAGGAATGGGTTCTTCCAATAATTTTAAAAACCTCTCTTTCACAAATGGCACCAAAATGAAGCAGAAGTTGCTCTTTGGGTTGCTCCTACTTCTTTCTCACAAAATCTCTCCTCTATCAGTTCACAATTAAGTATTCCTAGCAGGCCAGGGGAAAGAGCTGGTGGTTAAAAAAGCGAAAGAAAATAGTGAAATACGTTGTTGGTTATGCAAATTTCTGTTGAGCATCTTTCCATTTAAATTAATAGTTTGGATTATTCTCCCTTTTGGTTCTGATTTCAGAAACATTGCGTTTATCAAGATAATTGCAGTGAAAAAAATTACTATTTCTTTACATTTTTTGCATGGAGAAATGTATCCAATCAAATCATGGCCATGGCAGTTGAATATCTCAGAGGGATCTAGTGGAAGTATTGTTACCCTCTATATTTTACAGACAGGGAAGTTCAAAGCACTTGCAAATCAGGAACTTGTGGGAAAACCCTGCTGTATCCAGCTGCCTGCCCATGCTGGCAGAGTGATGCACCTCAGTTCCCAAAATCAGAGGAACTCTTTTGATGAAAAAAAAGAGGGAAGCAAGTATCCCTCATGTTCTAGCTGGAAATGATGGACTCATGATCTAGCGAGCGCAGCCAAAGAGTCTTGTCACTCATCCTAGAGCCAGATGGGGGCTCAGAAATCCTCAATTCATCCTTTCTGCTTAGCAGTCTCTGACCAGATCAAGTGATGGTCCTCATGCTGTCTGGCTTGGTGAAGGAAAGCTGCAAATATCTCTTTTCTCCATCACTCTTCTTGTGCTGTGACTTCTACAGCCTTATGTTTCCAAAGCCCTTCTCTGGTCTCTTTTCTCTCTGTTAATGACAGGAGGGAAGAGATCAACACAAAAACTCAACAGAGCAAGGTGTTTCGTGCAGGGCTACAGGTGCTGTTAGCATGACCTGAGATAGCTCTGGGCCTGAAAACCAGATCAAAGTGGAAATGTTGGGAAATACAAATGTACAGTCTGTTTTCTGACAACCTCACCCCACACCAGCCAGCAGCTCTGCAGCCAACACTATCAACACAGGGCAGGAGACACATCCCACACAGACAAGCAGGGTCGGAAATAGCAACCCTTTACCGGGAATGGGTTTTAATAGGAGAGAAAAATTCAAGCAGCGAGTTGTCGAGGGATTTCAAGGGACTACATTTTCCAGAAGCAAAATTTAACTTGTGGCTCTTCTCTTCTTCTGTTTTTTTGGTTTTTTGTTTTTTGGTTTTTTAAAAATGTTTTCTCACTGATTATGATCTTTCCAAAAGGGAAGAAAGGGGCCCTGCAGCACACTTGGTCTGAAGGGCTCAAATTAGGAGTTATCAAGAATCTCCCTGTAGCCAAGCAGCTAATTCCAGCAGCAGAACAAGAGAGCTTCTGTTACCACACTGTGCTGAACTCCTGCTGCTCTTTCCATGACAGGTGTGGGTCCAATACCTGTTTATCAAGGATCTTACTTATATAAAATTAAAAAGTTCAGGAAACTAAAAAATCTGAGTCACTGTCTGCTGAACTCCCAAATAAAATAGTTTTATTTTCCAACCAACCCAGTTTTCCTTATTTAAGCCCAAGGAAAAGAAAGAAAGTAAAAAAACTTGCTTTGAACTCTCACCTTTGGAGGTGTATTCCCCCTGGGTGATTCATCTGTTTACCTTAGGACAATTAAATGTGAGTCAGTTTAAATAAACTTTAAAAACCAAAGGAAAAATACACTAAAAACAGACCTGACCCCACCCCTTCTCCTACTAGGGATAAACTGAGAACTATGAAAAAATGCAACACAGATCACATTTTCAGGAAAATCCTAAGGAATCTAGAGTGAGGTGGCAAGTCATGGTGAGGGGCAGGAGCTGGAAGGTGGAGCTGCTCCAGGATGGACTCTGGGATGTCCCCACAGTGCCACCAGCAGCAAGTGGCCACCAGTAATAAGCTAATGCAGGGGCCATCAGAGTCGTTAACCCCAATGCAATATAGTTAAATGCTTCACCTTTAGGCTACCAGTCAGTGGCTTCAAGGAATTTCGGTTCAGTAATGTCCTGACAGCTTGAAATATTTGGCACTGATAGCAGCGCTGCTGACTGGGGAAATGCAGCAAGGACCCAGAGGTTTGCAGCAGATAAAAACGGAGATAAAATCACCAGAGACTTATTAACTGAGGGAGAGGGGGAAGAGCAAGAACAACCCCCCTCTGTAAATAAAGCAGTGCTAAATGCTGAATGTCAGGGTTTATGCCTGCAAGAGATGTGGTAGCTGGAGGGCGTAGCTCTGAAGAGACCATTAATGGAAAGAATCAAAGCTGCTCTCAAGCCCTTGCAGCAGGATTGCCAGGGCTGTTAGCAGGCATGTGTCAGCTCAGAGGCTGCCCAAAAAGTGGTGGAATTGCTCAAAAATAGCCCTGGCTTACGGCAGGTTTTTCACTGACTTTTGGTTTCCAAGTTGCTCAAGTACCTTCAAATCCCACTAAGACCAGAGGAAAAAAAAGGGAGTGTGAGGAAAAGCAGGAGATCATCCTATGGGTCATGTAGGGAAGCACTAGCCACTCTGTGAAATTCATCGTGGAGCCCTGAGAAGTGGGGACATCGCTGAGGAGGCAAAGGCTCAAGCAATTCCTCACTGTTTCTGTCTGAGCTCAGGCATCCCTCAGTGCCTCTGTGCCAAGAGGGACAGTCACTCCTCCTCTCCCAGGCATCCAGAGGTGGCAGCAGGGAGAGATGCCACAGGGATTCAGAGAACATTCTCACCTTTGTCAAAAACACACTTTTTTGGAGGGAGGGAGGAGAAGAGACCAGGCTGTTTTCTGCCAGCAGGATTTCAAACCATCTCAGAGGTTTATTTCCCCACATTAGTGACCAAGTAATCTCTAATGAGGCATCAATTGGCTTAGAGTTTATACCTGCTGGACATTTCTGTCCTGGCATTGCTTCTGACATTGTGATGAGTGGTCAGCCTTCCAGTGCCTAAAGGGGCTGCAAAAGAGCTGGAGAGGGACGTTTTACAAGGGCTAATGGTTTCAAACCCACTGAGGGCAGGTTTAGATTAAGAAGAAATTCTTCCCTGTGAGGGTGGGGAGGCCCTGGCACAGATTGCCTGGAGAAGCTGTGGCTGCCCCATTCCTGGAAGTGTCCAAAGCCAGATTGGACAGGGCTTGGAGCAACCTGGGATAGTGGAAGGTGTCCCTGCCTGTGGCAGGGGAGTTGGATCCAGATAGTCTTCAAGGCCCTTCCAACCCATTCCATGATTCCATGATTCTATGTTGCTTTTTTTTTTTTTTTTTTTTTTTTTTTTTTTTTTTTTTATCTTGAGATTCAGGGGGCACACAGACTTCCCTGGCTGTGGTCACCACAAAATGATACTGGAAACTTCAGGTTGGAAGCATGAAATGGAGAAACAATGGCAATCCACCAGCACTGGCTGAGGTTCTTCCAAAATGTTTATTCCTCATCTCCTCACAGTGACTTCATGCAGGAGAGGAGCTGTGAGAAAGTAAGATGAGAGAGGAAGGTGGTGGTAAAGAAACTGTGTGAAAAGTGGAATGGCTCCTCTTTTCCTCAGCAGGCAGGGATGGGATTGTCAGTGTCTGTAGCTGCTCCTTCCCCTGCCCAGGGCGAGCAGCCCTGCACCATCTGTTTTGGCACCCTGCATACAAAGATCACAACAGGAGCCAACATTTACAAAATCCAACATCATCCACTTCTCGGAGCATTTCATTTCAAGGAGAGCAGCCAGGCATCCCTCACAGTGAGCAGGTGTGCTCCTGAGGACCTGGGAACAAGGAAATTCTGGAAATACAAATTTCCTGGGGACGAGGCTGTGCAAAGGCAGGTGTTGTTTCCAAACAAGAAGTCTTGCTGCATGACCAGGGCTTTGTGAGTGTCAGGGCTCCACACTGTTGAACTGCCAAGCTGTTCTCTGAGCTTTCACTGGGAGCTTCTGTTGGTTTTAAAAAGGACAAAGTATGCACAAAACACAAACCATGGGACCTTGAGAGCTAGAAATGCAGATTTCCTGCCTGGATCTTCACTGGTGGAGGATATTTTGGGGTTATAGAGAAGGCAGAGCTGTCTCATGAGGAACTGTGGATACTGGGAGAAACCTTTCGAATTAATTTTGTGCTCTTAGAATGTTTTTGAAATAACAAGTCTCTTTTGTGCAGACTTTCCACTGCTAAAAGCTTGTGTATCACTTAACTGAGCATCCAAAGCTCTGACAGTAGGAACACTGGGTCAGCTTGCTGCTGATGGGCACAAATGGATGTGGCTGGGACAGCTGGCCCAGAACTAAATCCTTTGCCCTCACACTGTACCAAACAAAAAATGTCCTGCAAACCGATTAGTGTCATCAGGCATGACACAGGAGTCTAAACTGTAGCTTAGATGAAATCATTCGTTATTTAATGCATCAAAAAGCATGGAGCAAACCCACCTGTGTGTCCATAAAAATTGCTCACACAGGGTCCTACTCACAAGCCAACTGCAGTGGGCACAGACCGATGGCCTTTGGGAGCCAGGTCTGTCCTTTAGGTTTGTGCAGTTGCTTAGGAAGACAGGACCTTACTCTGCACCTCGGTCTGGTAAATGTTCTACAAGGCCAAACACATGGACTGTGGAGGTATTTTTAAATCACAGACAAATCTAAGAAAACATCAATCTGCTGGCAGGAGATTTATGTGCAGGGTAAGGAGCAGGTTTGCAGTAGGATTCCGGCGTTCTCCAGCAGGGAGGCTGCCACAACACCGCGTGTTGTTGAGGCTCGGGAGTGGGTGTAAACGCACTATAGAACATTTCTGCCCCCGCCCTCTGCTCCCAGAATATGCAGCTGTGGGATGCGCTGGCATCCCGCGTGTCTCGCTGCCGGCCGCTCTCGGGCCGCGCCCGCCGCTGGCAGTAGATGGCGCTGTTTCTATGGCGTGTCCGCCGCGCTGCCGGGGAGCTTCCCGAGGGACAGGGAGCCAGGAGCGCACGGGCACCCTGCACATGGAAACTGATTTCCCGCAGGGGAGAACCACCCGCTACGGGGTCTCTGCTCAGGAGCTCCCTGCGCTTGTGCTCAGGGCTCTTCGCTCAGCCTGCAGGCCCGGGAATGTGAACCGAGCCCACGCACAGCCGGCCTCCAGGTGCTAAGGTGATCACATGAGACTTGTGTTTGCGTCGTGTCAAAATGCCAGGGATCATCAGGAAGGCAGTAAAATAAGATACTCGGTCTATCCCTGCATGTTAATGAGTTCAAATTCATCCATCACCTTTTTCTCCTCCTAGCTACTTTTTGCTATTCTAAAACTATATAATTTGCTGTCAGCAGCTCCTTGGTTTGTTTAGGATCCACACCAGCATTACGTTGAAAATTATTTCACACTATTCGGTCATCATCGCTTACACAAAATGGATCCCAGCTCCTCACTACAGGACTTCCAGTTCTGCAGGCTGGACAGCTTGCTGCTTCTGAGCACATGGAGGAAAGGCATGAGGGTGTGCAAGTGAATAAAACAAAGTCTTGAGTCTTGGATTCCTTCCATGCTCTGTGGATTTATGCTGCACATCTAGCAGAGGGACTTCCAGAAGGGTCTATTGTAACATGGTCCCTCAGCATTCAGATTTACTGTCCCACATTAAAATAGTCAGCCTCCTAACTGGAGAGAGCATCCTGGGATTAAAGCCCAAAACAATTACTGGGCTGTTAGAAAACTCCTTTGAATAGTCCTGCCCAGCCATTTCTTCATTAGGTAATGGCCAACTAGAATGTTCCTGCCTTCGCTTTCAGACCTCATCCTTAATGACCTCAAAACAGGTGAGATCTGGGAGTTTGAAGGGAATCACTTTGCACTTAGCAGCCATTAGGTCAGCAGAGCTTTACTGACACACTGTGTGTTTACACAGCTTCCAGCAGTTCAAAAAGCCAAAGGAGGATCACAAGTGTATCTTCAAGCCAAAGGGGGAAAAGATTGACACAGGGCTGTAATCATCAGAGTCTGAAAAAATCCTTCTTGTCTGTTTTTAAGCGTGTTCAAACAAGAAGCGACTCTTTGTACAACAGGGGTGCAGGGAAGGTGGGCAAATGCCATTCTTGTGGTTTAATTAAGGACCTCAATGAGGATCTAACAGATGCAGTATGAGTCGTGCCTAGTGGGTCTTGCATGTGTGTCAGGAGGGAGGGAAGGAGGGGGGTACCAGGGAGGGTGGAAAGGGTGTGGGAAGTGAAGGACCGTGTGTGGCAGCTGTTCACAGCAAATACTATTCTAGCTCATGGCTATGTGTTCCAGCCCTGTTGGAAAATTACATCTAAATAACAGATCACGAAAGAGCAACCCTGACAAGGCCTGTAATTTAGTCCCAAGAGGAAATTCTTCATTCATCAACTGTACAAGAGACTAAATTAGTTCCCTGCTGGACGAGGCTTTGCTGGCAGTTTGCTCTGAGGGCCAGCCCTACCTTAGAGCAGGTCCTTCTGGGGAGTCACTCCTGCCAAGGGCAGACCCTCTCCCAGCCCATTGCACTGAGGGAGACACCCCTCCAGGCCCAGGGCTTCATCCTCACATGTGTTTGGGGATTGTGGGGAGTGACTGGCTCTGCCTGAGTAGCTGGACAAGAGGGTTGCAGTGAGGGTGAGCACACTTTGCCCCATGCTGAAGTGTCACCCAAAGGCAGCCTGCCCTTCTCATCAGTGCTCCTTGTAGTGGGCTCTGCTGCTTGGATTAGAAGAATGCTGTTCTGCTGTCATGGGTCTGTCACTGCAAAGCTCTTACACAGCTCTTACACAGCTGTGTGCACACTGGTGCCAAGACCTCTCTGCTTTCTTGTGCTGCCTGGACAAGGAGAGGGCACCCAAAAGGCCTCCTGGCTGGAACAGCTGGTGCAGCACGGACCTCCCGTGGTCTGTGGGGCTCCATTCCTACACATACAGATGTGTGCACAGATGTATTTCTTTTGATCATGGCGACAGCAAGTTTTTTAAAGTATTGACTTGGTTGATTTCCTGTTAATGCTTCCCTTGCACACGAAAGCAAGGTGTGTTTAGTTTCTTCCTTTACAGGAATTGCTGTTTTTCAGGTGCAGTTAGCAGCTCTCCAATTCCAGAGGCCTGGCGTGTGGGTGTGGGAGAATAAATCAAAGACACCCTGATCTGTAAGAGGTGTCCTGAGCAGTTAAACATGGCTCAATAATTTTCTTCTCTGTGCATTGAATCTGGTTCTGCACCTTTCACTCATGCTAAGAAGTATCACTCTCAGGGATCCATCCTATTTGTATTTGGAACTAATGAAAACACCATGGGAAGTCAGGAATTCTTCAGGATCAGCCCCATGTTGTAATAACAGAGTACAAAGGTGCAAGATTGGCTGTATTTGCTCAGATACCTTTGAAATGCTGTCCCTCTACCTTCAGTTCCCTGTGTTCAGAGACATTCTGCTATGCTAATGCAAGTCACAGCCTAGTTGGTATGTTCAAAAGTTTATTCTACGTAATACTTTCTTCATCATCATCTATAATGTCCAGTACTTCTACCCAGTGTCTTCTTTAACCTATGGATCAGTTCCAGGTGTTTTCAGGATAGTATGAAAAAAAAGTTACAGATAATTATGTATTATTTCTGTCAGACTGTTTTGTTTATGTCTGGAAATATAGGGACTTCTGTCTGCTTAGAAACAAACTGGTCATCTGCATGCCTTTATTCTTATAGTTCTTGAGTCCTGTTTTGATGGTCTTGGGGTATTTGGTCACAGTTGCTTTCTATAGCAATGCATCTTCCAGGTAGCTATATATGGAGGCACTGCTTTTGTTTTTAATTTCCTTTTTTTTCGTTTCACTCAGTTCCACTGAGTGTTTTTTTTCCTTGTGTTAAGGAATGTGAATTGTGCATGAGATGGTCCCCTTCCACTTTTAGAGGAATGCTCCTGTTGCATCCCTACTTACTCACCCTACTTGCAGATGAAACACCTACACTTTTCAAACTCTCTACCGAAACTTCTCTGCTGTTTGTCATTTAATTTCTTCTCCACACCCTCTTCTGAACCCATTACTGCTGTTCCTCAGCGATAAGGGTATGTTGGCAAATACACTGAACAGCTTTCCCTTTGGTCTGAGAGGTAAATCAATATTTAAGGCCTTGTAGGATGTTTTCCTTTAGGAGGAGCAATGGATGACACAAGCCAGGTATGCACCTTGACAGAACCTGTTTATTTGCAAAGAATGCTCACGACTGCTGTGCCCCAAACACAACAGGAGCAAACAGTGGAAAGTCCTGTTGCTGGCAGGAGTCTGTCCTGCCAATCTTTTCTGAGCCACAGAGATCTCTGTTGCTCTGCTCTGTTGCTCCTTTCCTTGCCACACACCTCCTCCTAGACCTTGCCAAGCCATGCTCACATCTGTTCAGTAGCAGCTGGGTTATCCCACCTCTGCCCAAAGATTTGCCTGGGATCAAACCTTGGCAGGGTCGGTGGCTCCTATTGTTCCCAGCTACCTCCCTACATAAATGACTTTCTCCTTTCACACACAAAAAGAGACATCTGACACCTGCTGGCTTTGTGCAGAGCTGTTATTTGCTACAGACCAATGACCCAGTTGAAGGCAGCCATTAACTCACATTAAAGAGACCCTGTTACTAGAATATGTTCAGTCTGGTTTTCTGTCACATCCTTCTCCTTCTTAATACTTTATTTATTTATTTGGTTCACTGTACCAGGTATGGAGCTCTTTAAGCTAAGTTCTCCCTGGCCACAGGCAGTGACAGGGAATATGTGTGCCAAATGCAAATTTTCCATTGTGCTTTGTAGGAGGCATTACCTACACTTGTCATCAGTGAATTTTTTCTTTTACCTGCTTGCTGAGTTTCCCTGTAGTCTTTACCTCTGTTGATGATACTAAATCACTGTTACCATTGGCAAATTTTCTATCTGGTTGCCAGCCCATTTTCTAGAAAGGTATGTCTGGATGAAAATATGCCAGGTTTGGATAAAATCATTTATAGGATTGTTCTTTCTAGTGTTGAGGCTAAGCCTGGGGCTCTTCTGATGTGTAATGAGCTGTGTAATGGGACCTCCTTTCTGGTCAGATAGCAGAGCAAAGCTGTTTTGGTAGCAAAGTCTGAGGGAACTGAAGTGAAATCTCAGGAGACAGGAGGTGTCCAGCTCAGCTCTGCAGGACTAGCACAGCCCTGCAGATTTCTCAGCCCATTCCCACTTCTCTGTCTCACAGGGTTCTCCTGAGCACACATCGTCTTTTTTTTTACTGAAAGAAAGACTCTTCAGTATGTCTACATGAAAGAGCCCTAAATGAACAAAAGTGGCCTATGTGGAGCTGTGTGGCAGTGCTGCAGCACCAAGTTACAGTGGCTGCCTAACCCTGACAGCTGTTACAGTGCCTGCTAAATGCAAGGCATTATTACTGCTCCCAGCAGAGATGGCAACAAGCTCTCCTGTGTCCTCAAAGTTTCATTGCTTTTATATTGTCTCATACCTGGCAAATCTAACTGGGACCTTCCGCTGCTTTTTATTTTTTCCTAAAGTATTGGTTGGACTATGAAAAATGTCGTGGTTTCAGCTGAAGGTCAGGCAGCCCACAAAGCACGGAAAGAGCACTGCTCAAATTCAGTCCCTCACCACATTTATTGCACTGAACTCGCTTTCCTTTTTGCATTGGCCACTCAGGAGTAAATGAATATCCCATTCCATAAAACAACAATCAAGAGCACAATTTTCACCTTCCCCAAAGAGTTATAGAGTAATAGGGTGCAACAGCATTTTCACAGGGTATTAGAGTGAAATGGTAAAGGCATGTTTTAGTTCTCAGTTGAGAGGCAGGAGCTGAGTCCTGGGATGCTGAGACATGATGAAGGTCACATACCTTCTTGTCATGGGGCTGAGACCAGATATCCTAAGTATTGACCTCTGCTCTCTCCATAAGAGCACTTTTCCTTTCAAGACAGGAGCTGGTGAAAGCTGATTCGCACGTCCAGGTGAAATTGTCACCTAGCAGCTCCTTGGAAGTATGAGTTATTCCTCTTGCTGGGAACAACTGAGGGAAGGACCTAGATTTCATGCTATTCTTTTGATATTAAAGTAAAAACAAAAACCTTGGGAACATGTTGGAGCTGCTGACTCATAACCATACCGACTACATGTCTAGCAGCTTTCATCCCAAATTGCTTTACAGTGGGGACCAGAGGTTCTCCTCAAGCCAAGGCCTGAAAAGTAAACACTGCTTGCTAAATGGAAGAGCAACACCTTTAGCAGGCACTTCCCAGCACTTCCAGAGTGTGCCATCAGTGTGTGCCACCTCCTCCCAGAGGCTGGAGGTGTGGCAGTAGCAGCTTTGCAGGGTTACCTCAGTGACTATCTCTGTGCTGGCATGTTATTTTGTGGTATGGCTTCACCCTGGGTTTTCCTCATTTGTGCAAAGAGTGACAGCCTCCTGAAGCGTAATTTACTTTATAAAAGCTGAAAAGTGCCCAGCTGGTGTCAGCTCTGGGCCCTGGCCAAGAGGGAGTTCATGAACCGGTGAGCTTGTAACTGGCCCCAAAGCCTGTAAAATGCTGTGCAAAAACACAGCCCATGAGCTCCTTCCTTGCACTGCAGCCACATTTCACTGTTAGGAGACAAAAGTTTCCTTTCCCTTCCTCCTCTTCTTTTCATTCCAGGACACAGCTACACTTTTAACTGATTGCTTGAAAAGGATTGCATGTCACCCTGAGGTGACATTTCTAGCTCAGAGCTAACAGACCATTGGCTGTGATGCATGCACAACACTTCAGGGGCTTCCATAGATCTGTTCATGTTTGGATATTTGTTACTGGAGGACTGGACTGTCCCACAAGCAGTTCTCCAAAGGGATGCAGGAGGAAGGGTGCTCCTGAGGAGCTCATAGTCCCTGCACACCAGGTGGACTCCAGCACAAGTCATGTTGCCAAAAATGAGGTGGAATGGGCAATGTGAAAGTCTGTGGCAGCAGAAACTTGGAGAAAAATGTTCTGTCCTTACATCTGACGATGTGACTGCAGCCTTTTCTTTCAAAAATCTCAGCCTATGCAATAGCTGCAAAGGATAAAAGGGTATCTGTGGCCTTCCAGCTTAGACTGGAAGTTTCTCTGGGCAGCATTTAACAACATCTAAACCTATGAGAGCTTACTTCAGCTTCTGGGTGGTAAAACAGCACAAACGTGATTTCCTGAAGGGGAACTGAGTGGCTTATGGGGAATCGTGTGTGGAAGAACTGGAGGAACTCCAGTGTTCTGCTGGACTGGGATTACCACTCTTTTCTCCCACCCCCTTTTGCCACACCACTGCAAATCTAGGCAGTAAAAATAATAGCGATGACCGAGGTCATGTCTAGGGTAAAATGCTTTACTGTGTGTGCTATAATAGCAAAGCCCTCCTTGCCTGAACACAGCTATCCAGGGAAAGCTGTGCTTTGTGTCCACACACTGTGAACCCCCTTGGTCACCCAGCCTGGAGCCCAGCACACTGACTGATTACCACAGCCACAGCTGCCCTCCCTGGCCAAAGCAGGGGTTTGGGAACACAGGAAGGCAGCCTAGGTCCCTCACATCCTGGTTAATTGAATGATCACTGTGGCAAACAAATCCCCTCAGTAGCTTGAAAAAAATCTCAAGTAACTCACTCATTTTTTCAAGAGTTGCTATGACACAAATGCTTCCTTTAACCGTGGGGAATAAAGGAGGTAACCATATCTGCTTGCATTTGAAAGACACAGACACCGTGGACTTATAATTGCATGCACTCATGTTTAGTGTCATTATCTTCTCTCATTTTATCTTTTTTTTCCATGAGAGCTTGCCCCACAGCACCTTTCCACTGCCAAATCTGTAGCATTTACATTAGAGCACTTTAACAAGACAGGAGTATGTGTCAGGATCTGCAGCCTGGATAGCTGTGACAGCTCTGGATGGATTGTGCTCCCCTATCTCCTTTTGTGATCCTCTGTGAAAAGGGGTTTTATATATAAATATAATGCATGGCATGAATGAGCTCTGAATTTCTTAGCCAGGTCTGTTTTCTTCATACCTGAGGACAAGGGCCAGGATGTGTGGCTATGCAGAGCATCCCAGGGTATTTAGAAACTCATCTCACTTGGATTTCAGGGAAGGAGGAGCCCCATTGTTTTGGAAGCACTTGCACCATGTCTCTCCTGTGAGCTTGCTCCAAAAGGTTTCTGCATTCAGGCATGTGGAGAAGCTGATATTTTTAGGAGAGCAAGAATAAGCCACCTTTATTGCTGATTATCTCAGATTCCCTTTTTAGAGGGTGGATTATGGCATAAAATGGGGCAGTATTACTGCTGGTTGTTAAAACAAGAAGGAAGGGGAAAGAGCTGTTGCTCTTTTGGGGAACGAGATAAATTTGTTCCCAGTGATGGAAACAACTCAAACAGACTTTCCTATGCTCACTCTACTCATTTTCCATGAGCTTAAAGCAAAAAAAAAAGCTTTTTACATGCAAAAAGGCAAAGGGCAAGGTGAAAGTTTTGCCAGCTGTCATTTTTCACTTGGTTCCCTTATTTTCAACATCACTGTGTAAAATCTGGCTAGATAAGCCTATCATAAACAAGCCTGTGTTTGCATATGTGAGGGCATATATGCACTAGTCATATACTGATCCTCAGAGGCTTTGCTAAAGCATGGAAGGTTTACCATGACATATCTTGCTTTTGGAAGAACAAATGGGTATACAAACTTGAATCTGCTCCCAGTCCCAAAGACCCATTCCTTGTGTAAAAGGCTAAAAGGATAAGGGGATGGAGTCCGGGTGCCAGTGCTGCATGACCTCATAGGTTGGGAATCAGCACAGACACCAAATGAAACTTTTCTCCCTAATCAGGTTGGAAATTGATGTTGAGATAACAGCAGTTTCCAGGGTCTGGTTAGTATTTTAAGCCTCTCAAAAGCCAAATTCAGTCCTCATGTCTGCCCTTGCAACCCACTACGTCTTGCAGAGTAAATGAAATTAATCTGAGAATAAAATTTTACCTCACTATTAGTGAGTCCTTTAACTTAGTGGCAAAGCCCATGACAACAAAAGTAAAAATCTGGATATTTTTCAAATTTTAATACTTTTCCATTATTATTCTTTTGCTCATTAACATTGATGAGGTTATTAGAACAGTTTGAGGGAGGAAACCTGAGAGCAGTTGGAGATGGCATTCCTTTCTTTGCAGTGCCCATGGGGATCTGGGGTTGTGTGGCACAGCTAGGGATACAGTTGGTCAGGAGCTGCCTCTGACAGCAGCCAAGAGAAACCATTTTTGGGGAGGTGAGTGTGCAATAGGCATATAAAAACTCATCCCCAAAGCAGTCAAATGTAGATTCTGTGCCCTGAAATTTCAAAGGTTTTATGCATTCAAAAGCTTTTGTTTACTCACCATTTGTAGCCATTATATTTCTATAATATTACCCTTTGTATCTATTGTGTTTATTATTTTCCTATAGATAGATGCAGGGTTTTATTATTCTTTTCACTGTATTCATGATAGCAATGTAATTGTAGGGTAAGGAATGGCACTACCTAGATTTCTGTTCCATAGAAAAGTATTCCTTTCAGGTAGTAAGCTCATTGTTCATGCTATACAAAAAAAAAAAAAAAAAGGGATAAATAGTTCCAGCCTACTTTCCCAGCACTGCTCCTTATTTTATATGCTTATATTATCTCCTCTCACTCATCTTCTTGTTCATATTGTCTCTGTTTAGAAATTTACCGGCATTTGACACTACTGGTGCATGAAAAGCTGGGCAGTCCTCTTGGAGTAGATGCAGGACACATTCCAGGATCTTTTTTATTCTTCCTCCTGAAATATGTTATGCCGATATAAAGCAACTAAATGTTTTTAGGAGTTAAGATTTAAAGTGTGAATTAGTTTTAAGAGAAATTATGTCAGACAATTTTACATTTTCTTGATGTTATCTTCATAAGATGTAGAATTAGGAAGCCTCCTTCTAACCAACAGGAACAGGAATATCTATTTCTGCTGCCAGAACAGCAGGACAATGCTGTCACTTAGGCTACAAAAGAGAAATAGTCCTGAATCTCAGACCAGGCCTGGGATAAATAGTATAAATGAATTTGGGTTAGTTTTCAGGTTTAGAAATGTATTATTTTTAGTAGAACTGTGAGCCCAAGCACAAACTAAAGTTAGATTTAATTGTACCCATAAACAACATATGTACACTTATGTGTATGCATGCATATATGTGTGCCTCAAAATGAGCCGGTTTTGAAAGTTTTTTAAGGACTTCCCACCTCGAGAAAGCAGCAAAATAAATCTAAAAGGTGCATGAAAGCAGCAATCACTAATAAGCACTATCACTGATGAACATGCTTCTTCATGAGCTCTGCAGTGTCCACAGCTCAGAGGAGCTACTAATGAACCTTATCTTTGCGTGAGATAATGGTTGGGACCAAAAAGGGGAGGCGGAGGGGAATTTGACCACCCACAGAACAAATACCATTATCAAAGTGCAACTTATGCCCCAAAGCAAACTTACTTGCTGGAGTGACATTTCTTCTTGGCATTTCATCATCTTTGCTAGGTGAGGATCTTGGAGGAGGAGGGGAACGAGAGAGGGAGGGAGAGAGGGGGAGAAAAATAGCCCAGTTGACATTTGAAGCAAGTAAATAACCTCTGCGGGGAGGCAGCTTGAGTGGTGTTTCCACTCCTAACGTGTAATTCCCACGCAACTGGACATGGGTCGTGTGGAGCAGGGTGTGGAGGGAGGAGAGCAGGACACTGTCCCCAAACCTGTCCCCAGGGTGGGCTGGGGAGGCTCTCGGCAGAGCGGGAAATGGGAGATCAGCCTTGTCACATCACATCAACAGCAAGGAACTGCAGGAACAACGATTGCATTCCCACGGAAGGTGCCATCACTTCCTGTGCACCTTGGAACATGAAATCAACTCAATTGAGTGAAAAAGGCAACAGGTCCTTGCACTGCAAAAGGCTGGGATTTGATCACTCATGACATTTGGAGAAGTCAGTGGTTAGCAGTGCTCGCTGCTTCAGGGGCAAAAAGAATGAACACTTGAATCTCTCTTGGAGGTCCTGTAGGATTATGAGAGCAGTTGGTTTCCCTGTGCGTGTTCAAAAGGAACATCTGCTTGTTTGTACCAGCCTAGGAATCCACCTCTATCTTACAGCATCTCCTGAGAGGATACGTGCTCTTATGAAGGAAAACATTGAAGTTGGGATCAGTTACCCATAACAGTGCAAAAGATGGAGATAAAACAAGGTGTCCCTGAAGGCACTGCACAGAACAAATCATTCCTGTCTCAGAGATGGATAACCAGGAATAGCCCTGTCACCTCCCCATGAGACCCAGTCAGATCCCAGATCCATTTGGCATGGGGTTTTCCTGCCCTGACTGCCATGAAGCTGCACAAAACCAGTAACAAACATGTACCAGTAGAAAACATGATATCATTCTTCTGTGCTAGCAGATAAGAACAAAAATAAGGCTTAAGCTCTCAAAACACCATCAAAACAAATGTGAAATTAGGGTTATGCTCAAGATTACTTGGAGGTATGTTTGTCTTAAACATATGAGTATTAATTGCTGTATGAGCAGCAATTAGGCTCAGCACAGGTGAATCTGATGATATTCTGCAGGAATTGTGCCCAGTGACAGTACAGCAGTGGCACCTTTCATATTATTTCTGCTAAAATCAGAAATTATGTGAATGGTGCCACTACTGCCCTGTCAGCTGCAGCTTCACAGAAAGGGTGGCAGCGATGCTGCACTGAAAAAAGAACAGGAATATATTGTTCCAAAGAAGAAAGTGGACTGGGAATTGCTGGTCTGTGTGCTTGATACCATATCTGGCTTCTGCCTCCCATTCCTCTGTGTTCTCGTGGCCATGAAGTTCTTCCCACTCCCTTATTAGAGATTTCAATAAGATGTGAATATCAAATCAAACTGAAATTTCTAGGGCCTTTAGATTGCAAAGCTCACTCCATTGCTTACACTATTTTGTTAATGTTAAAGGGATGCAGCAGTGTATTAGTGGCATGAAATGCCATTCTTTACCCTCCTATCTGGACCTCAGCAATGTGCTGCCATGGCAGTCAGCTCCTGGACTCTGGGGATAAATAATATTTCAAACCAAAATGTAGTCCATATCCCAGAGCTCTTCCCCTGGGCCATGGCATGCCCTGTGGAGTGTTGTGAGCTGTGGGAATTTGCTCACCAGTGTGGCTCACTGAAATGCTCACAGTGAAAGTTGCTGCAAACCAAGTCCCCTCCATGGATTCATGCAGTCCTCATGAATCATTCTTTACTTGAGTAAATGTTCGTGATATTCAAAGGTCAGGAATTATCTTCCCCATCTTGTTTAAAGTCCTGTTCTGTGACAGTTTTAGAGCTGTTCAAACTAACATTTAATAGAAAATAGGTCTAAAAACTGGTATCTTTCAGTGTTTGTTTTCTCTTTCTATGAAGCAATATTATAAATTTTTCAAGCTTTACTAAACATTTGAACAATTCCAGTTGTTTTCCATTCATTCTTTAACACATTTTCTTTGTTGTCCAAAGTAATGGTCAAATTGTTTCCCACTGGGAATATATTGACCCACATGACTTGGAGAGAACTAAAGCTCACTCTTGATCCCAATGCAAAAAGCTCACTTTTCTTAAATCGAGCAAACATCACTAATGTGTGGAAATACCCAAGAACTGAGCATAGCAATCCATGTAGAAAAATTTTTGATGAGGAAATAATATTAATGAAAAATTTGCTGAAGATAGTATCAACAAGGATTCTATCCTCCTGAGAATGTTTTTTAAAACATTGAATGAGTTTTCAATTAATTTGTTATGTCTGATAGATATTTTACAGCCTCCACTATCCCAGTAGCTGCAAGTGTATTATAGCTTCAGAAAAAATATACTTTCACTGGGAAGCTTTCAAATTAATCTTTGACTGCGAGGAAATTGGGCTTGTTGCATTTCTGCAATTCTTCCCCCTTGAAAGGCAGCAATGAGGATATAATGAAACTCTCTTCATCTCTCTAATTAACCATCTTGTGACCAAACAAGAGAGGGGCAGGAGTGGAAATACCCAACGCAGTTAGGTAATTGCTGATAATCACAAAGCTGCTTGAAGAACTGCAGGCTGAAGGCTCCGTAGCTGTGCGGCCGCCTGGGGCTGCCGGGCCCGGTTATCTCCTCCACATTCTGCGGCGGGGCCAGGGGAAGCACCACCCTGCGTGCAGCAACACGGCCCCGGGGCACAGATCCAGGCATCCGGGCGGGGAAAAGCCTCCGGGGAAGAGCCGTGGGAGCTCAGGAACGCCGGGACACGCTTGTGCTGCTGGCTCCCTGCTGACCACCCATGGGGCTGCCAAGGGGATGGGGAGCTCAGCTGTAACTGAGCAGCCGTGGTTCCAAATGATCCCACCTACAGGAATTTGAGTGGCTGGGGATCTCTGTCACGGAGATTTATAGTGCTGTCCCAAGGGGTTTCCCAAGAAAAGGGGCTGTGTTTGGGTGTGTTTGCATGCAGCCGAGGTGTTGCAGAGGGACACTTGGCTCTCCAGGATGATGGGGCAAGGAGAGGGTTGGACATCAGTCTATGGCTTGTGGCCAGCAGTGCCCGCTAGACATCATTAGAGTGAAGCAGCAAACAACTGGGAATATCTTAAGGGACTCACTAAAGGAATGTCTCACTGAAGAAATGACTGAGGACATTTAGCATCAAAATAATTCATAGTTTTCTCCAAATGTTTTATATCTTCGGGCTGAGGACAGTATGCTCCCCTAAAGTGGGAGTAACTCTGTAGGAGTTATGTACAGACATTCTGTAAATAAACACAGAAAATTACCGTAGATCTGTATCTTCCTTTTCGTATGCATCTTCCCATTTTCCATATAACTCCATAACAGTCACATTGGGAGGAATCACAGCTGTCCAGAACAATTCTGCAGTGCCCTTAAACATCTTTGGGAATCCTGAAGCAGAGCTGCTAAACCACAGAGAGCTGAAAGGTTGGTGCCTTGTCAGCCGTGTCATTTGAGATGAGCAGGTGAACCTTAAGTCAACCCCTTCCCCATCATTTCCGAGCATTTTAGAGGAGCCTGTGGCACGGAATGAGATATCGCTGATGCCAGTGAGGGAAGGGAAAACACTGTCCTCTCTAGAGCGGGATTGTACTGGGGATGGGGAGGCAGCTCTAATCTTCTGCATAAATCAGTGTTGTTAAGCAGATCACTCTCACCCTCTAGTCTGTTAAATACCTCTAGTCGAGCACAGAAACAACAGTGCTTGATGTTGGTGAAGATGAGAAAATACCAAAAGTAATAGTGAGGGGGGCTTTTTGTTTTCCAGCATAAATCGTTTTCATCGCACAATTGACTCAGAGTCACTTCATAGACTCCTTTATCTGCAGAATTCCTTTAAAGTTTAACAGTGCAGAACTAATTTTGATGACTCAGTAGCTCGAAAATTGTTATTTTAAGTGCCGAAAAGGTATTTTCCCTGTGGATTTTCTAGCGCTGAGGCAATGTTCTGAATGTTTTGACTGCTACTTTGTCTGACAATGTAAACAGACAGGAATAATTTAATGATTAACTCGTTATCCTTGATGCATGCCTTGATGTCTCATCTTGTTATTAACAGTTTGCCCATGTTTTGAAATATATATAATGTGAAGCAGAGCTAATTTTGCTCTGGAATGCTCTTTAACACCATTCCACAACTTTTTCCACCCACTGTCTGAGTGAGCTTGGTCAGCAAAGACACTCTCTATTAACATCCCAGCAACTCACCCAGGTGCTTTCAGTTGTATAAAATGAAACCTACTAATAAGAAACTTCATCAAAGAGCTTGCATATGTGCATAAGTCCATCCTTATTCAACCTACTACTATTTGAGTTATGATTAGCTTTACTACACACTTGCAAATCTTGCTGAAAGCTGTGAGACTCACTTTTGCTGGTTGGGTCTTTGAAACACTTCCTAGCACCACATCCTGCTTCTGTCATCTTTAATAGTTACCTGTCTATCATTGCCACTTCCTCACACATTCCTCCTCAAAAAGCCTTTTGCAGAAGATTAAAGATCTTGGAAAAATGACATTTGTCTTTGAGCACAGGGAGTGCCACCTTGTTTTCTGTACAAACTGCAAAGTCAAAAACTAACAGAATGCTTTTGCCATCAGAGAGAATTTTTAATGCATTTTCACCCAAACTTTCAGTGTGATAATATTATGTGCTGCTGTTTTTCTCTTTGTATGTCACATTTATGAGATGATGTGTGTGCTGCCTGTGAAGCACTGAACCCATTTTAAAAAAACATTAATTCATCACATTAGCAACCAAACAGCAGTACTAACAGAGCCTACTAGTGCTAGGATTTTCCTGCCCTAGTGACCCCACAGAGCAGGAAAATCCAAAGAATTTCTTTTCCAGGTCCTTGGAAAAACATTTTTAAAATGCATTCTCTGGTAGTATTATATGAACTGATGCACCTGAAAGCAATCAGGATGTGAAAAATGGAAACTCTGGCATTAAAATGAGTAGTAAAATAACCATAAAAACTAAAATAGGCAAAGTCCTAACACAGATCTCCATTCCCAGCAGATGGTGGTGTCAGCAATCCCTGGTCCTGACCTCAGCTCTCTCACTTCATGTGAGTTCAGACTGGTGGAGGAAATAATGGTAGCACAGTTATTGGCACATTTCCTCCAGAAGCCACTAATAAAGAAATGCTTCCCCTGACATTTCCATTCTACACCAACCAAGCTCCCAGCTGCTACAGCAAGTTAGGGAAGTAAAATGAAAACAATGACCGAGTGTGATTTAATTCCTACCTGGCAACTGCCAGCCAACGGCCATATAAAAATATTCAAAAAGCAGACAGAGAAATGCCCCTGAATTGTTGGGAATGTGCAGCATCTTCTCTCCAAACACCTTGTGGTATCAGCATCTGTTGCCAAAGCAGCACCTGCTCTTATGTTGTAGTATTTCCACTTAGTGCTGTTCTTATGCTGTTAGGATTTCCCCTTTACTTTGATTTTCTTATGACTCAGGTTGGTAAAAATGTGACTTTTGTACATCTGTTAAATACCTTAACGGAGAGGAATAGGCTCTGCAGTTCTTTGCTGTGTGCAGACAGTAGCACTGCACCTCGTGGATGGGATGGGAGTCTGACAGAAGGAAACCCAGGGAGGGTGCAGAATTCATTATTGTTTATTTTCCCTGGTCGACATTATGGAAAACTCAAAGTAAAAGAGAAAATTAAACAGGCAGTGCCAGCCCCTCCATCCACAGATATTGCCTGTAATTGAGATGAATATAGAAATATGAATATACATCTATTTATGTTTGCAAAGTTTGCCCAAACCACCTTGATTGGGAAACAGGAGTTTTGTGTTCCAAAAGCACTTTTCCTTGACAGATTTCAACATGTGCTGCAGAAATGTGGAATCACTAAAGCTTTCTTGTTTTAAGATGAAACATGAAGTCTCAGCTACCTTTTTGCGAGAAATCATCAGAGACCTGGTATCTTTTAAAGGACTTTAGAGGCACTTCAACTTTGTGGGAAGTTTAAAGGAATGTAAACTGTGCAGGAACTGTGGAAAACCACATTCAGTGGCTCTCTTCTCCAGTGTTAGGCTGTAAGTAGAATCTCATCCCTCTTGCCTGGCTCGGGGAGTTCCCTGCTCTGCTTGGGAGAGAGATCTGGGCCGGGCAGGGGAGCTGAGGTGCTAAAAGTGAGCGGGTGCCAGCTGAAATCCGCCCGAAGCGCTCCTCTCTCCACAGGTGGGAAGATGGTCTGTCACAGACAAAGCCAGATGAAAATGCATCTGGGGTAGCTCAGTGTTTGTTCTGCATTAGCTTCTGGCACGGCCTCTGCTGTATTTATCCTTCCGCCCACCTACCTTCCACAGAATGGAGATGTACTCAGTCACTGATCTTATCACCGCCACACTTTGATCCAGCTGGGATGTTAGGGCCTTCGGGAATTCCCCACGCTTGATAATTCCTGATAGTTACTTTTAAGAAAATACCAGCTGAAGGATGGGGAGGGATTCTTCAAATTCCAGCAGCTGAGTGAATGGTGGAATTTATCAGGCATCCGAGCCAGATTTCCTTGGAAAGAACACATTTATTTTCGAATGTCACATTTTCATTGTATTCAGAAGCAATATCACCTAAGGCCAGAGAAAGCCAGTGGAGCAGGACATTACTGGGATTTTTAATAAGCACAGGAGCTGGCCCTGATAAAAACATTGTGAGACATATCCAAACTATGAATAGCTGAGGACTGGCTTTATCCTGAGCAGTAATTCATTACCCCTTCATGTTTAGCTTTCGAAATACCACCTCGAGAGAAACTTGACCCCAAGGAAATCTATTTCAGGAATGTGTGTGGCCCCCATCCCAGCAGGCTGTGACTGTCTTACCACCTTTATTGGTTTTTTCTCACCACCCTCCTGACGAGGCAGAGCCCAGCCATTACCCCAACTTTACCAAGAGCAAAGGGAAAAATATTCATGCATCTCACGCCCATTAATATCCAAATTGTGGCAGTTAAGTGACTTTCCCAAGGCTGAGGAGGAAGTTTGTGGCAGAGCAGGGTACCTGGTGCTCTCTGTGCCTGCCTGAACACAGGAATAATTTTCTACTGGCAGGGTGCGGCTCCCTCCTTCCCCCCCCAGTAGTAGCCAGGTTATGGGGCTGTCAGAAGCTGTGTGTGTTTGTTTGTTGTTCCATGGGGAGCATCAGGAGAAAATACCCATCATCTCCTGAGAGCAGAGGCATTCCTGAGTGAAAGTGTGGGCAGCTGCCATGTCCCGCTGCAATCTGGGGAGGTGTTTGCTGTGGGCTGCTCCGAGGCTGTGTCCAGCTGGGCCCATGGCGGGTTGAGGCTTGCAGACATGGAGGATCTTGCTGTGGCTTTGTCTGGCTCTTTGTGGGGGAAAAAAGGGGGAAAAATCAGCTGTATGGCTGCTTGTAGCTGGTGTGGTGATTTGGCTTGATAGACAAGCTCCAGGTGAACTAATTCGGAAGATGTGAGAGCCAAGAAGATTGTTGGGAAATCTGTTTTGACCTTACAAGAAACACAAGGCTTTCTGCCTTGTAATGCCTGGGTGAAATCTCTGGTGGCCAGGGTGGATTTGAGTTGGTGTCCCCACATCTGCCTTCATAGTCCTGGCTGCTTCGTGGATTTTTCCTGTATCCTAGAATGTGGGCACTGGATATAAGGGTAGGAAAAGTTGATTTCTTCTGATAAAGACAGTGTGCTATTGGGAAATAATAGAATTGGAAGAATTCATTAGATACCACACACAAGGAAAAAAAATTAAAAAGAGGAAAATACTGTGAATTTTTAAGGGCTCTTTTTAATGTCTCTCTTACCAATTTTGCTGTAGGAGATTTTAGTGCTGGTCTAAAGGCTTCCCTGAGAGTCAGTGCCTTTTTTTAGAAGATGACTACATTCAAGCTATTGAAAAAATTTATTCCTTCATGTAGGGCAAACAAACTAGGGGTTAGAGGCCCAGCAGAGGGAAAGAAGAGCAAGTGGGGATAAAGTGGGATGGAGGGATATGTGTGCACAAGTCACTTCGTGGTCCCAGCCAGACCAGAGGGCAATAACTGGAATATTTGCCTTTGGTATTTGGTCATACTCACCATCAGCTCCTGCCTTACCTAGGGAATATGTCTGAGAAACTCCTTCTTCCCAGCAGGGAGCAAACACCCATAGTCCTGGTCATTAGCAAAGAGCAAACAGAACCATTTCCCTTTGTCTATTCCCACGCAATTTCAGCATTACCTGTTTTTAATTGCTTGAGAAATGTTTTACAAGCATCTGCATCAGGTGAAACATCTTTATTGTGGGAGGTTTTCCTGAGGAGACTTCATAGGCTGCTGATCACAGGCCCTGCTTTAAAGCCCACTGGAGTCCATGGGAGGGATGTGCCTTTCCCGTGACTCCAGCAGCCTTTTGATCATGTCCACTTTGTGAAAATGTTGTCCAGCAGCCTGAAGTCGGCTCCTCCAAGGTGTGTACTCTGGGCCAGGCACTCCCAATGTGTGGGGAATGGTCTGTGGGACACTCAGGAGCAGCCACATTTGAGAGAACAATGGGTGACCTGGGCCCAAATGCTGTGTTCCCTTCTTGCCATGTGAGGCACTGCAAAGTCCCAGAGCTCCATGGATGGGCAGTACCAGCCTCCCTTCCAGGAGCTGCTGGCTTCCTGTCTTTGCTCAAGCCTCTCAGTGGTTCCCAACCACTGATACCAGGTCAGCTTCTGGTATAGCAGAAGAGGGATTTTTCTGCTGGCATATTTCACTGTGGAACCTTGGTCCTGATGCAGCTGGAATCAAGGGAAGATGGAGGAATATCTCATCTTCAGGATCATGGCCTGGATGTGGGAGAGAATGAGCCATTGCATGATTTTCTACTGTCTTGGAAACAAGCAAAGAGTTCAGGATATTCCCTGAAAAACTAATGCACCGTCCAATGCTGAGATGACACTCACCTGGTAAATCAGCAAGGACCTGCTGGTGTGGATAGCACCCCTATCAAACACACCAGCATTTTTTTGCAAATAGCACAAAACTCCTTTCCCCAACTGGAATTACTCATACTAAGAAAATGTGTGATCCCAAGGAGTGACTCATTTGGCATCCAGAGCTTCTAGCCCAGTATCTCTCCTGCCAGGACTTTTATATTATCAGTTCCATTCATTCCTCCCGCAGGCTGATGGGGTACGATAAAGCAGATGGCCAAAGTCCCAGACAAAGGTCAGGCAGGACAATTAATGACGAGCCGACAGCCCCACAAAGGCCATGGGCCCGGGATAATGCTGGCTCTGGAGGGCTGCTGACAATAACATAAAGCTGCTCCCCTCACAATGGGGAGATAAGATACAGTGCTGTAATAGGAAAGCAATCATCACAAAATGCCATCAATTATAGAGGAGCTGCACCAGCGGAGGACTGGTTCAATATTGGCTCTGTTGATGCCTCCATATCCCTTGGCTGCGCTTTCTGCGTGGCTTCTCACGGCGAGCCTGGTTGGGCACTGCAGCAGCTGAGGCTCCCTCAGCCCGGTTCTTTCATCAGTTTTTGGCTCGTGAAATTACACCGAATAATATGCTTATTCAGGGTTTTATATCTGGGCACCTATTTTATTACCTTTTATAATGCATACAGGGTCAGATCAGCTTGCAGCAGAACAAAGCTAATTACACCTTTCATTACCTAAATATAGCATAATGACAGTGTCATTCAAGTGTGGCATTGAGCTGAGAAACCTCATGGCAGGCCAGGACAATGACAGAGGTTATTGAGCTCCACCTGAATTGCTGCTGATGCAGCGAGAGTGGAGCAGGGTTAATAGACAGGTCATTCCATAAATTACAGTATCGAATGGGAACTGTGAAGGGTGAACCCTGCTCCCATCAGCCACTGGATCTCCCAGAGTCAGGAACCTCCAGAGCCAGCATTAACCTCTTGCCTTCCTCTTGTCACCTCTGCAAGTGTGTATTCATGAAATGTGTGTTGGGATTTATGAGACCTGAGAACAAACCCACTTGTTGAGGTGTAAGAGCAGCGGTGCAATGCTGAACCACTTCATTTTGGATCATCTTACCAGGGAAGCAGGATGGTTGGTTGCCATTTCTAGCACAGTTGGTAGCCATTTCTGGCATCTGCTCTCAGTTTGTTATGGTATACTTGAAACTTAGTTAGAAGTTCATACTCCGGATGTGTAGCATAGCAGGAAGTCCTGTGACAACTCCCTGCTGCCACCTGAATGCTGGCCCTAGTGACATTGCGGGGTCTTCCTTTGACTTTGGTTGGAAGCCACCTCCTCTACATCTCCACTATCACTTAATGCAAGCAGAGAGGTGATTTGCTTTTAGCTTATTCCTTTACATGTCTTTTAATAAGAGGATTTCCTAGATTTTAATAAAGGTATAGTGAGAGCAAGGGCTGGTAAATGCAGTGTTCATAAAAATTATTATCAGAAACTATTTAATTTCTGCCAAAGCAAGCAAGTCCTAGAAAGTTTCTGTCTTCCTTGGAGTGTTTCTGTGTTTCATCAAAACCAGAAAATGAGACATTTTAATTTGCAGATTTGTGCAGGAGTTGAAGAATATTCATTCCAGTTTTCTTAGGTTCTCACTGAGTACTTGTCTTGCGGTTAATGGGATTTTTTTTCCTTATCTTTTTGGCTGAACAAAAAATATTTCTATCACAAGTCATCCTATCCCTCCCTAGTTTCTCCCTGAAAGGTGAAAGGCATTGCTGGCCTGTAATTCCACTGCAGCAGTACTGCCTACATGAAAAATTATTAGGGCCAAAAACCTGCAACAGGAGACAAATGAGATTGTCTTTAGCCTTGGATGAATTTCCTGCTACCAAGAAGAGACAGTACTTTGAAGGCTGAGGCTGATACTGGTTTCATTTCTGAGTGCAGCAGAAATATAGTTTATTTTCTTTTGACAGACTGATAGTTTTTTGACAAATTTGTTAGTCTCTGGTTTTCTTTACATTGGTTGAAGTCATCAGTTCCCTTTTCCTGTCTATTCTGATATACTCACACTTCTCTTTACCAGGAGTTATACGGGTTGGGAGATCCCTGAGTTAAAGGAGAGCTTGACATGCTAAAATAGGTGCTCTTCACCCACCTCCTCCCTCCACAAAGGCACTGGTGAGGTACTGGAAGAGTCACGAGTAGAGATTGAAATTTTAGAAATGTCTTCAATCCTTCCAAAAGATGGAAGATAAAGTTTTCAGTGGCCACAGGATTATTTATTAATATTGATGTTATTCTCCCTTTAGTGTCCATCAGAATAGACCCATGACTGCGGCTCACATTGCGATTTTGCTTCTTGTGCAAGCTACATCTTCTTAGGCCTCCTTGTCAGTTCTTTGTTCTTTGTCATCTCCAAATTCCTCCTTGTTACTCAAGTTGTGCCTTTGCTTGGGGCTGGGCACAAAGCAGCTCCGAGGCCAGTGCACAGACTCTTGGCTCTGTCGTGGGAGCACCAGGGCCACAGCTCAAAGACAGGGAAATATAATTTGCAAAAAATTGAAATCCAAGTTTTGGAGGCGCTGAGTGTTTTGAACAAGGTGGTAGGGAAAGTGTCTGATGGGATAAAAACTGAACACAGTTTCCAGAGCTGTGGATAGCAACCCAGCAGCTGCTCCCATCTGCAGGCAGTGCCAGGGCCGTATCTCTGACCTGATCCAGCTCAAAGCATTGCACAAATCTGTCTGCTGCCAGCCAAGTCCACATCTGGATGCAGCTCCTCCCTGTCCGTAGCACTGCAGCCTCCACCCTCCCTGAGCTGCTTGTGAGGCCCTGGGAAGGATCCAGCTTGAGAAAAGTAGAGGTTTATCTCCTTTGGTGACTGCTCTCTACAAACCAGCATTGTTTCTCATTCACTCACCTCAGTGCTTCCTGAGGGCAGTAAAGTCTTATGCACATCCTTAAAGTGAACTTTGAAAGAGTTTCAGAGACCCTGGAATTGTTAATTACCAGGCACTTGGGAATTTTTTTCTGGAATAACAAACTGAGAGGGTCCTGCTCACCCCTGCTGCACATCTCTGAAGCTCAGCAGGGTCCAGCCCCATGGCCCTGTGAGCAGAGCAGGCACCCTCTGCCCTCCAGCCAGGCTCCTTGGGGTGCTGATCTCTCTGGGTCCCCTCCCAGTCCCTCCAGCTCTGACCCTTGCCTGCTCTGAGGGCCACAGAGCCCCCTGTTTCCATTTCAAACCAGGACTGACTTTGCAGTGGCTCTTGTGAAAGCCTGGCTGGATCAGGGCATGCTGGTGGGGTTGGCAGGTTTTCACAGTCATTCTCTGAGCTTTAAATCAGCCAGGAAAATCCCAGTGGTTCTGAAAATACACATATACTCTCTTTTTGCCCCTTTCTTTCCTCCTTTTTTTCTATCCTTGGTCTGCAGAACTCTTGCAGCCTCCTTTTTCATTTCCCTTTTTCCTCTCGCCTTTATCTCTCCCCACTGTTGTTGTTACATCCTCTGGTGATAACGGGAGTGACCCCATGGGGTGACCCTGGAACATTATTACATTGGCTGTAAATTTTGAGCCTGGGCCAGCCAATCCAGCAGGGATTGCAACTCCCATCCTCTAAGTGCAGGAGGATTAACGCTCACGAACATAAGTCCCTTAAAGCACTCGGCAGACACCAGCGACCATTCCTTTCTCTGCATATCTTTGTATTTCTGCCTTTAAGACCAGTTGGGGAATAGAGCTTTGCTGTGCCTGTTGAGGTGGTGGAGGGGAGGAGAAAGACAGCATTCATGACAGTCAGGGCAGAGCTGCATTAAATAAAGACTCCATCTTTCATTCTTAAGCTCAGCTCCAGGTCCTTGATGAAGACAGATTTTTCAATTAGACAGGCAATGTTAGTTCTAATATTTTATACATGAACAGCCCAGCTGACATCTTACCCAGATTTATGAAAGATATCAAATACAAATGGGAGGTTTAATATAAATTTATTGTTCAAATTTATCACGTATTTCCGCAAATAAAAATTATGGTCGCCTCAAAGAACTCTTTTTTTTCCAAAAGAAAGAAAGAAGTTGATAAAGTTTCTTTTCACCCGGTGAATAACAATATTGTAAGGTAAGAAAGATCTGTCATAATATAAATTATTACACACATGGAATACATTTCCCATTGAAGACAATATTTCTTTCTTATACAAATGTTGCACTCCTTCGTTGAACTGAAAGGAAGTTCAGGAAGGTTGGCAAAACAAAGTCCCCCATTTTTAACACTATACAGAACAAAGTGTATTCTGCTGCCAATTACCCTTAGCTGAAAATGACTGCAGCTTCTGGGAGACACAGCCAAGGGTCAGGGGGTGCAACTGCTCCCCAAAGGAGCAGAAATGTCAGGCGACATTCACACTTCAGCTATTTAAAGAAAGGATGAAGAGAATTTCAGGGAATAAAAGGCCCTGCAACATCCATTTTAGCCATGGGGAAATTACTGCAATTAATGCTAGGCCATTTATAGCCCACAATTCCATAATTTTCAGAGGGCATATCTAATTTAGGAAGGGATTAATACACCACAAGTTTTCATCTCCAGTCAGACTGAGAAGGAAATATGGGAAAACACTTTTTTTCCCTAAATCAGAGTGAAGTACTAAACTGAAAGATTTATATATTTTGGTTTCCGTAAACCAAATTTTTGCTTCCTTATTCAGTTGTGGCATTGCCGTGGTTTAGCTGCAATTCCAGCCTCCTATTTTTCATTTAGTTTTTTCTTGTTTTCCCACTTTTTTTGACAGTGGAAAATGGCATGAAATATGAAAGGTGATCAAAACACATCTGAATACTACCAATTTCTCTCCATTTTCAAGTAGGGAAAAAATAAAAGACTGGAAAGCCTGAAAGGTCCTAGTAGTAATGTCAAAACCATTTGTGTGTACAGTGTTTCAGAAACCTAAAAGAAATAGAGAATCTCCAATAATGTGTCAATGTGTTTCACTGGATTTCTGTTTTTCACTGAATTCTGTTCGAATACACCCACTTTTATATGTGAATTTACAATTTTCAGGTATTCTCATGAGAAATTGGGATGTTACTTGGTGCCCCAATAAACCAAACCCCAAGCAGATGCATACAGAGATAAAAGGTCATATACTAATGTGTATAGGAATTAGTGTGTATTAATGAATATATAAATCAATAGCACAAACTGGAGGGATATCCAAAGCACAGGGGTTGCTAACCCTGCATGATTTCAGTGGGGTGTGACATCCCTTCGGGGGGAGAGGGTTTGTCTCACCTAAATTTATCCACCTGCAGAGGCTCAGAGCCACATGGGAACCAGTCCCTCTGGTGCTCCTGAGGCACAGAAATAGGCTCTGAGCCCAGAGCTCGCCCTGAAATGGGACAAAGGAATCAGCCCTAAGAAGAGCACCTCTAGTTGGCCATGAAGTCAGGTTAGAAGGTATATTCAGCTGCAGAGGTCTGTTCTGGGAGAGGTGGTTCCCATCTGATTTTCCTCTCTCTAATTAGCTGTGTCAGCAGGCACCAAAATGAATTAGCAGGCCCAAAGTTCCTGTCCCAAAAAGTCCAGATTTTAGGTCAAAGTGAATGTTTTCTCCCAAGAAAGCCTATTCCAAGTCCCTGAGTCACTTATTTGGATATTCCCTGCTCAATGCTGCTAGGGCTGAAGACCACCTTTCCTCACTGGGCAGAAGGAGATTTCCAGAAGGCACCTAAGATACTTCCCTGTATGAAGTCTTCGAACTTTTAAAGCCAGCTCATTTCAGGAAGCCTCCTCACTCAGTTGGAGGAAACACTCTCAGGTCTGTGTTGATGTGGGTACTAACTCCTACTGAGACTAACAAAAGTATTATTTGAGGAGCTTTTGAAAATTGTATTTACCTTCAATTTACAATTGTGGTTGGTCAAACACCTTTAAGAACACCTCCTGAAATACTGGACAGTACAGAGCTGAGCCCTGCTTAAATACCTGTAAACCCCAGAGTGTGCCTAACTTAGAAGCACAGAATTATTCACGGGACAGGTTTAGTGGCTTTAAATTAATTTCTACTGACTATGCCACATTTTATCAGATTTTTTTTTGTACAGGAACCATTTCTAATGTCACTTGCAGCCATAAATCAGAGGAAGCTGTTGCTAAATCAATACACTAAGGTGTGACATGCAGTGTGTGGCTGCAAAGCCAGACCTTCTGCTCTGAGATAACAGCATAGGAGCAGCAGTGAGGGGATGAGGGGTCTCTGAGCTGTTTGCTTTCCTGCTGAGATGTGCTGCAAGGCAAAGCAGGCAAACAGAATCAGGAAAAACAACTACAGGAAAGTTGGCCTATGTATTGCAGAGTCTTTTAGATAAGTCTTTTATATGTCCAGTTGTTTCTGTTTATGGTGTTGCATGGCCTTAGGGTCACAGGCTTGGCTGGCACAGTCAAGGGCCTCTGTTCAGCTCAGCCTGGGGATTCAGAGAGCTCCAAGGAGGAGAACACCCTGGGAAAAAAACGTCTGCAATGAGCAGGGACAGTTGGAGCAGTTTCCCAGGGCCTCTCAGACTTCCAATACCTGCATGGGTGGAGACTCCATAACCTCTCTGGCCAACCTGTTCCAGTGTCTGGTCATCCACTGTATTCCTGGTCACCTGCAATTACTTGGACATCTTGTATGCTTCCTTTTTATGGCTCAGTTTTGTCAGGAGCTCCGTGTTCCTCCATGCAGGCTCCTGCTGCCATGGTTTTCAGATTGTTGGCATGGACAATTCTTGAGTGTGGAGAAGGTTGTCCCTGAAAATCCACCAGCCCTTTCCCTTTCCCTTTCCTTCTGAGAGAACAGGACAATTACCTTTCTTGACTAATTTCAATCCTCATAAAATCAGGATTGAAGTAGTGGGTTTTTATCTCAGGAAGGATCTAGTTTGCTCCTGAAAGACATGAATGCAGGAATGCATCGATCTTGCTCTGCTGGGCTGGTGCCTTTCTGCTTTGGTGGCAACTATTTGTTAGCCAAACAAATGTAATATTGTAATGTCTCATATTTACCAGGCAAGACCAGTGGCTGAGGATGAGCTGCAGGAGCTCCCAGCTCCCATCTGTCTGGGGGGCAGGAATTGTTTACAGCGCTGCTTTGGCTGCCAGCACAGCCCCAGCTCTCACAGAGCCATATTTTACTGGTGCTGGATGAATGGTCTTCAAAGCTGTGTGACATTCTGTGCTTTGCCAGGCTGCTCATCTGCAGGGTTTTTTCGGTGTCCATAAAATTCATTATCATTGTAGCTCTGCCTAATTAGCCCATAAATGTTCCAGCATAGTCCATAAATTACCCTGACCTTAAAGGGCTTATCTGGTTGGTGTAATAAGTAGGTCTATACACTGTTTTTTTTTTCTATTATAATAATCAGAGTATTATTTATATGACTGGGACTGAACTATGTCTGAACTATGAAAGAAGCACTACACTATAAATAAAGAGTATTTTACTGTCCCAAGACTTTAAACCTAGTTCAGGGCATGTTAGCATCTGCCTAAACTATCTCATTTTGCTTACTCTCTGCTCCAAACAAGTGGAGAGTGGACAGACAAATATCCAGAAATACTGATGTACTGATCTACTGCACTGATAGTCGGTGTTAGAGGCTCTGAGGGCATTTTATATTTTGACAGGTCAATGGGTGCACAATAACATCTTACAGGATTCCTGGAGCTCAGCAGGAGGTGCTGAATTTTGTTGTGGAGCTACAGCAGGTATGTTTTAACATACACATATTTTGCCATGTTGTCTAGATTGATCTGTCACTAACATGGGAGGAAAAGGAGTTTTGTTTCTAAAAATGTGAAGGGAAAAATTATCAGTGGTTTTCAAGCAGACTGGTCTAAAACTGAAACTTGTTAAGTGGTTAAAGTATAAACCCAGGTCAAACCCAGAACATAATGGCATTTTTTTCCTTGAAAATTAGCACTTCTAGCCAAATCTATTATTTTAATGTTTTGGTACTTTACTGGGAGGTCATTTTAGAAGGCTTTCACTTTTCAGCTGGCATGAAAACAGCATTTCAAAAGGAGTTTCTCTGCGACATTCAAGGCCCTCTCCAAAGCCCAAATCCAGGTGGATGCCTAGGAAAGCACACAAGGAGGGAGGCAGGTCTGTGATGCCCTGGCTCCTTTCTGCTCTCATGAGAAACACCTGCACACGCTATGCAAAGAGCCACCCACTCACCAGGGGCCCTGGGCTCTCACCTGCACACTGAACAGGCTGAAGGAACGGCTCTGGCCACCAGCTGTGTGGCTGTGCCTTTAGGACAAATGACCAGCCTTCAACCCAGCAAACAAATGCCCCCAAGTCCCAGATCCGGGGGTTATTCAGCAGCTGATCTCAGAAATCAGCAGCCAAGGCTTGTGCCTCCTTAACTGCTCCAGGTGATCCACATTAAGGCAATTAATTGGCCCGGAGCAGGGATTGCTGGGAGGCTGTGCCCTCACAGCCCACCTGGAGCAGCTCCCGCAGCCATTTCTCCTCTTTGCTCCCGGAGACAGCCTGGAGACCTGGCCTGTGCTGCTACTGGAGTCTGGAGCAGAGCCTGGGGCTCAAGGTACAGTGATGGAGAGGAGGTGCCACCAGCCCTTGTGCCAAGTGTGCTGTGGGTTTCTTCTGGGATGAAGGTAAAGGGGGAGGGACACACCCTTGGCAGGTGCAGTCTTAGGGTAAGGGGTGCTTTGGTGACAAAATAGCAGTGTGAGAAAGAGTTTGTCTGGCTATGTTGATGTCTCCAGAAAGAGCTTTATCTCACAGCTGGAAGGAAGTTGAGGGAGGCCTGTATTTCAATACAGACCTAGTTCTGTGTCTTTAATGTTGGAAATACATGTTGCCTGTCTGAGGAATGTGCTTTGCTATATGTGCACAAATAATGCAGAGAGATGGGTTTTGTGTGGGCACAGGTCTGGTATCTGAGTTATTTCCCCACTCAGAAAGTATTTGTCTTCTGTGGTGAAGATAATTGATGGGCAATAATGAGACTGGGTGTTGCTCTTGTTTCTGCCACAAGCTCCATTTTTGACCACAGATAAGTTATTCTTTATCCTGTTCAATTTCTCCATTGATAATCTGCAAACAGTGGCACTTCCCTGCCTGCTGTAGGTGGTGAGGGTTTAAAGTCATGTGTTACCTGGATTTGCTGTGCAGCATCACATAGGCCTGGGAGATTGGGGTGCACTGATAACATCAGGTGTCCTCACCACCTGAAATGAATTTGTGGAGGCTGAAAAAATATGATTTGTAAGGATACTCATGTGGAGGATGTTTTGCTCTTTAAAAACAAAATCAGTTTTGAAGATAGCTCAACTATTGCTACCTCAAGTGTTTTTCCTCTCTTTCCCTCCCTCCTCCTGACAAACTCACCCTCAGCTAACCCAAGGGGAATAAGTTTTGCAAGGGAAATCTTTTTTTTTCAGCTGGCACTCCAAAACATGCATATTTTTGTTGCACAATTATATTGCCACTTTCTGCAACTCAGGAGACTTGTGGTCACACAAAACTTGTGTCATGACATGTCTGAGCCAAAATCTGCAGAGGAAGCTGCATCCAGCCACACACCTGCATTTCCTGTGCTGTTACCGCTTAGCTGGGTGCCTTTATCCCTGTGTTAGGATAGGATGGATGTGTGTAGTTTGAGACTTGTGTTGGGGTTTTGTCGGTTGTTTGTTGTTTTTATGCAAGAAGCTCAGGAGAAATATTGGCACACATAGGATGCTTCTAACAAGCACCACTGCAAAGAATCCACCTCAGGGGTGGAGGGAACTGTGATGTTTCTCACCTCTGCTTTTCCTGGGTCTGAGAGTGCTAGGTTGTTGCTAGTACAATTCAACAACCATCCTTTCCTCCAGTATTAGTTACCTGTAGTTCTGGGGTGCACAGAATCATTCCAGTGTTAGGAATAATTTTAACACACTGGAATGTCTTTTCTGGTCATATCTATTAGCATTCCAGCATCTCCCACCTTGCAGGATGAACTCTGATTCTGCATGTTCTTACCTGTGTGTGTGTGTGTTGGACTAAGGTGATTGTATAAGGTCTTGGGAGTTGTTGATTATAAACATGCAGAACTTTTTTGACTTCAGGCTGCAACATTACAAAAGAAGTTGGGTTTGGAGAAAACCATTTGAGCAATGTAAATTCACCAAGGCAGATTTTACAGGTGGGGCTTTTAATTCTTTGTAAACAGAATCAGGCAGCATATCCCTGTTCAAGTATGCACCAAGTAGTGAAGATTCATCTGTGGTTATGCAGTTGGTGCTATTTCAATAGCTGTGAGTTTTGGTAACTAGAAAATTTATTTTCTTGAAGCAAAGTCTGGATTCTTCAATGAGAGACCAGGTTATGGCTCATTCGAGGCTTGCTGTTGTCTTGTCTAAGAAGTTGGTAGGTGATAAATTTTCATATTTAGGAATGAGGAAGACTTGGTGGGGATATATTTAATATTCTTCACTCCAGGGATGTGAGCTATGAGGTGTATGGTTTGCAGTTTAGATGCTAGATTTTATCTACTCTCTGGCAATACTTTTACTGTTAGAGCTGAACCAAACTTTAATTTTCACTTCAAATCCTAGAATAGGATCATTAAGACAAACGTATTTATTCTCTAGGTGACATGGCCAGCAGCTGAACTGGCTTAACTGGGAGAAAAATAAACTATTGGTTTACTTTTTTCTTGTATCTTGTTAGCAAACCCAAACTCTGTGTTTTCCATCTGCTGGTCTCCAGCAGATCCATTAGCAACTTTTCCCAGAGAACAACTGTCACCTAAAAGTGGTTCTAAGCAGATGTCTTCTGCAGAGAGTATGTGTATGACTTAGAGAACTTTTCTTCCTAGGAGGTGTTTTAGCTTCAAATGAATGGCAAACCAATACAATAAAGCTACATGCTCTGACTGTGGTACCAAAATCACCCTCACTGACTTCAGCAGTCAAAACCTGTGTGGTTTTGCCAGAGGATAATGAACTGACTTCAGCACTTTCCCAATCTGTGGATTCTTGCAAAGACAGTATCGTGGAATTATTCTGTAACAGTGTGGATGGATTGATTGCCTGGGTTTCATTTCCCTTTGTTATTCCCTTCAGTATATCTTTGTGCTGAGCATCTCTTCTATCTGTTCTCTTCAAATGCCATTGTGTTGTCAAAAGAGGCTTCAGATAGGACAATGAGTCCCCCAGCCTTTGCAATGGTGAAGTATTTTTGTTTCCAAAAGCCTTCAGCAGTGTCCCCGCTGCTCCCCACCAGGCAGAGTAGCACAGGAGTTGCTCTAAGTTATCTGATTTCTCCTTCTGCTCCATTTTGGATGACACATTTATGGAGAGTCCTCCAACCTGCTCACCTCCCCCGGGCTCACCAGCCTCTTGTGAGCCTGCTGGGGAGTGGATTGATGCTCTGGAGTGGTCACTGAACCTTGACAAGTGGCTCCACACAGACCTGGGAGGCTGGAATGAGATCTGGTACTCGGTTGCTGCCCTGACATTCAAAAATATAATGGATGAAATCCTGGATCTGCCTGAAGTCAATGGGAATTCTGCCAGTGACTTCATCACAGTCAGGATTTCACCCAATTTATTTCAACAGCCTGAGTGTGCAGGACTCTCATCGTGGTCTCACGGTGCCACGTTCTGGAAGCCATTTGCTGAGTCTTGTGGAATAGTTCCTTGTTCTCAGTAATGAAATTCAGTGGGAATTTTTGCCTGTGTCTTCATGGGTTAGGAATCAGCTGATCAGCACAGCTCACACTGTGCTCATGGAGGGTGAATTGGGAGGCTCTGGAGGTGTTCATTTCTTTCAGACTGTTTGCTCCAGTGGGGATTTTTTTGGGGTCTTACTTCTAACAGCATCTTTTTAGCTTGTTCTACGTGGAGAAGAAGAATTTGGCCTTTACCACAAACCTTAACTCTAGCAGGGTGTGTGCATGTGTTAATGCCTTACTTTCTATAGATATGCTTGATCCAAAAAATGTGGATTCTGGAATTTAGATGCAGCTGTAAGTGAAGGATCTGGCTTGGGAGGGGGTGTTGATCCTGCCTGCTCCATAAACAGCCCTTAGCTGCCTCTTTCCTTGCCTCTTGGAGATGTTCATGAGGCCCATTTTGTCAGTCATTGTCCAAGCCTCCCTGTTGACTTCTTAATAAGATTGAAAATGCAGTTTAAGAAATTGTTAATTTGTCCAAGAAACTAGAATCAAACTAAACCAACAAAACCAGGAAAGTTCACTCTGAATTTCTGGGATGAGAGCCAGTTCTCAGCCACATGTTGTAACTGTGTTATTTATGTCCTTATTTATTGACTACATTGGCACCTAGAGCTCCCATCTCAGTCTGAGGCCCTGTTGCAGTCCATTGAAAAGCATAGTAAGGGTGAGTCCCTTGCTGTGAAGACCATACAAGACACAACGAACACACAAAAAATCTTCCTATAAATCCCATTTTACGTAGCAGGAACTGAGGCTTCTCTCTGGCAAAGCTGCACAAAGAAATGAGAGTCCTCCTGCATCTCAGGTAGAGGCTTTAGAGACAATTCCAGCTCCAATAATGCTTCCTTGTCTCTTCTCCTTTCATGAATAAATCTCCTTTCAGTTTTTTCTCTGGATCCTGCAGTCCATTATCAGAAGCAGAGCCACCTCTGGCACTGGGACTGAAAGGATTAAGGGAAGGGCAATGTCCCATTCCACATTTCTCTTGCTTGAGGGAAAATGTTAGTATTATATAAAAATAGTTTCTGGAATCAAAGCCAATTTATTTCAGTCAGCCTTCAAATACATTAGAGAAAAAGAAAAGATAGATACCACTTATTGTGTGTTGCAGTTTGGATTAGTATTTCCTATTGCTCAGGTACCTATCATTTCTTCTTTTCTCTCTTCCCCTGAGGCATTCAATCCCTTTCAGCTCCAGCTGGAGGTATGAGCTTGGGTTTTCCCTAATAATGAAACACAATACCAAATTGAAGCTCCTTGAAGGGCTCATGAGGGAAGTGTGCGAACATCTGGTTGACATTTAATCTAGAAATGTCAGGTCTCAGCATTTCCAACCCAGGCTGACAGCTGCTTGAGCACCAAAATGTTCTTATTGAGAAAATATAGGGAAGAGGTGGATCAGAGACCAAATATTCAACTGGAAAAAGGTGTTTGTTTTTTTTTAAAGACGTGGGTGTAAGCTCTGTGTTTGGAAACCTTTGTGTATTCCTGATTGAAATCAGCATTACCATGGAAGGAGGGCAGTTGCTGTGGAGAAAGCTGGGCTGAGGCTCTCTGTGAAGGTGAGGGTGACTTCCAGCAATCCTTTTGTCATTTGAGTCGGTCAAACCTTGCAGTAGCTGGCCAAAGCTGGCTCCAGGGCTGTGCAAATGGCAGGAGGTCCCCAAATGCTCTCTTGGTGAAACTGAGGAGATTTAGTCACCAAGTCTGGGAAATGCCCAGGCTGAAATGCATGTTTAAATCCCAGTTAAAGAAATGAAAATATCTGCCTAGAAAATGCACCTAGAAACTGCTGCGGAGACCTGGCTTGGACTGAGAAAGTCAGGCTTTGTGAAGTTTTTCAGTCTGAAAAATGATTGGAAAGTTCAGCAAAAGTTTTTGTCCTTTTCTAGGACAGAGGTGGTTTTTTCCTCAAAAAGCAATATAAAAGTGAGAAACAACAATTCCTGGGAAAGTACTGGTTTTAGCAGAGGTGATGGGGGCTTTTTTTTTCTAAGAACTTTTTTTTAACATTATCTGGTCTGTTTGACTGCATTCTTCTGGTTTTCACTTTCTTTATACCCCTCTGTCTTTAATTCCTTCCAATATGCTTCATCTTAAGGGAAGAACGAGCAGATGTTCACATGTTGTTCCAGGTGAGGTTCCACCATCTGCCTGTGACATAACCAGATTTGTATTACTTTACTCTCTGACCTCACATTCTCCTGGCTCTTTTCTCCCCTGCTGTCATGGCAGAGCTGCTCCTCGTGCTGCAGGCGGGGATGACGCACACAATGTCCAGATTTAGTGGTGAATCTTCATCCCACAAGTCAGGCCCCCTGATGTGCTGTATCTAGCAACAGCCATCAACACCCTTCCACTGCCATTCACCTTCCTTCAGAAGAGCTTTCTGCTTAATGGGGTGTCCTGGTCCCCAGTGAAATAATTAATTTTGTGTCCAATTTTCTTCTGCCCAACATCCTGCGATGTAATGTCATGTTTCTTATATCCAGCCATGGTAAAAACAGCAGGCAGGCTGGCTTTTGGAAGTAAAGATATAGGATCTGATCTGGTTTTTATTGGAATCAGTGATCAAGTTCTCACTTCAGTAAAACTCATGACTCACACATGGCTCACAGCATCTCATTTGCACCAGTGAACGCTCTGGGTTAAAACAAAGGTCATTAGAAAATGTACCCGAGAGGTTAAGACCTGTTTAAATACACATTAAGGAATGTAATGTTTGAGGGGAGTGTAGTTAAACTGAGCAAACCTGATAGGAGACTGTCTCCCCAGCTTTTAAGGATGCATCAGATTTTCTGGCCCTTTCTTTATTGTTGGCTGATCAATAAATGAGCTTGGCTTTGCTCTAGCAGGAATAGTGGGGTGGAGAGGGGAATGGGAACAGTTTGTTTCAGGAAACAGTCTTGTGTAAGCTCAGCTTGTAAGAATCTCAAATTGAAAAGTTCACATGACTGGAAGGCAAAATCTTCTGGCTGTGGGCCAAGTAGGGAAATGAGTGATGTTTGCTGGGGGAGCTTGACCCCACTTGGGGACAGGAGGAGTGGCTAGTGGGGAGATAAGTGGGTGCCCTCTGCACCCCTCTGAGCCTGCTTCTACCTTTCTGAAGCCGCTTTGACTTTCCTTTCCTGAGGAGACTCGATCTGTTGGTGGTGATCCCAAAAGGCTCCATTTTCATTGTTATTTGTGCCCATGTGGAGGCTCTTCCTAGGAAAGGTTCCTTGAGTACAAGCCATGAATGAGTTTTTTTTGTTGCTTGAGCATGACCCTTTCCAGGTGGTCCAGGAAACCGGGATGAGCAGTGCTGGGAGCTGTGGGATGAGCTGGTGCTGCTGTGGCCCCATGGTGCTCCTGCCCATCTGAGCAAGGCCATGGGGTGATGTTTCAAAGAGTGCAAATAGACTTTTCCCTGGTCACAATCATTCCCTGTTGCACAAGGCATCTCATTCTGCTTCTCTGAGAAGGAGAGGCTGAAAGGGATGGAGAACAGAGGGACTGTTCCCTCTTTTTGTCCCCTGGAGGGTCTGTTATTTAATTAGGTACAGAGGCTGTTAAAATCAAAAGATTAAATTGAAAGTCTGCTTGATTTATTACAGCCTCCAGCAAGAGGAGAGAAAGAAATTCTGAAAAATGTTCAGTTTTAGTTCATATCTTTCAATCTTGGACAGAAAAGAAAGAAAGAAGCAGGAACTAACTTTCCATGTAAGATTCAGTTTTTTGTTTAAAATTTTCACTTTGGGGTTTTGTTTTTATTAAATTACCAAATTACTGGGTTTAGTCAAACCTCTAAAGCTAAAAGGAATTAGAAGGTAATTACAGAACATGGAAGAAAATATTTTGTTGGCGGTGTTCTTTTCTTTGTATCTTCACTAACTTGTTAAAAAAGAATACCAAAATGAGATATGTCTCCTTTTATACGTGTATATTAAATTCCTTTTGAACTTCATGCAAAATAATTGCAATTTTCCAACCAGTTATATTCCAGCTATTGGAAGCATTTTTTTTTCTCTTTTACCCCAAATTCCATGTATATGTTAATACACAGTCTGCCCTTTAAAAGTCTCCTAGAGCTGGGTTGACATTTGTTTTCAGAATTTGGATGTATTTTGGTGGGGAGCTGGGTTGAGCCCCAGCTCCACGCACTCTCTGCCATATGGAAGTGTTTGCAGATGCGTGCTGGGGGATGTGGAGCTGAACCATGGCTCCTCATTGAGCAGCAGTGCTGCCTGCTGAGCATGTTTGGAAATCCAGGGGTTTAGTTGAGCAGAATATCTATTTTCTAGGTCAAAAAGAGCATTATTTTGCACTCAGCTCTGGTGGAAAGTCATGGAGAACTGGCTTCCTACCCACCCTTTGTGACACTGACAATGTGTTTGTGAATGAGTGAATTCAAGGATTTAATGTTGGACATATGGGGTTTTACAGTCTTGTGTAAAGGAACTGGAGAGTGGGTGCAGAGCTAGACACCAAACTGGCAAGATGTCACAAGGAGCTGGTGTATCAGAAGTGGGTACAGCCACAGCAGGTAGAGCCTCTGTACACGGGCTTGTCCCATCACACCTCCTTCTCTCCATGTCCATGAGCTGCACACAGGAATTGTAACTGTGACATGAGGAAACTCCATCCTTGCACTGCCAAAGCATCAGTTCTAACTGCAGGATGTTATCAGGCCCTTTATCCTTCACAAACTCTGTGCAGGCACATCCAGAGAGTGTCCTCCAAGCCTCAGCCTCCCCAGCACTATTTGTGAGACCATGTGATAACAGGATACAGGGGAATGGCTTAAGCCTGACAGAAAGTAGGGTTAGATTGGATATTGGGAAGAAATCCTTTGCTGTGAGTGTGCTGAGGCACTGGAACAGGTTGCCCAGAGAAGTTGAGGTTGCCCCATCCCTGGAAGTGTTCAAGGCCAGGCTGGATGGAGCTCTGAGCAGCCTGGGATAGGGGAAGGTATCTCTGCCCGTGGAAGGTAGGTTGGAATGAGATGAATTTTGAAGTCCTTTCCCACCCAGGCCATTCTGTGGTGAAGGCTTTCTTGGTCTGTGAGTCCTTTGAGATGTACAGACCAGAGATTCTAGAGGTACCACCTACCTGTGTTGCTGGAGAGCCTGGGGTGGGGTTGTTCTTTCAGTCCCTTCTGAGGGCTTCAAGTTTGGGAATGTACCTTGGCTGAAGAGCTGCTGCTTTAGAGCAGTGGTATGTGGTGGTCACATGTGGGGTGGGAGGAAGGGGCTTTTCAGGAGTCAGCTGCCTTGAGTACACAGTGCTTCATCATTTTGTTTGCTTAGTTGAAAATTACCTTAGAAATGCACAGTAAATATTGTTAATGCTACTGCAAGAATGTGTGCAAGTTGATTCAACCCTGAAACCAGCTGGAAAAGCACCAGCACTTATGTCATGCTTGCTTGTGACTTATGCAATCAGAGGTGGCTTGCAGCACACTTAGCAAAAGGTAGAATGAAGAATTCAACCTCTCTGGCTAAGCTGGGTCTAGATACAGCACTGAGCTCTTAAATGCACACATATCAGGATTTTGTAGAAGAGCCCCGTGAGTTTTCACACTTGCATGTGAAATTTCCCCCCTTCTGGAACCCTGAGGCTTGTGCTGTTTGACAACACACACACACGTGCAAAATCACCCCGGACTGTGCACAATCGATCGGGGGATGCTGTTTGTGTCTGGAGAAAAGTATTTAATCATTTTCCCAAAGATATCCCCCTGATATGAATGGTAACAGGATGTTTATAACAGAGATAAGGCTGGGATGAAATCCTATCCCTCTCTGGGAGCTAATAAAAGCAAAGATTTGGAATTAAGTATCACTTTCTCTGAGCTGCACACGAATGAGGAAATGGGGTCAGAAGGGCAAGCTGCAACATTGTAGGCACTTTATCTAAAACATAAACATTACTAGAGTGCATTCTGGCCAAATTAACTCTCTCAGATCTGCCATGTTAGCATTCCTGTAGTACTTAAGCCTGCCAGCTTTACTGCTCTGCTGACTGAGGGTTGAACTCCAAGTTGGGGTTGACACTTGCAAACAGAGCTCTGAGTGGGGAGGGTCTGTTGAACCTTTCTGCAATTAAATATTCTCCAAAGAAATGCCAATATCATTGTGAAAAAGAAAAGGTGGGGTGTAGTCACAGAAATATGATTCTGCTCTGCTCAGTGCACAAACCCCTGAAAAGTGGAATTTGCACTAGCAATAAAAACAGGAGTATTTGCTTTGCTACTGTTCACTGCAAAGCACTTGGATCAGAGAGGCAGAGCTTGAAATTGCAGCCTCCTTCAAGTCCAAAGTGAGCCTTTGGATACCACACTGGGTAGTTTAGCCCTGGGTGATGTCAAAATCTTAAAATCACTGTGCATACAGCCTTGGGGTGGGAGCATTCTGCAAAATCAACATCATCTGTGTTTGAGAGATGTCACATGATTACTGCAAGAGCTGCTCACAGGTGCTCCAACCAAAAGCAAGATCCCCTTGTGCCAGGCAGGATCCAGATGTCTCTCCCAAGAACACAAGGACAGGAAGCACATGTTATCCCTGTACATGTCACAAGGGATTGGTGCAGCTGATGCTATCTCTGCCATGAAAGCAGAGGTGCAAAGGCCTGCAAAGAGGAGGAATCATATTAAAATTAGCACCTTCCCAAGATCAGACAAGCTCTTGGGAGCTAAATTACTTCCTTGCTGTGTGAGGAGGAAGCAAAAGAGAGCACAATGTGCTCCACACCTTTCCATGGAGCAGATGGCTCCCACAGTAGTTGTGGAGCTCAGCCAGGAGGGATGGGGAGAGCTCTGCCCCACGGTTCTGTTCAGGCCTGGCTGCAGCTGGTTGAGTTTGGAGTATCTGTTCCACTTGAAATGCTGCCTTGTTTAAATATTTTTCTTAAGTTTTCATTCTGATTCAAGATGAAAATAGTATTTTCTAAACGTACTGGGCAAGAAACCATCTCCACCTTTTGCAAAAATCAAGTCATGCCAGCTGCTTGCAAGGAAGGGACTGCTTAGGCTTGGTGTGTTCTTGGGTTTTGTTTTCGGTTTGGTTTTTCTTTTCTTGTTTTGGTTTTTTGTTTGTTTGTTTGTTTTGAGGTTTTGGTGTTTTTTGTTTTGTTTTTTTTGAAGGACTAGATCCTCAGGATCTCCTAAATGCCTCCATCGTGGTGACCACTTTTCTATCTTTAACTTTACAGAACAGTAAGGTGGTCCTAAATATCCTGTCTTTCTGGGATCCCTGGGAGTCTTACAGCAGGGAGGTTGATGGGGCAGGGATTGCCATCTCCAGGCACTGTGTGTATGGTGAGGATGCTCACAGAGGTACAAAATACCTTTTAACCCAATTCCTTCCTGAGAAACCTTTTGAGTTTGTAAACTGCCTGATTGGGTGCTTGCTTTTTTTATTTTTTTTCCCTCCTTTTTTTTTTCTTTTTGTTTTTTTTTTTTTAAACACAATCGCTTGAATTCTTATCATAATTCCTTATCTGTGGCAAAGAGCAGTGTAAATACCTCAAGTAAAATCTCAGCTGTGCTGGGAACAGCTAGTCCTTGTTAGCTGATGGTGGTTTATGTTGCAGATAACTGCTATCTGAGGAGGCTTTGCACAGCAGTGTAAAGCTATTCCTTTGTCAGCTGAGGTCCATCAAAGTCCAGTGGAGGATTTGGCTGCTGGAGCATCCTGGTAGGGCACTGCTGTGCCATTGCAAGGTGCCTTGGCACGAAATGAGGCAGCCATTCCCTTGAAATCTGAACTCTGATGCTGTGAATTAGAGGGGAGTGTTGTCTCCAGCACCAGCTGCCAAGGGATCGTGCTGCCAGCTTACTCCTTTCCTCATTTTATTTCCCAGTGGACCAGCTTCCAGCTGGATCTCAGCCCTTCAGAAAGGGGAGGAGACTGGAGGCTGTGATTTGCTAGAAATCGTTTCTATAGGGGAAAATGGGAGTGAGTAAGAAGAGCTGGAAGAAGTTCTTCAAGTAGCTTATAAATCCACATTTCTGCTGAGCATCCCTTAAACCTGTCCTTTTCCTTGTGCTGTTCCCTCTGCTCCTAGCTTTGGACACTGAAACTATGTCACATAGGTCACTTCACACTGACCTTTTATTATTTTTTAAAGCACACAAGGAGTTTCTGAAGGTTTAAGATGATGCAATGAAACTGCATGGGACAAAGCTGTGAGTATTCGGGAGGAATTGGCAGCGGTGTGTTAATGCCAGCACTCACACGGATCTCCTTGGGTGAGATGTGCTCCCCTTCCAACACGTTCCTTCCAGTTTTCTTTTGAAACCACAATCAAAACTCTCCTGTGTTTTGTTTGAGATTTGAGACAGCCAGTGGTTCATTGATTCCACATAAAGGGCTTCTGTGCAGGGGATTGTGCATTCGTTCAACTACTTAGAGCTGGTCACCCTTCCTCATCCACAGCCCTGGGAGGGGCTGCTGGGGTTTCTATTCCAGCCACCCTGCAAGGGGAGGCTTTGGGGTCTCACTGGGGAGCTGGGTGAGGCTGCTCAAACAGGGAGAGCCAGCCAGACTGGGGAAAAAGTTTTTATCCCTTTACCCTGTGGCTGGGGCAGGGACCTGGACTCCAGACAGATGCCTGTGGAAGTGTCCACCTCGTGCCTGTGGCTCCTCAGCCTGTGACATGTCTGCTATGTTCTGAGCTCAATATCTGGTGCTCAAAGTGAACCCAGGGACTTCAGTCCTGTGTTACATCAGTTGTCTCTGTTAAAATATCTTATATTTTGCAGCCCCGACTTTAAGAGAGGATTAAAATAGTCCAGTACAGCTCCCTAGCTTGCCTGGAAACTGTGTGCTTGGTGAGGTCCCTGTGCCTTCATCTCCCTGCTCCTCTCTTCTCTCTCCCAGGGCTCTTGTTCCCCATTTGGGCTCATGTGGCTTTGAGGTAGCACGATGTTGCTGGGCTGGGGTCAGAAACACCCTCTCTTCTCCACCACCTCTGAGAAGCTGTCAGAAACTTGTTTTAGAGCTTGGCAGTGTCTTGGGTAGGAAGCCAAGCTCTGTGTCTGAAAAAATCAGTACAGGATTCTGATAAATTGGTCTGTCTGATGGTGCTTCTATATTTGGGGTTCTGTTCCTTGTGGTTGCACAGAAAGGTTTGAAAACATGCACTGGAGAGACCAGCAAAACATAAATCTATTTTATTTTAAATTTGCAATTGGTAAGGCAATCTCATCCCACAGTGGCCAAGCAAGGATTTTTCAATGTGTTGTTCTGGCAAAAATTAATACCTTATAATAGCTTCAGGGATAAGTTTGCACCAGCTTACCCTGAGTGACCGAGTTAGCATGCAGATCTGCAAAAAATATTTGGATTTTAAAAAATAATTAAAAACACTGTGCAGACATCATAGTTTTATTTAAATGTGTTACATGACAGGCTTTCTACCCCAGCCATCTTTATTTCAGCGGCTGGTTTCGGTATGACTTGAAGATATTTTTTTCTTTTTTTGAACTGGATTCATGAACAGGTTTATGCAAATGGAAATGATGTATGGAAATCTCTCGTTCTAAGCAATATTGGAAGTTACCAAATGATAAATTTTAAACCATATAAGCACCTTGGATTTAATAGAAATTGGAAAACAGTTAAGAAATCAGGCCTTAAGTTGTCACACTACCCAAAAAGTTGAAGACTCAGATGGGCAGGAGTATCCAATGAAGGTAACGAGGGTCAGTCCCAAGTGGGACCTGTTTCACTGTCACTTCTACAGGAATGACCAGCTGACTTGTGCTGAGTTATACCCAGCCTGGAGTCTGTTTTATCCCACTTGCTTGTGGACATTTTCCCTGCAGTATTTAGCCTGGTCCTCATTAGGCTGAAGAATGAGGTTTAGCCTCCCTGGCCTTTGGTTCTCCTGGTGCAAGAAGGGACCTCCCATCCAAAAATGCCTTTTGACTCTAGGTGCAGGAAATTGTTGGCAATTTGCCTCTGGGTTTCTGTGCTCACCCAGAGCCTGGCACAGAAGGGATCTCGTGAGAGCAGAGAAGACTGTGTCACACCACTGACAGCAGCAGTAATGATAACATGGGAACTGACAAGTCACAATTTCCTCTTCTCCTGAGCTATTTCCAATTCTTCTGACTAGGAAAAAGTCATTATTGTGTATCTATTCTTATAGTTTTGGATCCATCACTTCTCTTTGCCTAAGTGCACATTTTATTTCAAGCCAAACCCTGACGTGTTCCTATTGAATGTGCTTAAACATTTCCCTAATATTCTCCAAGGTGTCTGTCTACAAGGACTTCAGAGCAGGTAAACTTCTCAGAAAATATTGTAGTTGATGAGTTTTACATCACAGGCTCCCTCTCACATTCTTTTCCTGGTTTTTTTTCCTTTTGAATTGGAAACTGTATTCATTTTCAAAGTGGATATATGCAGTCAGTGAGGATGAAAATGAAGGTAACTGTCAAAAATCCTGCCAGAAGGGATTTCTCCACTTTAATTCCTGCTTACATTATTAAGACAAGTAAATTATCTTTTCATGGAATGTTTCCTTTTTTTCTGGAAACACTACTGATAAATGATGTAATATTCAAGGCCTCCTCCACAGCTGTTGGAAGCCCAAAATTTCTGTTCCCTTCACCACAAGAGGTGCAGATGCCAAGTAAAACCTTAACCTGACTTTCATGATGAAATGTGATGGTATCACAGAGGGAAATGAGGAATCTACAAATATTATTCTGAAATTAATGGATTGACTGAGCTCCTGTATTTTTTCCTGGGTATTTTTAGGAGCCTGCTCTTGTTGCTACAGGGATTAGGAAGAAGCCAAGCAGAGTTCTGAAATGGTAGCTGAGAGGGGCTTTCTCTGGCTGTGACCCGAAATACTATTTTAAAACCACCTTGACAGGAACAAGCTATAGCTGCTGTGTCAAAGCAGAAAGCTGCTATTTTTATCCCTGAATTTTTAACCAGTTCTCAGGAAGGGTTTGTTTTCTACACTGCTTTCAGATTGGCACTTTCGAAACTGAGAGGACTTCTTTGGTATCATTTAGGAAGATGGAGTAGCTCAAGCAGAAAAACCTCATCGGCTGACAGGATAGTGTAGTGCCTTTTTATGAAAAAGGATCCCTTTTCTTCTGGTTTTTATCCTCCCCTAAGCTGTCCACTGAAACTTGAATAGCAGAGGCCACTTTTGCTCCATATCTAAAATAAATTAGGTCAGTTGTTGACATTTTAGCACAAGTAGCTTATCTTAGGGGTAAGAGCTGCTTAACCCATTGCAAGGGGGAATGAATACTTTTTCCCCCACCCCAAAATAAACAGTCCCTGGACTTTCCAAACAATGTTTGGGAAGGTCTCTTGACATCTGACACTGTGCAATTTACTACTCTTGTCAGGTGAGTAGGTTTGTCTCTGATGACCAGCGCTGGTCCCTGCTGCACTGGTGATGGATGTTCTGGTACCTCTGCCCAGCACCCACAGCTGCTCCTCTCCTCCTTCTGTGGACAGAAGTTCCAGCTGCCCATGAGCCATCCCTCCTCTGCTCGAGGGCCTTGTCCTCCTGCTTCAAAGATAAGCAGAAAAATTACTCTATTTAATCATGTAGTTGTTGGGGCCTCCTTGTTGCCCTCTTTTATGTCTAAATGAGCAGCTTTTAAGGGGAAAGATGTTTTGTAAACTTGTGGCATTTTGAATTTGGGAGTTATGGACACAGAGGAATTGAGAGATGTCAGATCACCTAAAAATCCTCATATACTGACATGAGGAGTCAGCCCATCTCTGTCTGCTGTTTTTCATGCTGAGTATGCCAACTTCAGCATCCCATCACTATGTACACAGCTGTGGATTGCCAAAGGAGACCTGGCAGGACAGGGAGTTTTAGACCAGGATTCAATTGCATAAATAGTGTGAATTTTGGATAAGGACCCAAGTGTCCTGTACCTGGTACTTGGCTAATTTTTACTGTTGCTGCTCTTTGACTCCATTCCTCTGAACAGTGCTTATTTTAAGTGTGAATATTAAACTTGAGGGAAATACAGAAGGAATAGGTGAATTTTTAAGGGTTCAGGGCTAGATAAAATTTATCAGGTGAACTAACAAGGAGAAAAGGAAGAAAAACCACTCTTTTTCTCTGGTATACTCAAAAGATTTGCAAGTTCTGAAATACCCTGGTGAGATGTGTGAATGAGAAACTTTGACAGCACAAAAGTATCTTTTTGATGTAGTCATTTATCTGAGTACTGTTTTTTAATAAGAAAATAATTTCTATGGGCTCAAGGAAGGGGAAACAAGTGGTTATTGTGATGGGCCTCTGAAAATATCCAAATCCTACTTGTAGCCCACTGAAAAAAGCCCCAGTGCTGCCTGAGTTGCCAAGGCACTGCACAAGCACCTTCTGAGCAGTAACACCCCTGAGTTCCTGAGCCGTGGGAAGCAGCGGCCTCCAAAGTGCACGGTCCCATGTAAGATGTACTCAGGAGAAATTCAACACTGGCTTCTCCAGAGCAAAGGCAGAGAAGCTAAAGGTGAGTGACTGACTGCAGTGAGGGAGCCTGGTTTAGCTTGGGCTTGGACACAGCTGGCGTGGCTTCCCGTGCTTCCCAAGAAATCCTGACGTATTCTAGGTGGAGGTGCTGATTGCAGCGCATGAAGTCAAGGCGTGTTTAGCAACAGCCTTTGATGAGAGCACCATCCCTTCTGTCGGATCCTGAAGACATTACCTAACCATCTGCTTTCTGAATTCCTGGGAACTGCCCAGCTCAGGGCTAATGGAACCAACCAGACACATGCACACACCAAAAACGAGTTTTACTTAACACCTGGGGCCAAGCCCTCAGCTGATATAAATGTGCAGCAGTGACACTCAGCTAATATATGCCAGCCCTAGATTTGGCCCAGGAATACTATTATTTCTCTATTTAGAGAAGTGCTAGCAGTTTGCAGGAGCTTATTATTAGGAATGAGCCAACTATTTCAGAGGAAATTATGGAGTAATAACAACCACAGAACCTAAATTAGTTGTTTTTAAGTTATGAGAGCATAAAATAATAATATCTGACACCACTAACCACTATTCTTTTTTGCACTCTTTAAAACTTCAGCTGTGCTTTGCCAAACCAATTGTTTCCAGATTCTGTCAAAAATATTGTCCTTGGGCAGAAAGCTTGGATGCTAAATTTCAACCCAGAATGATTTTTATGGCGGAGTGACAGAAACCTTGAAAAGGGGATTTATAATGAATACAACCTTAACTACTGTGGCGTGAACAGTGCTGCAATTCTCATTAGCTGAGCTTCTTTTTCCCTTTTTTCTCAGAATTTCAGAGGGTGGGGCTGGCCATAGGAAGTAGTCGACTTGTGTGTACACTTCTGTCATGGCAGGAAAGGAACTCGGCAGCTTCCTTTCCCCTTTCATCCCTGAACATCTGTCAGGGTTCAAAGATTCTGAAGCAATAGGATTTCAGGATGGTTTTTCATGTTGTGGCTGTGAGCGTGGGCAGCTGGTGTGACTGTGGTGTGTGAGCTGAGGGGTTTCAGCACCAGGAGTTGACTCTTCTCCTTCTCTTTAATGAGGTTTATTCACTGGGGCACCGTGGAAAGGCTTTGAACCTGAAAGGAAGCCTCAGCAAATAATAAGGAGGGAGAGGGACCAGCAAGTAGAGGATGTGCCAGGTTTGTGTCCTGCTCAGCTTTACTGCTCAAGTCCAGACTTTGGGTTGTGGGAGAAGGTGAGAGACTCCTCTGAGTATGTTAAACACCAGGTGTGCAGGGTTGGGAAAGGGGAGTGGAGAGCTGGCTGGAGGATTTTTCTGTATGTTTGAACTTCTGCTTCCCATGAGCAGAGAGTTCTAGTCAGCAAGGCCTTGCAAAAGTGGTGTAGGTGCACCTTCATTTTAAGATATTTCCTCAGCATGGTGCAACATTCAAGGCAAAAAGCAAATAAAAAAACCCCCTTTAAAACCAGTTTGTTAATAGAAACAGAGAATTTCTGACTTCAAGGAGCCCTGAAACTGCATTGTGACCCTTCTTTGAAATTTCAATGTAAATATAATTTTAAGTATCTAATATCATTTTAAGTATTCCAAACTCTCAGGGTGGGATCTCTGCTGTGGTGGTGATGGAAACCACAGGGAAGCCAGAAGCCCTGAAATAAGAAGTGATTTCTGTAGCCCATTGGGTCTCCCCAGGATGGTCTCCTGGGGCTGGAAGATGATACATGTGGTGAGCCATGTCATCATCATCCCATAGTAGAAAACAAACCCAAGTTAAAGGTCTTAGAAGTCTTTCATCTCCACTTTCCCAAGCCACAAATGGTGAAATCTCCACATGGCTTGCTCAGATTCCTTTTGAAAGATGAGAACTTCTGTCCTCCATGGGAGAGCAGAATGTGAATGAAGTTGCTCTGTTAATGAAGAAACCATTAATAATAATTGACCCTGCTAGAAGCTGTTCTTGTGGTGCCTTCTCCTGGTGTCTTTGATAGGGAGGGGGAAGATTCTGATGAACCTACAAGATCTCTCCTGTCTGTCTTTGAAGCTGTTGAAATTCACTCAAGATAAGGAAAGAGGGTTCTTCCAAAATGAATAGCCCAGTTGGCAGCTTCATTGGGCATGGGCTTTGCAGCAGATGGTGTGAAACACTTTGTGGTTGCTGGTACTGTGGCTTTTAGGAACCATCTTATCTTCTGAATTGCTTTTCTTTGAAAAAAAATTGAATTGATTAAATATACATGCCCATATGTATATATGTGGATGTGGATTGTGTTTGAAGATGGTGAGATGAGTGTCATCACCCAGCTCAGGGTACCTAAATTCGAGCCCGAGGCTGGGGTATACTCTGCAGCCCATTGGAGGTTGTGCATACTCTGCTGCCATCTGGCTAGCATGAAATCCTTCCTCCCTGCCTTGGCAGCCCAACCAGGAAGCATTCCTTGCCTCTCTTTTGCAAGTGGCTGGGTTATCCCTTCATGCAATTATGTGAAAAGGCTTGCAAATATCACCTCTCTATTATAGTGAAACATCTCCCATTACAGCACTGATGTGCTCAGTTCAGGAACTGTGAGTTTTGTTTTGGGTTTTTAGGTTGGTTTTGGTTTTTTTTTTTTTTTCAGCTGGAAATAATAATTTAACGATTTTCAGCAATTTTCTGTCTTCAGACAGAAAAATAACCTGCCATTTGGGGGGTCTGCTTGACTCTTCATAAGGGCAGATTAAGAGAAAACACCTGCCAGCCCAAAGGTGCACGCACTTTGCCTGGCCTCTTTGGGATCTCCTTTTCCATCTGCTCCATGTTTGTGTAATCCAAAGCAAAGGCTGCACCAAGCCAATGCAGGGCAAGGGGAAGGGAATAAACAGTCATGTTTGTTTTCCATCCTCTTGCTGTCAGATACAAAGGACAACTTCAAAGCAATACATAACAAAGTTGAGTGATACACCAACCATAATTAAAATGCCCCTGCAGGAAGTCATGTCACTGAAACAACAACTGCTTCAGAAAGCAATAACAGTTTTGTGCCAAAGGCATGTGAAACTACTGTGTATGGGCTGGGACTCCAAAAAAAAAAATTGCCTCTTGCTTTAATCCATCCCTATCTAGGACAGTTGAATTTAATTCTGAGACTGCACTGGTTGCAGTGGGGGCAAGTTAAAGCACAGACTGGCACAGTGCCAATGAGTCATCTTTGAGCAGAGGGGCTTGTGTTAGGGAACAGAGAGGTTGGAAGTGATCTCTGTGGGAGAGCTGTGCCTGGGCAGAGCTCAGCCTCTCCAGCTCCCTCACACTCTGAGCTGTATTAAATCTTGTGTTGCTCACTGCCTGCATCCATGTCCTGCCCTGATGGAATTAAACCAGGGCATGGCACTGCTGAGTGCTGTACCCAGCTCTAGGATCTCCAGCACAAGAAGGCCAGGGACCTGCTGGAGCTAAGCCCAAACGTGGGACAGGAAGCTGATCATGGGATGGGGTGCCCCTGCTATGAGGGAAGGCTGAGAGAATTGGGATTGTTCAGCCTGGAAAAGAGAAGGCATTGGATGACCTATTTATGGCCTTGCAGTACCTGAGGCAGCCAACAAGAGAGATGGAGAGAGACTTTTGACAAGGGCCTGGAGTGACAGGACAAGATGGGGAACAGCTTCAAACTGGAAGAGAGTGTACTTAGATTAGATATTAGGAATTCTTTATGGTGAATGTGGTGAGGCCCTGGCACAGGTTGCCCAGAGAAGCTGTGGCTGCCCCATCCCTGGAAGTGTCCAAGGCCAGGCTGGATGGAGCCCTGAGCAGCCTGGGATAGTGGAAAGTGTCCCTGCCCATGGCAGGGGTTGGAACCAGGTGGTCTCTAAGGTCCAAACCATTCTATGATTCTGTGACATGCAGGAAAAAGTTGGGGTGAGCAGAAGGGTGGTGTGACCTTGCCACAGAGAACCATGAGGTCCCTTAGGGTGCTGCTGAGTGTCTGTGTTATAATTCAGTGACATCCAGGTGGAAATGGTGAGAAGTTGCCCACATTGGTGATGACTTGTGCAGAGGCAAAGGCATCCCCATCTGTACCAACACTGGTCACTTCAGCACTGTGATTTATTTGTGTCTTTATTTCAAACAAGGCCCAGAATCCACTAAAGCCAACAAAAAGACCCTACTCTGCTCTGGCTCGTGCTTTTGTGCATTTCTCATCACTAGAAGAAATGCTCCTTCTGTAGTTATTGTGTGTGGGTTTTTAATATTAATTTCGGTTGTTGTGGAGCTTTTAAGTATTAAATAATATCTGTGGTGATGCTTTATGGCCTGTGTAGCTGCCGTCCTCTGTGATGCTGTAAATGTCAGTGCTTTCCTCAGTGCTTGCTGCTTTTTTTTCCTTTTCTTTTATGGTCAGGGTTGGAAAGGATAAATGCTACTTGAATGATTATGAAGTTGACTTTGGAAGACTTTATTTTAAAAGTCAAGTTACACTCCTTTATTTAGAAAGTAGTAATTCTAAAGTGGAAGCAAATTGTTGAATAGGTTTACCTGTAGGAAAAGGGGAAAAGCAGCTGCTGCTTTCTGTTTTATAAAAGTGGCTTAAAACATAGATGGTTATAAAAACCCTAAAACCCCCAAAACTCTCAGTGCAGGTCACGTTGAAGAGAGAAGTTATTCAGAGCTTGAGCAGTAAGCCCCAACAATGAATTTAAGTTACAGACAAAACCCATGTTTTATCAATCAACTGCTACTTTCAAGTTTGACAACTTTTGTAAGCAGGAAAATGTCAATTACAGAAGATATTTGAACCTGTGGAAATAACCCATGGAAACACAAAATGTCTGTTCACACATCAAAATGATCCAGACTCGAAGGAAGTTAAAAACCAGAATGCACTAAGGAATTATCTGACGGAAAAATGGAAACTTTGTTATGAATTTTCAAGAAATATTGGCTAATTAATTTCTTTGGTGAGTTTATAAGGTTATTTAGGATTGGAGAAAATGAGGTAACTTCCATGTTTTTCCTGATGTGTAACAGCTATGGAAACACTTCAAAATGAGTGTCCCATCATTATGAATTCATTTAGTTGTCCCTTTAATAACAATGATTGTACTCAGGCATTTTTATATGGATCTTATATCCCATCTCCTTCAGGTGCTGCTTGGTCACTTCACTGAGCACTTGTCAGCTGGGTCTTATTAAATTCTCATTAAGGAAGGAAGAGCTAAATACCCAGTAAAGAAGCTAAAAGAGGAAAAAATTTTAAAAACACATAGGCTCAGGCCTGGAAAATTAGTTTGTGCAGAGCAGAAAATGTTCTATTTAAGCAAACAAAACACTGAAATTAACTATTTTACATCCATTGCCACGATAAAAAAAAATTGTCAGGAACCTGGTTCTACATAGCAAAATTAAATCAATGCTCACTTTCTGCAGCAAGATGTGCCTTTTGGTGATGTTTTGTTAAATGCAGCCAGTGTAAGTGGAAAAAAATCAACACACACTTCCAGGCTTACGAACTCCTTGAGTCTGAAGTATGTGATTTAATGTAATGAGTTTTAGAGACCCTCTTAAACCAAATGCCAGCATTTCCTAGGGCCAAGTAAGACTTTCCACGTGGAGGTCTGATAACAAGTAGCAAGTTTCCTTGGACTTGAGTTCAAATGTCCCTCCATGTTGCTTTTAATTTACAAGTTCAGCTGAACAAATTAGGATGATTTTATATCTGCACAAATGCCTGTATTGACTTTTGATGTTGTTTTACTGGTCCGATGAAACTAAGCAATCTCCCATTAAAACTCCAGGCATATGAATGCTAAATTAGAGCCCAAAATTATATGGTCAGAGGAATGTGTTTCCAGCAGTGAGGAGCAGAGCTTGTTTCACAGATATGTTAATAACTTTTTTTTTTTTTTTTCTCATGGAATATTTAACACGGTCATTAAAGACTAAACATTTTTAGTCTAACCTGGAATACTTTCAGTGTGGGGTTAAAATGGGAAAGTTTTCAGTTCAAACCTTTTGTGTTGTAAAAATTTCCTTTCTGCATTTTCTGTGAAAGGTTTCATTTAGTTAAACCAGACATTTTCTGTCTAAACCCAGAAGTATTTGATAGCCTAATTAGGATTATTCTGTTTATAGAGGCAATAAGCTAGATGGGCTAAGGAACCTCATGTTGCATGGGGGCCAAGCATCACTGTTCACCCAAATCCAGCATTCTTGCCTTTTTTTTTTTTTTTTTTTTTTTTCTCAAAT
>VXBI01004465.1:716635-740065 GCA_013397375.1 Toxostoma redivivum
TTTTTGCCTCAAATTCCCCTCCTGCCAAGGGAGCAGTATTATATAGCCAAAATCCTTGGAAAGCCCCAACAGCCCAATGCTGCGTAAGTGAGCATTAAACAATTAAAATACCACGTTGTTAACACCAAATACCATTTCTCAATGAAATTAAGACATTCCTGGAGTCCAACCCTGACTGCCCAAGACATTCTTTCCTGCATGCAGAGCTGGGTGTTGCCTGGGGCATGTGCAGTGCCCCTCCAGCAGCGTGGGGCCAGTGTGGGTTTGGGTAGGTGGTGCCAGGGGGTAACACAGTGGGCATCAGTGCTGTGTCCACCTGCTTCTTGGGCTGTGGGAGATGGGGAGCTCCCAAAAGCTCCATATGGGATATTGCTGCAGCTTCCCAGAGAGTCTATTGGGGCAGCAGCCCAGCCCTGTGCTCTGTGTCAGCCTTGCTGGAAGGGTGGACACGGGGCCACCCTCAGCCTCTGGGTTATGTGAGATTATCCAGGGAGCCTTGGGACTGCTGATGCCAGGGCAGCACTGCCGTTCTGGGACCTCTTATGTTCCCTCTTGAGCCCATGTGCTCTGCTCCAGTGCTGCACCATCTCCCTGGCTGGGGTCCTGGGTGTTCCAGTGGGAAGGGAAACACTCAGTCACAGGAGCAGAGCAAACCAAGAGCTGGGCAGGTGACCTGATCAGTGGGGTTTGCAGAACTAACCCCATCAGTTCATGAAATATTCCTGCTCCTTCCTGCTGTCCATGGTGGCATTAACCACACCTCACTGTCTCACACCACTGGGAGGCTCCCCAGGGAAGAGCCTTTTTATGATCCCAAAGCACCAGCTCGAATAGTTGTCTTAAAATGAATTCCAAGCAAGTGGCCTGACATCACTGGATGGGATTACTGACACCTGTTTAGTAAACAGCACAATTACATCACATCTTTTCAGCACCAGGTTGTTAAAAGAGAGCTGGAGAGCAGATGTAACCTCCAGAATGAATGGGAGAATTCATTAGGCTTCAAGGCCTTTAAACTCATCAGGGTTAAGCAGTGATTTACCTCACACCATAACTGTTAGCAAGTGATTTAGTGACAAGGGATTGACAAGGTACATTTCCCTGGAGGGCACAGTAAATAATTTTTTCATCCTGAAGTGTTTTTGCAGAAATGTTTATGTATTTGAGTATTCAAAGTTAATTAATTTCCAGTAGTTTGACAGAAGGCACTTCTTTTTTTTCTCAGTGACCAACAAAATCTTGTGTGAGTTCATGTCTTTTTACAGTAGTATTTGGTGAACTTTTCCTGTATGATCTAATCTCGCAGTGGAAAACCAAATAAGAAGGTGTTGGTAAGCAGGGATGAGTTCACCAGCATGCTCAGCTGGTGTTATGGGTGAAGACAATGTTCTCACATTCTGGAAACTGTACTTTTCCTTGGACTAGGAAACCCCAGTGCCCATATGGACAAACCTGGGCCATGGGTGTCCTTAGGTAGACCCATCAATATGATTTTAGCTGACTTTCAGAGCCACTGTTTCTATTGTAAATGGAAAAAAGACGCCTTCAGCTATTCTGGTTGTCTCACAGGATCTTTCCATTTGCATTTGAAGTTGTTCATTGCCACCTCTTGGAGCTCTCTGAGGTTTTTTTGGCTTGTTTTGGTGGGGATTTGTTCAGGTATGAGTGATAAGGAGAAGCAACCATCAGACAAGAGGCACATTCCTCCAAATATCTTCCAAACAGCTCAAGGCAGTAGGATATTGGTGCTCTGGGTAGTGCAAGCAAAGAGCCCAGCTCAGAAAAAAGAGAAAAAAAAATAAATTCAAGTTTTTAATGATCAAAACTTAGATTTGCATCAGGCTGCATGTCATTAGAGATGAACATGCTTATGTGGGGTTTTTCCATTACTACTGAGCTGATTCAAAATGAAATATTTTGCTTTAAGGTGTTTTTCCGTGATTTTTAGAGTTAACAAAGCGGAAATTTTCATGGAGAAATTTTTGGAGCTTTCCTCACTCCAAAATTTCTCCCAGTGGAGCGTTTCCAGCAAGCTCTAGCTATTAATATACGTTAAAGCTAATGGCAGATTGAAGGGTATTTTAAACAGTCATGTCAAGTTTTCAATGCTTAATTAGTCAGCTCTTTACTGTGTTCCCATTAAATTCAAATAATGCCACTCCAGCACTGATCTGAGGCTTTTAAATGGCAAAGGGTTTGGCCTGCAGTTTGATTTGTAGTTCTTAGTGACTTTACATGCCCCTTTCCCTCTCAGAGCTGTTTTGAACTTCAGAATTCAAACTTCTTTTCCATTTTTTTTACCTGCCCATACTCCTGGCCAATACATTAAGTCCTTTAGGAAAAGGACATGAATTCCCCTTCATTTCTGTTATTTATGGCCCTGATTGGGGTTTGTTAACTGTTCTGCCAGGGTGTAAGCTATGCTGACTTTTGCTAGGATGTTGGCATAGCAGCTCTTCCCATTCCTGGTGAAGGATTTCAGTGGTTAATTTCTCAGAGTTACAATAGCAAGGAATTGGAAGATGGTAAGGGCTCAGGAAAGGGTCTCTTGCACGTTGGAGTTTTAGCTGAGGCAAAAGCCTTTCTAAAGGTAGTTGCCTTAAAACATTGTGTGGATTCCATATTAGAGCAACAGTCTCCCAGGGCAGGTTTAAAGCTGTTGAATGGCTTAAACAAAATGCAAGGAAAGTCTCATCTTGGTTAACCAGTTTTAAAGTTTCTTATTCTCTCTAGGACTGGTTGTTGAATTGAATCAATATTTTTCTTGTATTATGTGAATGTCCTATTATTTCCCCTGAGTTTTGTATGCAAGTTCAGCATTGGGGGTGGTGATTTTTTGGTGTCTTCATGGGCAAAGAATTTGTGTTGATTGTTTTGTGCACATGCACTAAGTTACCCATCCTGATGTGACCACTCCATCCCATTATCCCAATCTCATTTGGGATCTCCATGTTTCCTACCTTTGTAATTGCTGCTGTTTCAGCCCACTCTGCCCAGGAGTGGAGATGTAGGGATTGTGCTAAAAAACGTGGATTTCACTGGAGCTTTAGCACTCCTGCAATATTGGTGCAGCAGGAATTTCCCTCTGTGAAATTCATCACCAACGACTCATTTCCACGGAAAGCTGCACTTCCAAGGGCCAGCCCCTGAATGTACCGAGATACCAAAACCACTTTGTGGTGACTAAGCTCCTTTGAAAGCAGGATTTAGACTTCTTAAGCCGTGTGAGTGCTTCTGCAAATCACATGTTGGTTCATGAAGTAACGGGTGCTGATGCTTTCTTTGGCAGTCACGCCGATGGTCGTGTTCAGAAAGCTTCAGCCGGGTGTTTTCCAGCCCTCGCTAATATTTCAGGTCAACAGTCACGTCTGTCAAGCCTATCCTGTAGCACTTGCAAGCCTGAGATGCTTTGTACAATGTTAATGAGGATGGGAGAGGACTTTTCCTGTCCTGGGAACAGGCTTAGCATAATAGTTTTCTTGTGTCTGTGTAAGATTTGCTCTGCCCACGAGGTGGAAAGGAAAAGGCCTCTGTAAAAATAGTGGTTTGATTTTGCTGCTCTCTCCACACGCATTCCAGTGGCAAATGACTTCTCTCCAGGTGAAAGCTCCTGGTGAAAGAAGAAAGCAAGAGAAGCACCGAGGTAATTTAGAGATGGTGAGGGAGAAATTCCACCCCCTGCCAGCCTGTCCAAATCCCTGCTGAAATACAGTGTATCATGTTTTAATCCCCAAAGGCTTCTTGCACGGTCTTACTTGTGTAGGCTGCGTTTTTTCCCCACCCACAAGAAGGAGGCAAGAAAACACAGGCTCTAGCTCTTACAGAATTTGGCTTTTCCCAAGAGTTTGGAGATTTTGATGGGACAAACTTCCTGCTCAGTTGACAGCCCCTTATCTGCAGGCCAAGTTATTGGGTGGCAGCAGAAGGAACTGGCAAGTGAATGCAATTCCCAGCACTGCCCAGAGTGGATGCTCCTGCTCAGCTGCCTTCTGTGGATTATTTAATGCCTTGTTTCCCAAGTGGATAAAGGCAGTGGCAGTGTCCACCCAGGCAGGTACTGATATGTACCTCTTCCGTGATAACTGGCCTGATTTGTTTTCCAAGGTACACAAGCCCCAGAGTGAGGACTTTTGAAAGTCTCTGAGGGGTTTAGCAACATTGGGCTGATTTTCTGTGACTGAATAACTTAATATTAGGTTTGCTTTTCATAGACATCATTTTGGAAACCTGGGCCGTAACTGCAGTGCAGCCAGGCTGTTACCTCCCTGTGTAGGACTTGGTGGCCCTGGCTTAGGCCATATCCAGTTTTTCTGTACCCATGCAGGCACAGTCTGGTGCCTGAGTCACATTAATATAACTGGGGTCATTGTCATTACAGGATTTAATGGTGGTTTTCACCTCACATGCAATTTCCAGTTCAGCTGCAGGCAGCAGTAGCAGGATTGAACAGAGGCTGAGTAGTTCACACAAGCTAAAGGATGCTGGGTTTGAGATATTAGTCGTGCCTGCAAATGAGAAAAGAAAGAAAAAAAAGCCTAAAGAAACAGCAAGCATAGAATATTTGCTGTTTCTGGAGCAATATGGCAATGGAGCACCATAAATACCTGGAGTATTTACACACACTGAGTCCATCAGGATTGGGCCTGTGTGCTTGACTCTGGGGCTCTGCCCTGCCCTCCCTTCAGTGATCAGTCCATGAGAGAACCTGCTTTAATATAGCAGGGTTTGATTGTGCTTATTTTTATAAAGCAAAAATTCTGCCATAAACAGGATTCAATCCTTGCTGGTTCCAGCCACAGTCGAGCATTTGCTCAGCAATTGGCTCTGCTGCCTCTCAGCTCATTTTATCCAGCACTGGTGAGGTTCAGCACTCGCCTGGGTTATACCAGGTCAACTTTTCATTTCTTTCTTTTTCTTTCTTTCTTTCTCTCTTTCCCTCTCTCCTTTTTTTTTTTTTTAATCAAAAAGATTTTTATTGGTGCTCTGGAAAAATAAACACAACACACCGCTGTGAGTTTTGTAAGTGAACCAATTAAAACTGAAATTCACTGATGGATTCTTTAATAGCAGCAAGTGAGCCCAGGTTCCAAATGGATTTTATATTGTGCCATTATGTATAAACAACGTGCAATGTGATAGCTCTGGGCTGGGGGGGCCATGCTGAGGGGGGAGCACCCCGAGGACAGGATGCCCTTCCAGGCCTCTTGTTCTCTGTCCCAAGGGGTTCAGGTGTGTTTTGGGGTTAAATGTGCTGAGGAAGGGGAGCTGCTGGGCCCAGGTGCCCTAAGCCTGCCTCAAGGCTTAGCAGCTGTGCTTAGTCTCATTTGGTGTCACCTCCAGCAGTTGCTTCCCAGTCACCCTGCTCATGTCTGCTCTAGATACTGCTTTCAGAGCCTCAGCAATTTTTATAAAAGCAGTTTTGAACACTTTAATTTAATGAAGCAGTCCCAGAGAAAACATTCAGAGCAAGCTTGGTTTTCAGTTCTGCTTAGGAACCTCGAGGCAGGCAAAGGTGCCAGCTTGGACTCCTGAAAGCATCACAGTTTTTTCTATTCCCCATCATTTCTTTGAGACTATTCCCAGAGCCTAGTGAGGATGAGGGACAGGCTCAGTCTTACTTCAGGGGGAAAATCCTTGGGACCAATGCAGAGAGCAGCACCATCACTTTGTACTGGGCCTTGTCTTTGGCCAGAAGGAACCCACGGGGGGCTGGTGTGCCTGGGGGCCCTCCTGCTTTCTCTGCGTTGGAAAAGGCACTTCTGCCTCCTACCAGGCACCAGGACATGGAGCACAACAGTAAGTTCCTGAACATGTGTTGTCTGGCTCCAAAACAGAGAGATTTTTGTAGCCTTTAAAAACCAGTGTAAGATGTTGCTCCACAAAGTGCAGTGGAAGCTGCAGAAAGCTCTGGCTGGCTGTTGGCAGGGCTGGTTCATAGGAAAATAACCAGGCTAAGTGCAGCTGTGAGTCCGTCTGTCAGTCCTGTGGTCCGAGGCTTGGCAGCATTGCCCCGAAGTGCAGTGTCAGGGCTTGTGTCTGTTCCCTGTCTTGTGCTGAGAGGTGCTGACAGGGAGCTGAGGAGGCCTGGGGAGGGGCTGCCCATCCTCTCCAGCACACCTGGGGAGCAGGTGGGGAGGGGAGAGACATGGGCAAAGGCAGCGTGCTGAGAGTGGCTGTGTCAGGTGGAGGAAAAGGGCTGGGAGCGAGGAGAGAGGCTCATCTCCCCCAGAGCACGCTCTGCCAGCAAGAGCACAGGGCCCTTGATTCCACAGCCCTGCTCTGCCCCAAGTTTTACTGTTATCTGCACCGCAGGCTTGGTCTGAAAAAAACATCCACAGAACAGCTGTGGGGCTGTGAAAATTATTTTCATCTGTTTGGCTTTTAAAAATGAATTTGCATCAATCTTTCCGTGGCTCCCTCCCACCCACACCCTCTCCTCTTGTCTCAGCTGTTCTTTCAGAGAGGTGAAACAGAGTTGGTCCAGGGAACATCCCCATCCTGCTTTTTTTCTGTCTCCTGTGTCACACCCAGAAAATGCCAGATGCTTTCCTGAGGCTGTTGAGATGAGAGCTGTGCTCTAACAGAGTGGAGACTCTCCTTCCTGGTGGGATATCACAGGTGCTGTTGGTCCTTTTCAGTTTCCCCTCTGCAGAGAGGAAAGCAGGGAGTTTGTTGAAGATTTGCTGATGCTGCAAGCAAGAAGAGGTGGGGGAAGATGGTGCTGCATCCATGTTCCTTGTCAGCAAAGAGATCTAAACAATGCCCAGAGGAATTTGTCAGGTCTGCTTCTCAGGAGATGTTTTTGGGATCCATTCTGCCCTGATGGGGTAATGCGTGAGCTCTGGTGTGTTACACTCCTTCCTCTGCAGCATCCTGGGGCTGTCCAGTATCTTTCTAAAGGAGTGTTCCTGTGGCTTTGCGTTATTTCACAGCAGTTATTTATCTTTTATTTTTAACAGCATATTTTTCTTTGTGCCCTTAACTTAGTGAGAGCAGAGTTCTTCTCCCAGGCTCCTGTTAAAGCTGGCTGTGTATGCATGTGTGTTTACATGTGTGTTGCACATAAATAATCCCAGCCTGGAGAGTTTCTGCTGGCTTCAGGCAAAGCCATGTTTTTGCTCATGGCATTATTGAAATTCATCTCCTGTGGACTGTAATTCCTAGGGAGGGAAAAGAAAAATAGTATCAGGTGTTCTTTTTTTTTTTTTTTTTTTTTTTTCCCCTTGTTAGAAGACTATTTAATCTTTGTTGTAGGGTGAGAAGGTGAAGCACCAGACCTCAAAGTAGGCTGCAATAGGATCCTGGCAAACTTCCCACGTTATAAACTCTGTCCATAGGCAGCACTCGTTTTGTGCCAAGTTTGCTTAGCTAGAAATGACTGGGCCTGAGTTTCAGAAGTGGATATTTGGCAACAACTAGCACTGTATTATTTTTGTCCTAGCAAGGAAAGAATCAGATTGTGAATGACAAGGGAAAAAGTGTTGGGGCTGCTCTTTCTGGGTAAATGAAGGTGACTTCATTTTGGTAGTACTGACCTCCCTTATAAAGTCTGGTTTTCTGTGCCCAGATGAGATGACAGCCTGGTATTGCTATCACAGGGTAGGGAGGCTAGCAAGCTCTCCTTCTTTATGCCACACTCATCACCCTGCTCTCTAGGATCAGTTGAAGTCAGTGGAATTGTGCCAATTGTGCCTTGGCTTATCTGTCTTCCTATCTTGTTTCTCAATTAGAGGAAGTAAATGATCCTTTTGTTTTCATCTCCCCTTTCTTTGGGAAATGTTAAAGAAGGGTTCAGATTGCAGTTGAGCTGCATCATCACAGGGAACCAGATGGTGGATGGGGGACCTGGAGGCAATTCAGGTGCTCAGAGCTGATGCCTGGCTGGATGTGCACTGGGCTTCATAAAATCGGGATTTCTTGCCTGCCCACTTCACTGCAGGGCTCCAGCTTTGCAGGCCTCCTCTGAGCCAGAGCCCTGGAAGCAGAGGAGTCAGGTTCAACTCCCTTGCTCTCCCCCCAACAGCACCTGTCTGTGATGTTCAGTAGGCTCCAAGAATTGTGATCTAATTAATTATATGTTATCTCTAGTCTGCCTTTGCAAGTGTTTTTATTTATTTCTTAAAACAAATGAACAAGAGGAATAAGTAAGTAGTAGGTGCTGGCCCTCACCCCACATCACCCTCGGGTTATTCCATCTTCTGAAGCATTCAGTACAAGCCTCTCTCAGACAACCTTTTACCAGGTTTCCCTGGAGTGATGGGTGAGCTCAGGGAAGGAATGGAAAAGCAGGATTAATTAGCTCCAAGTTTCTGTGGTGAGATTGCTCCCAGGACCAGAACCAGGCAGTCTGAAAGGAACTGATGTGCCCTGTCACTGCTCACATTGCAGAACAAGGCACTTCCAGTTGTGGTTTCTCCTTATTTCTAATCATAAATGTCATTCCCAGAGTGCCAGCATATTTTAGTGGATACTGGGAGCTTTCCCACTGCCTTGAGTGGGAGTTTACTCTCAATGTATGGAAAGGGATGTGAAGCCTTTCCATGCCTGGAGAAGTGGGATGCTTTAATTTTAAGGCACCAAAAATCCAGCTCTTTAAAGAGGCATGACCTGGTGGAGGGAAGGCAGTTGTTCAAGTTTTGTTCAAACCTCATCCTGCTGTAGGGTCTCAAGTCTGGCATTCAAAATCATTAGCACTCTTTAAATTTGGCCTAAAAATCCCTATGAAAAGTTACAGCACGTGCTGAGTAACTACTTTTCACAATGTAATAACTTGGCCCTTTCAAAGAGTAGGTTTTAGAAGCACATATTACTGACTAAAGGCTTGCCAAATTTCTTTTTTCCTTTCCAAACTCCACGTAATGATTCATGGAGACCCATTGATTTCGTTTCTAATAAGTTGCTGTTCTCGGGTACGTGAAACTGAGGGGAAACAGAGCAATGTTTTGAATAAATATGTTTTGTCTAGGAGCTGAGGCATCCAAAGAAACACAAGCAAAGCATTTTGAGATTAAAAAAACCCATGTGGTGTTATGTTAAAAATGGAATTTTAATGTGAATTTAGTATTTGCAGAAGTTTAGGGCTGATTGCAGTGAGGTCTAACGTGCTCTAAATGAAAGTAGATGAGCCAACTAATTTGTGTGTATACACAGCACACTCATCTGACACTAACAGAGGGCTGGGCCCACTGATAGGACTCAGGGAGTTCTCAGCCAGTGAATTCATTCATGGCTTATTCATTAGCAAGAAGTTCTTCATCAGTAAAATCCCTGCAGCTTCTGATAGCACCCAGGACCTGCCCACTGAGAATGGGGATGGCAGCACTGCTTCCTGGTGCCAGCTCCTGGCACCACTTGCCTGGGGGGATGTTTCTTGAAGGCATCAAGTGTTGCAGCGCTGCATCCACGTGGATCAGATTTGTCTGCTCACCCAGGCTGGGTTTGGTGCTCAAAAAGAGGGTCCAGAAACACAGCAGGGCCAAAACTCAGGGAAAGGCAAAGCTCAAAAATCCCTTCTGGCTTGTGTGTGAACTAGCCATGGCTGTGGCAAAGAAAAGCTCTCCTCTGTCCCAGAGCCTTTTCTGATGCTCTGAAAGTGATTACTTGATGCAAGAGCTCAGCTCATTCTCTCTTCCTCATTCCTTGCGAGGTTCTGGTAACAAAACCTGACCCGAAGCTGTGCAGCTCCCTCCTCTCTGCAGTCTGCAAAAGGCCAAGTCTACCTCTCTAACCATATTTTTTTGTGAAGTCAGTGACCAGCCAGGCAGTTTACTTCAGGGTATGATCAGATTCCAAGCCACAGTGTGAAAATGTCAAAGGTCCCTGGAAAATATGTAATTACATTTCAGATTTGGAGGAAACAATTAATGAAATGGAATTTCTTGGCCCTTTGCTCAGTCGGATGATATGTAGTGGCTTGCCTGTGAGCAGAAGTCTGAGTACACTTATGGCACAGAAGAGTTTTTATCATTTTAAAACTTAATTATATAGGCTGTAATTAAGCTATATACAAAATGTCTGGTTCTTTGAAGTATATTAATTTTGGGGAAGTTCTCAAGCACCCAGTAGCTGCAGAACAATCATGAAAGAAGACAAGGCTTGAATAATGATGACAGTTGCAAGCCACAAATAATAGGAACAGCCTTTCCAAAACAAAGGGTTTCACATTTTCCAAAAGTATGAGCATTATTATTTGTGTGTATTTGCAATTTGTACATGCCTTGGAGGGACTAACCTCAACTACAGTTCTCAAAATAATTGTGGGATGACATAAATGGGCATTTCTCTATTGAGGCAATCGCTTTTCTTGCAGCATGCCAGTTTTTGTTTACTTTCTAAACAAAAAAAAATTCTGTCTAAATCTGCAATAATCAGGATGTAATATGAGGCATAAATTTTGGGTTTTTTTTAAAGGGGGATTTGTTTTCAGAAGATGTTTCATGCATGTATGGATGGCTAAGGGGCTCAGGAGGGGCTGCCTGTTGCTGTTTTTCTATACAGTGCCTAGCAAGAGTGATGTTCATGTAAGTGAAACAAACACCTCTAGTGAATTTAGCATTGGAAACAAAAATACCTTCTCAGTTGTTTCAGCCTTTACTGTGTGGTCTGTATTTTAATAATGAGTTCCCCCACAACACTTTCATGCTTAGGTCTATCTGCAGTTGGAGATGAAGGTTTTTATTTCTTCATTTAAAGGGCCGCTGTGAGCTTTAAAATAAACACAACTGTCCCTAGGAATTTTAACTATTTCATGTTCTCTTGGCTTGTGGCTGTGGCACATCTGGTGGGTCACCACGCCTGGCCCAGAGTCAGGATTTCAGGCTCTCAGTTTTCTCTGTCACCTGCTGCCCTTGGGAGAATGAAAAGGTTTTCCAAATATGCCCAGGGTCCTTCCAGGGATTCAGTTCCTGTCGTTGACCCTCATTGTGAAGCCTCCTCTTTACCTGCTTTTCTCCAGAAAGGTTGACTTAAAATAACTTGTTTTTATTTGACTTCCTCAGAAACTACAGGAGAAGTTTGGTTTAGCTGTGACTTTATAAATAGCTCCCACTGTAAAAGATGTTCAGTCCAATGGGAGTCTCCTTAAAAAGCAGGGTGTGGAGTGGGGAATCATTCCCCTTCCCTTCTGTGTGTGGAAACCATCGCTCTCCTGCTTGCTCACAGCAACAAGGAAGTTAATGGACTGGCTTTCTCAGCCACATTTCCTAAAGGCAAGTTATAGCCTGGGAAATTGGCTGTCAAGCCAATAAAATCATGTGGTTGCATTTCACCTTTTTGCATTTACCAGGCTTAGAAGCAGAGAGAAACTCAGAGAAATGGAAAACCCTGTGTTTTAGAAACAAACATTTATGTCTCGTTATTTTTCTTTCTTGCTTTCCTTTCTAAGGGAATTTTCTGGGACCTGCCTTGATATAGGAAAGGCAAAATCCTACCCAAGACTGAATTTAACCTAGAAGGGGGAGATGTTGAGAATGCTTATGGTATCTCAGGTCATTGCACACTTCCAAAGTGGAGGAATATTCTCAAAGCAGCAACTTAAGTGATGTCTTCATCCAGAGGTGCCCTTTAGACATAATTCCATGTATCTCAAACCTATGCATGTTACCTTTAATGCAAGGAAGTCTGCAGGACCACGCTGGAGGTTTATTGTACATGGAGTCACATCAGGGCAGCTGTCTGCTTGTGATCCAAGTAGGAATGCACTTTGTTTCTAATTACAGACAATGAGCAATTAATGCCCTCAAATGGAATGAAAAGGAGGGGCTATTTGAAAAACCCTTTTTTTCCTCTCCCTATAACCCATAAATCACTTTTAAAAAAAATTGAGGAACAATTCAAAAATTGCCCAGAAGCTGGAGGAGATTAATAATAATGGGTCTGTGTGTATTGCAATAACCCTCTTGTTTTCATGGCAGCAAGCAGGAATTCTCCAAGCCGGGTCTATGTCCACCAGCGGCGTCCTGCCGTGTGTCACTGGGGCTGCAGCAACTAATCCAGTCTTTTAGAGGAGTGTATAAAAATCTAAACCTTTTTAGTTCCCTTCCTAATTGGATTTCTATAATTTTAGTTTCAGTGGGGGAGTTTTTGCAAGGGACAAATAGAAGCCAAGCACCCTTTTTTAAAAAATATTTTTAATTGCCTCCAGTATGTTGTTACTTCCAGAGGTAAAACCCAAGCTTAAAGTCTCGCTGTGCCAGGAATGTTGAAAAGTACAGTTAAAGCAGTGGTGCTGCAGGAGCCTGGACTGTCTGTGGACATAAGGCAGGCAAGGCTCTCAGGTACAGGTAATCTTCTTTGTTAGGTACAGCTGGAACAGTTTTGGGCACACAGACCCACACAGAAAAGGTTTGTGTGCCTGAAAATGGGATTATTTCTTCCAGCCGTTATAGCTCATCTAATTAAGCTTTGTGGGCAGAGTTACCTTCTTGCTCTGGCAAACAAAAAGAAAGAGCAAATAATACATTTTTTAAACATTAGGAAATGCTTAGCTGGACAATCCATATTTCTGGCCTACAGAATTTGGTTAGGTGTTGTTTGACTACAGAGCCCCATCCAGAAATCACCTCCCTGGTCTTGCTTCCAGATGGGAATTTATCAGCCTGTGGCAGGGAATTCTGGGCCATTGGCTTTGTTCTCATCACTAAATATCCCCATCTCCAGCTCAGTGTGTCTGGTCTCAACTCCAAACCTTGCCTCTCCCCCATCCCACTAATCCCAAGGATTAGTGCAATGCCATCTTCAGCTGGGGGGATGAGCCTATGACAGCTTAGCACAAAATGTGTGTGCTGATTTTTTGTGGGGGGAAATAAGTTTCTAAAATCTTACCTGCTTTCTTAATTTTCCTATATGTTTCTTGTAATTTTTATCAAATGGCATAAATTGAACATGGCTTCAAAAACACCTGATCTGAACTTAGAGCTGATCTTGATTAAAAACTGTATCAGTGCTTAGGAAGAAGGAACTATTTCTAATGGGTCTACAGCAGATTAATTCAGGATTTTTGCAAAAACTTGAAGGATAGGCTGCTGACTCGACCAAGTAAGAGACTTGGAAGTGGTTTTCCTGTGAGATGGCAGCTTGTGTGTGGGACAAAGGGATGCTTGGCATATGGAAACCCAGTATTGGATCCATCCCTAGTGATCTCAGAGCTGGAAAGGAGCAAGCAGAGCGTACAAATTCACAGGGACTGTCCGAATTGGGTGAGCTTTTTTCACAGTGTGCTGTGGTTGGAAAATGCTGATGTGTCAAATCTGAAGTACCTTACAAGAAAAAGGTCAGTTTCAGTCAATTTTTTCATTTGAAGAAAAAGCAAGGTAGCAAAGCTCATAATTGTCCAACAAAATCTTCTTGCATTTTTTAGATATATATTATGGCTTTCCTGTCTAAAACAATATGGTATATAAAACATTAATTCTCACTAATAAAAATATTGGAAAATGTTTGTGTGTTCAAATCCGAAGAAATTACAAAAATGAAGCATTTCAATTATTCTAAATTATTTCTTGAACTTCCACAGCAGACAAAATTGCTAAGTGGGGGTGGAGCTGTCACTCACAGCAGCCAATTGCTCTCCAAACAGGTGAGTGGGATTGAGGCAGGATGGACCTAGAGAGGCAATTCTTCTCTGTTGTACCTGGTGGGAGCTGCCTAAAGATGCACAAAACTCAGCTTTGGAGGGCTTCTTTGCAGTCTCTTTTTCTCCCTGTCTACATCACCAGGAAAGGGGTGTTTGTGTTCCACTGATAACCTGGTAAATCAACAGCTCTTGATCTGAACCTAAAAAAGTAAAGGTTAAATAAAAGCCTTGGAGGGGAAGAGTGTGTTTGGGATATTTGCTTGCTTTTTTAATGTCATATTTAGTTCGGACAGACACTTAGAGCTGGTCTTAAGGGAAAATGGTCTGTTAAAATATCTCAGGAGCATTGTTTTGCTGTCATCAGTTACAAGAGTTTAATAGCTAGAAGTTGTTTCAATATTACATTTTTTATTTAAGTAATAAAGCCATATGGGAATGGGATAGCATCACGAGGAGATAATTTGGTGCAGGGAACTGTTACTTCGTTTTGGAATGAGATTAAGCCATAAATAAACACCACTTTGTCTTTAAGTTAGAAAATCGTTCCCATCCAAACAGCCTCCACAGACATTTTCCACCTGTTAGAGGACGTGTAGTATTGGGAGTCTTTCATAACAGTGGAAACTGGCTCAAACTTTCAACGGGTTTGTAAAAAATAAACCAGCCTTGATTTATGAGTTGAACTATGACAGGGAACATGTAAGCAAATAAAAACAATGAACTGAGAAAAAAGCAAATATACTGTTGATTTGGCACCGCATGAATCATGCAGGCAAATCTGAGAGGAATAGGAGAAATGAGCTTCAGAGTGATGGATTGGGAAAGGGGATCTGATCGCTGGGTAATGAAATGTGAGGGGGTCTTGCCTTATGCTGTTGACCCAGAGGTAGCCTGGAGGAAAGTGATTCCTTCTGACTATACAGTGTTAGTTAAAACAATCCCCTGGGCTCAAATATCAGCTATTAAAATAAATTCAGGAGACAGAGGAAGCGATGTTTATAAGTTGGAAGTTTGAGCTGCTTTTTAAACAATTGTGGATCTACAGATTCTGAACTGGAAACGTGATACGGCGGGAAGAGGGCAAGAGGAAATGACAAGAGGGTAAACTGGGGGTGAGGTGGTAAAGAGCATAGGATTGGGAGGGAAAGCAGGCTTTTTGGGGCTGGAGGGAAGAGGAATTCTCACAGGGCCAAGCAGAGAAACCCCCTACACACATTCTTGCTTCACCTCCTCCGTTCGAGGTGCCACGGCTGTATAGGAAGATGCCAGACAAACTCAGACATCCCAAAGACAACAAGGGTTTATGGTACCTCCGGGTGTGTTTGGATTTTTAACCATAATTATAAGAGTTGGTCGCTATTTTTCAACAGAACATTTTTCCTCCAGGAATGATTTGCATTGAAACTGAGGTCTTCCATGGAAAACTTGATGTGGCTTAGTTCTGGGGAGAAAAAAAAAGTTGAACTATTTATTTAATCAGTAATAAGACCAAGGATGTTAATCACCATAGTGGAACCCTTTCAATTTAGTTGCAGCAGCAGCATTACCACCACCAGAAGAACTCTAACAACAAAAGAAATTTTTTAGTTGACCACTGACCAATTTTGGGTTTGGAACAAGAGCATTTTTTATAATAGTGACATTTCCCTTAAGTAATCGCTTGAATTTCTGCATTACTCCAGAGCATTATTGGAAAACTGAAACTCTAATTTGGGTAGCAGCATGACCCAAACATTATGGCAAAGCACTTGAAATGACTTTGCCTCTGCTTTCTCACATTACTTTCTGTGATGCTAAACCAAGATGCTTTTCGTGCTGTACTTATTTCTTTAGCCTGGAATTTGGTTAAAACAGAGGATTTCTTTCCTGCTGAATGAATGTTGTACAGAACTGGTCTTGTTTTGGTTTCTAACTACCATAGTTATTTATAAGTTTGTTATACAAGTTGTAAAAATGTAACTGGGAGATGTTACTGGTGGGTCTCTAGCAGGTGGATTTGGTTGTTTTTCATAATAACACGGTGAGCCTCCATGCCACAGCTTTCTTTTTCTTCTCCTCGTGCTGCTGGAGGTGTTCTGTGGCTTTTCCAAGTGACCTTTCACCATTTAACTTCTTGCTCGTGTCCGATAATGACACACAAGCAAATCCCCATCTGTTCTCGTGCACATCCCTACAGGATCTTTTCTTGTATTTAATATTTCCACAGAGCTGCTCCAGTAGGAGAGTCTCATGCTGAGACTGTTCCTCTGCAATTTATGAGCAGGATTGGTGCCTGGAATTTCCCAAAGTGCCGGGTGAAAGACAGGCTCAGAGACCCCTTGTATACAATTCTGAAAAAAAAAATGTGAAAGGCAATGAAATCTGAGCTCGGGCTTTCAGAGACAACTTGACAAGTCAATTGCCCTGTTAGGAGTTGACAACAGTGACCCTGATAGTAGAAATGATCCGTTTCCTCTGGTTTAATTTATCACCAGCAGGATTCTGAGTAGCTGCTCAGTAGCACAATTTTCAGATACTGATATAGCATCAGTCCCAAATGGGACATTTTGTGAAGGGAGAGTTTACTTACAGTCCTAAAAAATAAAAAAAACCAAAACCAATCCCCAGGAAAAAAAAAAAAAGCCCCAGGAACGTTCAATGTGTTTATTGTTAAGAGCTGAACCTGATACACATGAAGCCTCACATTTTAAAATTCCTTACCCAATATTGGATGCTGGTCCTTGGTGTTGCTTTCTTTTCTTGGGCATTTCAGTGTTCTCAAATAATTTCATTCTAGAGATGTAGGAAGCAGTGGTCTCAGTCATTCAGAACTAAAGGTGAACTTATGTCTGGGAAAGAACAAGAATAGAAGAATTTGAACTTACTTCAGTAGCATACATGGTCAATTTTTTTCATTTCAAAGCCACTGATAAGAAAGATGTTTAGTTTGGGGGCCCTATTCATGAAGCTCTGAAGTTTTGTGACAGTATTTTCACCAATGTCATCAGGAGCACTTTTGCAGTGATGCTGTGTTTCTCAAGACCCAGGGATAGCCATTGGGAGAGGAAAAAAAAGGGGGGAAAGCAAATTTATTAAAATATACTTCAGAGACACCAATGCAAGATTTTAAATCCAAACTTTGGTCTTGCCTGGTGCATCTCTCACATCTGTCCTGAGCTCAAGCTCAGTTTGGGTGCAACTTTCTTCCTGTCACTAATCCAGAAAATATTTCTCAAGTGAGAAACGGAGCCCCAAGAATGTCAGGAGGGCAGAGGTGATTTACTGGGAGCCTCTATCCAGTTGGGGAGTGCAGTTCTCCTGGAAGTGCTCTGGATCCCCCCAGCCCATCTCACTCCTCTGGCTCTAATGGAAGCCTGAGCTCTTTAATAGAGCCATTGAAATTCGATGTTTTGAGTTAGGTGGGTGAATTCCCCCCCGGAGCAGCGCGTCCAGATTTATACAGGAAGTCTGTGGCAGAGGCAAGAATTGAACCCAGCTTTTCTGTGACTATCTTTTTATTCCCAAGCTTCCAGTTAAAGTGTAATCCATCTTGAACCACTTACTGGAAATAGTTCCCTAAAAATAAATTGAAAGTCTAAGTGATCAGGAAGTTTACCTAAACTTCAGAGGCAGGTTAATATGAGAGTGCTTTGGACTGACTCCTTGGAATGGCTCTTCTTGGAGAGGGCAGAGCATTATGGGTGCTCTCCACTCTCCCATGGAATTGCCTCGTTAGTCTGTTCCTGGAGATCAGTTGTTCCTACCACGTCCATCCTTCCAAATTTCATGAGAAAACAGGCATTGGTGAGATTTGGGCAATTGGTTAAAAAACGAATGTAGAGAGTCTCAGATGGGAGAAGGACATTTTGCATCAAGTACTGAAAAGCACCTTATCCCAACATACTGCAAAGTTGGATTTAGTTACCCAGGAGCTGTAAGAAGGGACGTTCCCCACTCCCTACAACCAGCAGGAGGGTGATGTTTCTCACCAAGCCCTCATGACCAGGAGGGAGGCTCGCAGCCTGTCCTGGCCTTCCTCTGGCAGGGCTGAGAGGGGGCCAGTTTCCAAGGCAGTGTTTTGTGCCAGTGCTATTATCCATAAGTGGCTTTGGAGCAGGTTTGCTGCGAGAAATCAGCCCATGTCTGAAGTCTGACAAACTTGGGAAGTAATTTGGCCTTTTATATTTGAGCTGAATTACTCCTGAGCACAAGGTGTGTGCTGCTAATGAAGATGAGACTGTTTTATAAAGTGACAGGACAAAAGTTAGCTGACACAATTAAACTGCTACAAATTTTGGCAGTTTAGGGTTTTTTAAAAAACCTCAGCTTGCAATAGTCTTGGAGGAGATGCAGGGAGGAGGGAGGAAGAATCAGAACAATCTGCTCTGATGTGGAAGGGACTGGCATTGCAAACATGCTGCTTAGCTGACAATATCATTATAATGCTTTTTTATATCTTTATTACACACATACATAGATATATACTTCTGTGCACGTGTGTGGGTGCAGTATATTAAGATTGTTGGCTGTGGAAATATACGAAAGAGTTTGAATTCCAGTAGGGTCACTAATTTCATTGCATTTTATGGTTTCTGTCTGAAATAGCACATTTCAGCTGTGGAACGGGGCGAAGGGGAACTTGTGCTTCATCCAGAGGGAGAGCTGTCCTTTGGAAAACAAAGATCCTTAAACCAACTGCATCTGGTCTGAGTAAAGTGAGGCATTGCCTAGAACTGGTCAGAAAACAACCAAAGAGTTTTTTTCACCTTAATGTATGTAAAATCTCCATGGGAATGTTTACATTAGACAAGTGCCAGCCAGCTTTTCATGGACAGCTAAATCCCATTTGGAGATGTTGGATACCCCTGCGCCTCTTGGCTGAGGTGAGTTCTCACCAGAGCATGGTGCAGAGCCTGTTTCTTAAGGATAGGGACCAAAGTGGTTTTGTTTTCAGGGATTTCATCTTGCCATTGTGCTCTTGATTTCCCAGGGAAATCTCAGGCCAACAAAGTGAGTGGTTTTGCAGTTTAAACACTACTCAACAAAATGCAAACCCCACTGAAGGTAGTGTGAAACCTGCCCAAGCTGGAAACCTCTAAATCTGGCCCCATAAAAAATGCCATTCCCTGTGTTTCCCCTCCAGTTTTTCTCATCCTAGGCTGCCTTTGGAGATCCGGGTACCTATGTGTCTGTATGCACAGGTATAAGCACAAAAAAGCTTTTTTACAAGAAAAAGCACCCCCAGCACTTCCTAACCTTTGTGCTTGAGGGCAGCTCTCCTGTAGGGTTTAAACCTGCCTGTGATAAATGTGCTGTTATTCTGGCTGCAGGTTTTTATTTCTGGGGATATCAATTGGATTCTTATTATGAAAGCAGAAAATTGGAGTTACATCTGGTGGCTGACGCATGTGACAGTATCACTGCGAGGAATTCCAGTTTCCTGAAGCTTTTCAATTAACTTGGAGCACTTTTCCTCAGGTGCTGCGCGCTCAGGTTTTCAGCGTGCGCCTGCTTCCAAGTTGTAAATCAAGGAGTGGGTTATTGTACTTTCCTAGGAGCTCTTGTGCCAGTAAAATGAAACAGCAAATAATAAACCCCAAGGAGATTTATATAGCCCGAGTTGATGAAACAATTACTTTCTCATTCCTAGGCTCCCTCAGAAAGGTGGGTTAAAAATAACTGAAAATTTACAAGAGCCTAAAACCAAATCTGAAAAGTACAACCTCAGCAACTTATTGGGCTCAGCCTAGTGAGCGCCAGATTTACTGTTTGCAATTTCTTCAACTTGTTCGGTCATTTTTATTATTTTTATTTTTTTTTAACTGCCCCCTCCCCAGGCTGATGACAAGCCTTGGCAAAAACATCTGTGCAAATAAAGCAGGGGAAAGGGTGGAGGGACCTGGCCAAGAGCTCCCTGTGCCTGCTATGGCAAAAATGTTTGATAAAAGCTTCCTTTCCCCTAAAGCCTCTGGGGTGGCATCTCCTGTGGCAGATGAAGATCCTGGTTGGATCTGGGTGCCAGGAGCCTCAGGTGGGCTCCTCAGAACACAGCTGAGAAACTCCACTGTGCCCTTGGAGGTGAGTGAGGAGCCTAAACCTGCTCAGGGTGGTAACATCTCCCCTGAGGTTCCAATCTCTGTGCCCAGCACTGTTAATGGCTTGGTCATGGTGACCTTTTCCCACTCAATGCCTGTGCAGAGGTGGGAGCAGAGACCAAACCTGGTTTTGCAGAGCTGTCACCAGCTGAGCTTGACCCACGGAACATTTCTGCTGACAAGGACCCTGTGTGTGGAGGGTGTGGGTGAGGGTTTAGGAGACAGGAGGCTGCGGCAGTGAGCCCAGCAGGTGCTAGGGCACCAGCAAAACACAACCAGTGTGTCTGGGAGCAGGGCAGAGAGATGGAAGCGATGGGAGAACTTAACTGCAGTGCTCCAGAGCACAGGCACTGTGTTTATCCCAACCTGATCCATCAGCTTGGCAAGTGCTCTGCTGACAGCGTTGGGATTAAGGTGACAGCACTTTCCAGTCAGGACACATGGGGAGGTCCCACATTCAGCTGGAGCACTTGGGGTAAGAAAGAAGCAGGTCAGTGGCCATTTCCCTCTATCCCTGGTGATGGCAAATCCTTGAAATAGTGCACTGCCCCTGCTTTTTGCTCTGCTGGTACTGGTGAATACACCCAGGAGCATCTCCTCTTGCACAGCCAAGATGCCATTGTGTCCTGGTTGGCCTTTTCCTCTCTTTGAGCTTCCCTGAGTCTGTCCTCTTTGTGAGTCATTCCTGACTCACAGTCACATGGAGGGCACGCCAGGTCCCCACACACCTGGGAACAAACACCAGTGACTCTGTGTTTGTATGACTCCCAGCCTTGGCCATAGGGGTTCAGACCCTCTGGAAACCACCTCATTCTGCTTCCTACTGTGACCTCCTGAGCAAATGGTGATGTGCTCCAAAGCCCTGCTTCAGAGAGCAGCCTGGGGGTTTTCAGCCTTTAAATAACATTTTTGTCTTACTCCTCCTTTTCTCCTGCAATATGGGTGAATAACATGTTCCAGATTGGAGCAGTGAGTCCTGCCCCTTCAGCTCTGCATCACACCATGTCCCACCTGCTACCCTCCACCCCAGCAGGACCATGGTGGCCAGTGGGGACATAAGCACCTCCCTATCAAAGGCCACTGGAGAAACAAGCTTTAGCCTACATTTTTCAGTAGAGTTCATTCCAAAGACAAGGTGGAATGAAGATGTTTGTTTGGTTTCCAGAGATGTTTTTGTCGTAAATCAGAAGAAACACAAGAACATAGAAATGGGCAGTTAGATGGGCATAGGGGATTTTGTTTTCCCTTCAATGGAAAGTTCTTTCCCTCTACAGATGTTTGGACTTTTAAAAACTTTTTTTTTAATGAAGAAAATCAGCAACACTGCCTTGTGAGATCCTTGTGAGTCCCCCAGTGAAATTTGGCTCTCCCCAGCCAGAGGCCATTCCCCAGCCACCATCGAGCTGCATCTATCAGTGCCACAAATCCTCTAATTAAAAATGGTGGCTAAAATAATCATACGCATTTTAACAGATTTTAATGGGTTTCCCCTCTGAAGGCTGGCATGTGATTCTTATTTTCTACATTATATAAATCTAAGGGTGGGATTTTTCAAAACCACTTGGTTCTGCCCTAAATCTTCTCCTGTTGAAGTCAGTGGGACTTTCTTACCCCTGGACTGTAATCAGAGCAGTTAAGCTAGCACTGAGAGCTTATGAAAACCACATCCTAAGTATGCTCCCAGACCTCACCCAGTTTTCTGCTTTCATGGCATGAAATTTGTTTTCGTCCTATTAGATGTGCTGGAATGCTGATGTCCAAGGGAATCTCCCAGGGATTGAGTTGAATATTAATTCTGGCCAGGCTTGGCTTTTTGGGTTACGGCTGAAGCGTTTCCATGAGCGCGGTGGGGCCACTCCTCACACGAACAACACCAGCGGGGTCGAGACAAGTTAGAGCTGGGCATACCCTGCTCATCCCAGGGCCTCAGGGTTCAGGGAAGGCACAGGAAGCACTCCACCAGCCATCCCAGTACCTGTGTCCTCAGTGCTGGAGACAAGTCTGCTGGCAGGGTTTGGGGCAATGTGCCTAAAACAGTGCTTCCTGCCACTCTCATGGAAACCAGTGTCCCAAAATCTGCTTTCTTGAGTGAAGGATCTTGGCCATAGGTCCCTGGAGCTCTGTTGGTTCAGAGCAGATCCAGCCTTCTGAGAACAATGCTGGGAAACAGCCTCTGCAAGGATTTTTCAAGTAATTGCACTTTCCACACAAAACCATTTGGGTAGAAGATATCTGCTCATTCTTCAGAGAGAAGTGCCAGATTGCTGCTCCCCAGGAGCTTGGTCAGTTCTTTCTGTTTTGGTACTTTTTGGATTTTTCCTTTTTTTAATCTTTTTTGATGTTGTCATTTATTTGATGTGTCATTTGCTCTAAAAGTTGCTCTGAAAGTTCTGTTTTGCTTCTCAGATTCTTGGTAGAAAGTTGTCCACCATTCTTTTATGAAAATAAGCTGAAAACCAAACCAACCAAAAAAGAACAAAACAGTTTCCTGATTTTACCTCTTACATGTCACAGTGTACCACATTGCCTGTCAGACATGCTGGCACAATCCTGTCTTTTGTGCTTGAGTTAATTTGGAAATGACCATGGAGAGGGAAAGGTGGCTGTGCCAGGTGGTTCACTCATGTCCAACAGCAGATAGGATGTGATGGATCCCATCCCAGTGATCTCTGCCATCTCAGGACTTTGTTGGGAACCTGGTGGAGTGGAAAATTACTCCACCAGTGAAAATTCATCACAGGGAAAAGCTTCCACCCCGGTCTCCATATCCCAGAGATGAAACCAACTGGAAAGAGCTCCAATCCCTTTCCCTGTAGCCAAGAAACTCATTTTGTGTTCCCTGCACATGCTGGACTGAACTCGGCCCACAGCTGATTGCTGCTGTCGACCCAAATCTCCCAAAAGGCTGGTGTGTTTTCCTGCTAATAAATGTCCCACAAATGTTTTGAATTTCTGCACTCATTAGGGCTTAGGGAGGCTATTTGTCAGGACCAAAGACGTCTTCCACAATAAACCAGCAGCTGTCTGCAAAGGGTGAGGAGACGTTTGTTGCCGTGAGCTGAGTCTGCTGTCAGCAACCAGGCCCCTGACCAGCTCTAGTAAATGTTTTATTGATTTAATATTAAATTAACTGCCTGGGCATAAGGAGTGCATTATTTTTAATGGCATTCTGATATTAGGGACTGCAGTTTGCTAGAATGCACCTGTAAAATTAGTATTCCCCAGTATTCTGCAGGAGCCATAAAACGTAATGCTTGCGGTGCTCCGGAGCTCGAGTAGGGTTACATGGGACCCACTTCCACCCTGCTGGCTGCACCAGTTCCTGCTGCCACAGGAGGAGGAGGTCAGTCAGCTCAGAAGGCTCATTCCAAATTCATCTCCTCTTTGCTGTGACATGGGGTTAGTGGAGCCTGTGAAGCCTGAGTCCTAATCCCAGAGCATCGGATGTGACAGGGCAAGGTAACTCATGGTAATGGCAGGGCACCCTCTGTAGGGGAGGCAGTGCAGGAGCAAATAATTTTCCTCAATTGTTGTTTTTTTTTTTTCAGTAAATGGAATAAAGAAGAAAAAAAAATTCAATTAAAAAGCATCACTTGTTCAGCCCTGAATGCTTGGAATTTACCATTTTTGTGAAAGAAAAAGCATTTGGAAACAAACAGAATTTGAAATTTAAGTAAACAAGCATATTTCTCAGTGTAAGAGCAAAAATACTCAAATATTTGCTAATTTCAGAATGTCTTCAGTTTTTTTGGGGTTTTTTTTTTTTTTTTTTTTTTTGTTTTG